>WBMV01002486.1:928233-981642 GCA_013396655.1 Campylorhamphus procurvoides
CTCCCCCCCCCCCCCACCTCCGGTTCAGTTTCAAACCTCATTTTTCCATCTTAATTAAACCCTTTTAGTAAAACAGTAATTGCTTCATATGCAATCATAGGCCCTGATTTTGTATTTTCTTTCCCTCAACATTAGGGTAGCCACAGTTTCATCCCTTTGAACCTGTTTATTCATTAGGAGTTTCAGTGCCAGTCCAGATGCACTCTTTTTATAACCCACATTAATCTCAGCAGCAGTGCCAAAGTAATGCTTTTATCTGAACATTTTCACTTTCCCACCCTATCGTAACGCAGTCTGTATATCTCACAGTCTGCATTTGATCTGAATAAATATAATGGACTGCTGAGTGTTCTTACTGGGATGGGATCTTAGATTCATTCCACATGGCGATGTTAGCTTTCTCATTTCTTATCCTTTTTCCCTTGTTTGCTCTTCTGAGCCTTTTGAAGTTTACAGGCCAAGTTCTTCTCTCGTTTATACAAGCGTAAACCCATCAACTCAAATAGGTGTAAGCTAAGACAGGACTTGGATTTGATCCTACTACTTGCTGAAAGTTATAGTCCCCTTTCTAGACAGGTATCTTAGCTGCTGGCTTCATTCTCCTGTTTCTTTTAAATTCAGCTCTAAGAATGTGCAAGGATAAGCATTTATCATAACATGCCATGGATTCTGGAGTTTCTTTAATAAAAATAGCCCAGCGTGTGCCTGCCACAAGTTTCAGGATCTGCATGTTGCCTACTCAAAATAAAACAGCTCTTTTCTACACTTCATTTTGAGTAGAGATGGGCAAATATGGAATTAAAGGCTAGCCATAGGGGTCCTGCAAAGTGCCTGCAAAATTCAAGTAACAAATACTCAGTTTGTCTTCTTTGTTTGCTTCTTTGTTGGCATCTTTGTTTGTTGTTTGTTTGGGGTTTTATGTGAGTTTTGTGTTGTTTTGTTTTGTTTTTTTCTTTTTCTTTTTTTTTTGGGGGGGGCGGGGGTGGGACACAACAATTTTTAATGTCTGTCTTGTTTGGCTAGCACAAGTGGCTGTTAGTTCCATAGTTATTTCCACTTAGAAAACTGGCTTAATGAAAAATCATGAGTATTCATGATAGTGAATCTAGAAACCTGTCATATTCATTCGAGATAAAAAGTCATCCCTTCAGAAATCAACCAATTTTGACAGCTTTGCAACATGCTTGTGAGACTAGCTGAGTCTCCTTACAATACTTACAGGGATATGTTCACCTCATTTCAAATGTGTTCCTGGATAACCACATCAATGGTTAGGAAATGTTGGTTCAAATAGAAAAAGAGACACAGTGACAGTGCTTGATTAAAAATCAGAGTAGGGTGAAAAAAATAACAGAACAAAAACCCTGATACAGTAAAGAGAGAAGGGAATATAAAAATTGAGAGAATTTGAGATATCTCTTTCCCAGAGAAGTTGCAGAGTCTCCCTCACTGGAGGTATTCAAGAACTGCCTGGATGCAATCCTGTGCCATGTGCTCTGGGATAACCCTGCTCGAGCAGGGAGATTGGACCAGATGGACCCCCACCAGTGGTCTCTTCCAGCCTTAACCATTCTGAGATTCTATGATCAATGAGCTATCAGGTCCATCTAAAGCCTCATCCTTTACTTGACTGATCAACCAGCTTTCTTAAAAAGAAAGTTGTGGGTAAGAGTCCCTGAGCCCTAAATTAAATTTCTATCTGTAACGTTTCATTTTTAGGGAGCTTAGACATTGCTTTCAGCTTGTGTCTGATCAAGTGTGGAGTTTTTAAAACCCTAAAAATGTATTTTATCACCTATCTTACCCTATACTCCAGTGGCTCTCCATATAATCAGAAACATTCTGTAATGCTTGAAGATAGGTTGTATTACAAGTTTTGCTTAAAATGTTGTCTGATCTTGACTCAGGGCTGAAGCCTAAGCTAATGAACAGATAAAACTATTTTAGTGTTTGTGACCACCTCCTTGAACAGCAAAATTCCCACTGATTTAGAGAAGCAGTTGTTCATTTTTTGAATCTCATGGTTTAACCTGACATATGCATGAAACCTGGTTTTAATCAATTCATAGGGTAGTTGAATCGAAGTTATTAGTTATCCTGGAGAAAAGTGGTCTTCATTCAGTAAAATCTCTTTGAAATACCAGAGTCTGCCTGAGTAAAGACTAAGGGAAAAATAAAAACCCTGTTCAATGAAACAAGCATCACTCCAGGTGATCAGTAAACTCTCCAGTCAGGAAAACTCATGAGAAAGCTACTACTGTCAGGGCTGTGGCTGCAGTACACAGAGGACATTTGTTAATGTACTCAGGAATGATTTTTCTAACAAGAAATGGCTGGAGACTTTGGGGCACTACATTTTTGTAAAAGCGAGAAACTTCTCCTTAAATAACTACGATAATAGGGAACTACTTCTCTATGTTATCATCTAATCAGAGCTATTAAAATTTGCATTCTGTCAGTGCCCTTTTAAAGCTGTTACCCTGACATAGGCTGAGATTAAATGAGTGATGTGCATCCCGTTCCAGGTACCCTAAATTTGATGTTACTGCCTGATCTCCCTTACACCCCCAGCAGCTGAAGCCTGGATTCAGTAATAAAATAGTTGGTGTTTTCAGACACGTATGAAAGAAACTCATGGGGAGCTCTGAGGAATCATAACTTAACAAAATTTGAGAAAAAATTTAAACTTTGGAGACTTTATTTAGATTTTTTTTGTCTGTTTGTTAGTTGTTGGTTTTTTCTTTTTATATTTGCCAGTTGTTTTCCCCCTAATGCTCCTTTTTCCAGGAGTGAAAAAATATTCCCTTTCATTAATTTAGATTCTTACTCTTCAGGACAATCTCTCTCTCTCAAAAAAAAAAAAAAGATAAATAGTTTCTGACCTCCATCATTTACTCCTTCTGGCTTTCCTACATTGTGAAATTTTTCATCTACTGTGCCTTGGTATATCTGAACACAGGCTACCTGCCTGATTAGAGATATTTGGTTTGGTAACATGATTATTTATTAACCATTACCAGGATCTTCGTGAGAATATAAGAGAAGAAACGAGTTACTGGAAGAAACGCTCCCTCTGCTGTCAAAGAGAAGAACCAGTACTGGGGGGACTGTTCCTAATGCTGCAAACATCACCAGGGACAGACAATAGCACAATCCTTTAAGTGTATTTCTAACTGTAGTGGCTAGCTGTGCAGTCTCCAAGGGCAAGCTCTCAGCTCTTACCTTTACTCTGGATGAAACTTAATATCTGAATTTGAACATTTCCTCTGGAGCATTTGACTTTATTAAAAGAGATAAAACAAAACCAGCCTAGTTCTTACACCATAAATCCTATGCTAATCCATTTCAGATACATTGCAGCCTGCTAGCAGCTGGCTGAAAGCCCTCTGAATAGGCACAAGTTGTTCTCCTGACTTCAGTAGCTTTACAGTGGACTCTTTTTGGGTTAAGTTTATCTCTTTAATTTCTGTTGCTTGTTTTCAACAAAGAATCCAAGCAAACAAAACAATGTTATGTCCTGAGAATAAGGTGAAAATAAAAATTTAATAATACCTGAACATACAAAGTAAATTTTGATGGCAGAAAGTGGGAGAGTTGTCCCTAATTTATCAGGGCCAGGATATCATCCAGAGCAATGATCTGCTACTTCTCACTGCCGTAATGCATATCTTTGATTCTGCAGAAGTATTCTTCTGTACATTGTACTGAAAGCCTGATAGCATTGTCTCTCTCCTGCAAAAATGTGATTGTAAATGTTCATGTACCAGGCGCCACATATATTTGCTCTGATAATGTTCTTAAGTTCTTTTATTCACCTTTTGAGAACTGTTGTACAAGCAAATATTTGTTCACAAGAGTATTTCCAGAATGTGAAAATATGGCGAGCACTTATGCAAGCAGGCATGTGTGTGAAGGTTTGAACAGCAGGTTTTTACAAAGTCCCTATGAGGGTAAGAATCCAAAGAAGAGAGAATGTTGCCTTACATAAAAAAGTCAGTAATAAAAAAGAAACAAAAAACCCCAACAACAACAAAAAACAAAAACAAAATCAAACCAACCAACCAAACAAAACAAAAAAAAAACCCAAAGAAGTCCAAACCCCAGCAAAATTTCGAGGTTCCCCAAATGACAACTTCTCGTACCATTAGTATACTGGACAGAACTCTAATCTCTTTTTATTCCAATCTCTTCATCAGAAGCCTAAGTGAAGTCATTATTATGCTAACAGAAAAGAACATTTAATATATGATTTATTCAAATTAGGACATTCAATCAACAGCATTCTTTTTTTTTTTTTTTAAAGGACCATGAAGGAGGGAAAATAGCCTAAAGGGAAGCCAAGCTTGCCAGCACTGGGCTTCAAGTGCTCACTTCTCAGTCCTGAGTCCAGAAACATTTCTTTAGATATCATTTATAGTTTTTGCTTTATACAGTTTTGGATAAAATCTATAATTAGTCTTGAGAGCAGAGCCCTCTGCTGCTTCACATCTAGAATAATGCTCTAAACTCTGTAGTAGGTCATGGTATGTTTTAATGTTTTAACCATTCTCTCCTTTGGTGGGTAGGACTTGGCAGGGTACAATAAACTTTTAAATTCTTATAATTTGTAGTCTGTGCATTATGGCATTTTTCTATGTGAAAAAATAGGATTGAAACCTCCACAGGTTTAGGAAATAATTGAATTCAGATCTTTTATTTGAGTAAGTGTTTTGGTTTCATAGATGTCATCACTGTAAGCAAACAGTAGACCCAACTCATTATGCTCAGAGTATGCCTAGGAGCACTGTGCTCCCTCCAGGTATTCTACAGTTGGCCGGAGAAAGACCTATATGTACTTAGCTCCTGGAAGATACTACCGAGGATATTCATTAGCACTGCTTTAGGTTGCTGAGGAAGCCCTCTCTTTTTCTTCTGAAGTCTAAGGCCTTATTAATCAATTAAAGAAGTCATTTTCCCCTAAACTGCCTTCTCATACGTTTCTTTCTAAATTCACACAGTTTTGGTGCCTAAATGAATGCTTCCCTGGAAGCATCTTTTTAAATGTAGACAAAGCTTCATTCATGTAAGGAGCAGCCCATAAAGCCATAGCACTGAAATGTCTGGTGTGTTTGACAGATCTACCTGGAAAATGGGGCAGTCCCTAGACAAAATAATCATGGTATCTGCCCTTCAGCCAGTACCAAGTACTTCCAGATCTGTAGCACCAGAGCTCACTAGAGTGTTCAGGATTTTTCCTTGGAAGAGGGTGAACCTCCCTCCAGCTGGGGTTTAGCTCCTGACCCTGCAGATGAGTTCCCTTGTTACAAACAAGCCATTCCTGGCTGACCTCTTGATGTCAGAGCATTCAAAGCTCCAAGTGTACAAGGTTGTGAGGTTGTCCCCTTGGCAGGGAGCCAGATCCTTGGAGTTTCTCTTGCTGCTGTGTGACACTGGTGTTATTGTCCCTACAAGCTCCATTGAGTTGAACGCCTGTTTCACAGATCAGCCACCCATCTTATTATTTAACTCTTATTTTCATGTAGTTCTCAAACACGTCTTGTTCAAAAGTCTCTTTCATGCACAGGTTTTATAAAAAGCTATGCGTCAACTCACACTTCCCGACAATGTGACAATAATTGGACAGTATATTCAAGTTCTGCAAGGAGTATATTAAGCTGTTTATCACTAATACATTAAAATAGTAAATCAAACAGGAGACTTGGATAAGTCAACACAAGATTTGTGTCTGTTAGAGCAAAGCCACAGGCCAGAGCCCCAGCAAAAAGGCAGTGAATTAAATTAGTCAAAGAGTAAGCTGCACTTTTCACGGTTATGTGCAATTACATGCAGATTCAGTTTCTTTGAAAGAATTTGACAGGAGAAAATTTAAACTAAATGTTTCTGGTAGACCAATAAATCTTGCTTTCCATGACTCATATCTCTGTCTCCTGGCCAGAAAAGAAGCCAGATATTTTATCTGTGTTTGCATATGTGACTAGAATTATAAAGCCCCCCTCAAGAAAACCCAAAGGGGAAAATATGAAATTTCATAGTATTCCTTGAATATAAATTCTCTGTTCATAGTCTGTTTCCATTACATAAAATATTCCAGTCCCACTCATGAGAAAATTCAGGCACAATAAAATTATACTCCATGTATTCCAGACATGAAGTTTTTGGTCTATCAAAGCTTTTAACCTTTAACTACACAAACATGTCTTTGTTATTTAGAAGTATACACTGTAGATTATAAGATCCTGATACTACAGTCAGAGATTTGGAGCAGGATTCTTTATATTTGTTTGTTTGTCTTTAAATATTTAACTGCAAATATAATAATAATGTTTCAATAAATGTTATTCATTGCTTCTTTTCAGGTTCCTTTCCTCACCTGAAGCTGTATTGCCTTGATTTGTGTAGAACTAATTCTGTAAAAACTATACAAAGCCTTAATTTATTAAAAATTAATCTCTGAATAGCCCAAAGGAAGTCAAAATAAGTTCTGGAGCAGGAGTCAAAAACTTGTTTATCAGGTATATATAACACAAGACATTCAAATCACAAATGATTTTGGAAGAAAAGAGCCTTTCATCAGCTGAAAAAGCAAGAAAGTATTCCTACTTTGTAGAGGGTTTGCAAGGCAATTATTAGGCTCCTAATTCAGGTTCTGCAGATTGGCCCCTAGAGGCATTTGTCTCTCACCAGCCTTGGGGACAGCCTTGAACCCTGACATAGTTATACTCCAGTGCAGTTATCTGTTAGGATAGTGGTGCATAGATACATTAAAAATAACTTTAATAATAATTTTAATGAAGACTTCGTGGTTGTAGGTGGTTAACTATTTTTTACAGTATACATTTATCTATTAATTTTGTCTGCGTCAAAATGAAGTGAGAAAGCTGAAGAGGAGGTAATATACTAGAGGCTACATCAGTGTTATTAAATCATGTGAGACATTCATTAACTTGATGTGACATGGCTCTTGCCCACTTGGGGGAGTATCCTTGTCCCTCAAGGGAAAGACTACTGGGAATAGTCTCTGTCTGACACTACCTCTAAATCACAGCCAAACATTGCTTGGGACTTTTCTAACAATCTGTAAGGTTAGATTTTCCCAGACCAGGTTTCTTGTCTTTGGTTTGGTCCCATGCCTTTAAATACATCCAGTATATCCTTTTACCTACATCACTTTAACTACCTCTTTGTTAAAGCAAATCCAAAAACATATGTCATGAGATCAGTGCATAGATAAAGAAAATACTCTCTCTGGGTAAGACAGGTCAATGTTGGTTTCAAGGGCCCAGGGTGCTAAGCTGGATAAACTAGTTTCTACCAAAGGAAACAAATGTCTGAAAGGGTCAGAGAGGCCAAGGAAAAATGTGATTCTGCATACTCAGCCTCAGAAAGCCAACACCTGCATCTGTTCTGTCGGCTCAAATTTGTACTCTGTAGAAAGGTCCAGATGAAGTGCTTAACTGGGCCTTTATGAGTAACATTTCATCAAACACCTGTACATTTTAAAGTTAACAAAGAAAGGGTAGGAAAGACAATAATATGCTGGGTCCCCACCTAGGGCGTAAATGTCCAGCTTCCCCCAGCCTCTGAGCACCCTTGGGTCTCAGCAGTTGTATCAGGCTCAGGACTATCAGTTTTATCCCCGGCATCCTCTGCTGGCAGGTGCTGAGCCCTCCAGCCAAAGCCCCCAGGGAGAGCCCTCAATGCACCCCACGGTGCCACTTGTGCAGGTTCTCATTATATTCCACCCAGTACCCCTCCCCAGCAGTCTGGCAATTGCCCTGCATAGAGGAACACCTCAGGTGTGCTGCCACAGCCAGAAGCAAATACTGTCAGAAGGATTTAATTTCCTTTTCTCACTCTTTGCAGAATTGCTTTGCAGATATTCTCACCCAGGTACCTTTGAAGGCAAAGAACAGTTTGCCCTCAGGCAAAGAGCCCCTGAGGCCAGTTACCAGCTCCTATATCCGCAGCAACGGGCACAATATACAAAACAATTTGGCTTTCAAGGTCAGTGTCCAGGATTAGAGAACCACCCGTGTGGGAAGGAGGGAAGCCAGCATTACTGCTGCCAGGAATGCTCAACTCCCTATAGCTTTTCCATCCTACTGTGTGCTTGCCCAGTTATAAACGAATAGTTAGTAGAGCTGGAGGGAAATTATCCATTGAAATGTCTTGGAGATTAAGTAGGAATTTCATCTTCAGGTATTTCATGAAAACCTTAGAAAAGGTCCACATAGGAGTCAGGAATGGCTATTCCTGACACCAGAAAGACAGTATAGCACTTTTTATAGCCAATTAAACTGCAATATTATGAAAAATGGCACATAAAGCTGTGTTTAAAATTTGTATTGGATAGAAAGCTTTCAAGCAGAAATAAAAAATACTGTAAAGAAAGTGCTGCCTGAATCCTTAACTCATGCTTTTGAGTGAAATATGTATTTCTTTTTCTTTCCTTTATTGCACCTTCTCTAGGAATATAAATAATTACTGTATTTTTGCATGCACTTACTGTCTTTTTCCTACCAATTAACATGTCTTTTACATTACAGAACTTATAATAGTACACCACCAGAGCCAGTTTGGTATCTCTATTTTGCTATAACTGTACCTAAGGAGTGACAGCAGGGTTACATCCATAATGCACTTGTGATGAATCTGTTCTAGCTGTTTAAACTTTCTCACAGGCTTAATCCAGATCTCACTTAAGGCAGAAAGAGTTTTGGAGAATCATAGAATTATAGAATCACAGAATATCCTGAGTTGTAAGGGACCCAACATCACTGAGTCAAGCTCCTGGCCCTGCACAGGACAACCCGAAGAATCACTCCATGTGCCTGAGAGCATTGTCCAAGCACTTCTTGAACTCTATCAGGCTTGGTGCTATGACAACCTCACTGGAGAGCCTGTTCCACCCTCTGGATGAAGAATCTTTTCATAATATCTAACCTATGAATTCACAAGAAAATGTTAATTATTTTTTAGCCACTATGACTTAAGATCATTTATCCACAGCACTTCATCTAGACATCAAGTACTACTTTACTACTCACCTACTCTAACTTTCTAAAAGACTGAGATTCAAGCTGAAGGAAATCTTGTGCTGCTGGAGTAGGCTGTTTCACAGTTTCTCCCATTACAGCTGCTCTGCTTCCTTTGAAATGCTACAACATTCATCTTTCACTGGAAAGAAAGACAAAACAGGAATTTTCATGGTAAATTACCTAAAGTTTTCTTTGGCCTTTTAAACGTGTGATTATTGTGCACAATGTAGAGCTGACACAGCTTCAACAAAACAGTTGGAGAAGTTCAAACACTGAAACAAGTGCCTAGATATACTGTATATATTTTTGAGCAGAAATTTCAGTATTTGTCATGTTTTCCTAGTAGAAATCTCACTGGAGTTGCCTAACTTTTCTCCAAATGCTTGGCAGAGTGATATTCTGAGCAACAGCAGCACCTAAGTAAAGCCGTTTTTGTGAAGCTAACCCTGAATGCTTCAGGTTTAAACCAGTGGGATCTGTAGGAGCATAGCACACTAATGACCCAGCAGCATTTACTTGTGTATTTCAACACAATCAAGTTTAAGGAAGTCAAATTTCAAGTGCTACTCTAAATGCTTTTCTTCTACAACAGGAAGCTTCAAAGCGAGAGTGAGGCAGTGAGTTTGATGGACTCCCTGTCGCTGACAGGGTTTAGCATTCAGGGGGAGAGTGCCCAGCTCAAAGTTACACCATCAAACCACTCACTGATTTTCCTCTTCATACTAGCCTTACGTATATATGAAAGCAACATAGTATAATAATTATTGGATATTTCTATTCAGAACATAGCAGGGACTGGAACAACAGGGGTACTGCTGTTCTGAAATTGAATTCATTGGCCAGACTGAGTGTTATAAAAATTATGCAGCACTTCATTTTCACAGTATGTCTTGGCTTAGCCAGAAGCTACATTTTGTGATTAGTATATTCAGACACTTTCTTTTCTTTATGTTCAGAATCCAACTGTTCTGCAGATCTGAAAAGCAGAACAAAAAGTAAAATATGCTTTTAGAATGAGTCTGACAACTGCAATTAAACCAATCATCCACTCAATTTCAGATATTTGTAACATCAAGTAATTTAACAAACACCTTTCATCCATAACAGCTCAAGGCGTATTTGCTTTAAAAGCACTTCAGTAGAAAACTCCAGCATTTCTTCCCCACTAAGATCCTTTTATAAAGAAGGCACTTCTAACTATAGAGTCTAAAAAGGGTTGAATATTCACTAGTTTTTAATTTTCAATATGGATCACAGACTTCTGGAGGAACTATGCTTAAAGGAGGGCAAATCTACTACTTCTTGAGGCAAAATATTTAAGAACAGCAAAGAAATTATTATAGAATCATCAAAGAATATCCAGAATTGGGAGTGACTCACAGGTATCATCAAAGTCAAACTCCTGGCCCTACGCAGGATAACCCCCGGAATCGCCCCATGTGCCTCAAAGCATTTCCAAATGGTTCTTGAACTCCAGCAGGCATGGTCCTTTGACCACTTCATTGTATTTTAAACTATAAAGAAGTAAGTGTAACTAGTGACTTCCATTTCTGTTGTGCTCTTGTGTATTCTTTATTCATATTCTTGTGTATTCTATTATTCTTTGACAGCAAAACAGGTACTTCAGTTCCATCCTTGACAAATGTCTTGGATTCCATGCTTGGCAAATTAGTTAACCAGCAAAATTGCTGAAAATGCCCGTTTCTTGCAGTTTGCAGCCCTGTTCTGCAGGAGATCAAGGGAAGCTGAAACCTAGATCGGTATGTCCAACAGAGCAAACTGTTCTTGGGATGATTCTTTGTAAATATTTTTAAAATATTTTAAATGAAACAGAATCATTTTCTGATATATTTTCCATCTTTGTGCCAGGAGAAAATCTACCCCAGGACATGGTTAATGATTGCTAGTGTTTTTGCTGACAAGGCAAACATGACACCATTATTCACAGTCTTTCTATAATTATGATGAATGTTTATCAGCTTAGTAGGCCTAGAAATTTATATGGTCTTTCTTTTTTTTAACCAATCACCTGGAGAATAGAATCTAATACACTGAGTAGTTAAGGGTGGGGTTCAAATCTTAGGGAGGATGCAGAGGCTATATGATTAATCGATGAGATTAAATAATTGCAGCCTGATGAAGCATCTGTTTAAGTCAAAAGCACTTTATTAGCTGCATTCCTGCCAGCATTTCTTTCTCTGGCAGGCATTGGTTGTGCCTTTGTGGCAAGAGCTGAGTCAAGGACTATGCAAATGAAGATCAGCTGTGTGTCATAATAAATAAATAAAGGTCTAGGAAAATGAGATAGAAAACACTGATGAACACATATAACAACAAGTGCAGAGTGAGGAGCAAGAAATCTCACCTGCATGTTATTGGTACTATGGCGCCAGTAGAATGAAAATAATTATAGAAAGAAAATTATTTTTGTTCCTAAGACAATTTAGAGTAACATGGGATGCAGATTAGATCCCTTTAATGTTATGCATAAACTGGAATGGTACATTTAATTATTTGTTTATTTATTTTAATTTCCCCAACAAAATAATGCACTTAACTGGACTAAATGTGTGGATCATAGATAGATTTCTATAAAAATGTAAATTATGAAGCAATTTTAAAATTTTTGAATAGATGATGGTTTACCATTTAAAACCTCTTATTATTTCTACTTCTTTCTCTCCATATCAAAATCTAAATTCCATAATGCATAGTTTCAAAGATAACATATAGATAAAGAACATAGTTCACACAGTGAACACTGCAGATTCCCTGAATTGAGTTTCTGAGCCAGATTATCGAAGAATATCCAAAGTGGTACTGCAGAGATCTCATTAAAAAAAAAAAAAAACAACAACAAACAAACAACATAAACAAGACCAAAACAACAACAACAAAAAACCCCAAAGAACAACAAAGAACAAACCAAACCAAAGAAAAAAAACCCACCAAAAAACAAAAAAAACCCCATCAAAATTAAGATGGGATCCTAAGACTACAACATGACTGATAAACAAACTACAAATCACCCTACATTAATTTACTTCAAAAATTATAACAAATAGGAGTGTTGTAACCAGGTCAAAATTAATTTCTCCCAAAGCTGAAAGAAAATATTTGTAAGTTGCCATTTATAGTTAAACAACTACTTTTCACAATCCATTTCTCACTGTCCCTTTTGGTCTAAATAGTGGAGAGGTGAAGATACTACTGAGTGTCTGTAATCACAGGTAGTGCCTCAAAGTCTTAACAGTGTGTTTTTTTTCAAATCAGAGTGTTATTAGCCCTTCTAAAATTAGTCATTGTTTTCACAATTCGAATTCATTTATTCCAATCATGTCAGAGGTCAAAAGAACAGTAATTACTGATATCAGCAAATTTCTCCAAACCCCACACTTCTCAAACATCACAGCTAAATAAATATAGTAAGAAGGGATAAATGATACGACTGTATTACAGCATTTATAATCTTAGGACATCATTAATTAAAAAAAAAAAAGCTCTTCTTACACATCGGGAAACAATATGATTTTCCTGGGCCAATCTGAACTCCACTACCAAAGAAAATCTACAATATGCATTAAATTATGTTGCTTTCCACTCATACAGTGAAGCTGGAATGGTGGAACACAACATTAGAGAAATAAAATATTAATTACTTTTTTCCAAATTTCTGCAGCAGTTCAAATCAAATTCAAGTGGTGACTACATCAATTTCCTGTCAGTGTAAGATGTGTTTCATGGGAGAGGATATAGTGGGTTACAGGTGTGACAATACACACATACATGTGTAGTATTTAACTTCCAGCTGCTGATTAAGTAAGTTAATTCTCAAAAGTGTGTATTCATTAAACATCAAAACTGAAGCAAATTCAACTCAGGTATAATATGGCAACTCTAGCCATAAAGTTAAAACAAACTTTAAAAATAAAGATATGCATGAAATTCTTAAAAGGAGCTCACTATATGAAGCTGACTCTTGGGGATGGTCCTGTACAGGACCAGTAATTGGACTCAATGATCCTTGTGAGGCCCTTTCAACTTGACATATTCTGTAATTCTGTGATTCATTGACCCCAGAGGACTGATTAGCACCCTAACAATTCATTGACAAGGAGCAGCAGTATTTATTAGATCTTCAAGGGCTGACTGATAAGAAGACTTCAAGCAACAGCTCTCGGATGGATGATAGTTGCCATAAAATACTCACTGATTTTGGAAATTTTGCAGTGAAGTTTTCCTGTCTCTCTGGGAGCACAGGCATGAGGATCATAGATCCTTTAGAGGTATGCACTCAGGATCTGAAAGTTTGCCAGCCTTGGCAATTACTTGTATTCCTTTAAAAATCCAAGGGACAGCCAGTTATTGTCTAGCATATGAGACCTTGAAGAAGTTTCCAGCTGCACAAGACTTTGATTTAATGCAATAGGTAGGAAATAGCAGAGGGTTTTGAAGTAGTCTGGTGCAGCAGGAATGGTAATGATATTCCAATTCTGCTTTTAACTATGTGTACCAATATGATAAGAAACACTTATTCCAAATTATGAAAGTAAGCAACAAAGTCGATGGTGAAGTACTCAGACTGCTTTGATGAAGCTGTTTACTTTAAGAGGCTCTTTCAATGGAGCTATTCCCCTTTGTACAATAATGAGAAAAACAACAAAACAGACCTGAACCTGAATCTCTCTACCACAGGCAAATTCTATTACTGAGTATCTGAGCCACTCCCTTCTCTTTGGAGGATGGTTGTTACATGGTGTAAGTAGTCAGAATGTAAATATTGCTGGGGAGCTTTGAATGATCCCAAATTGTCTTATATACTCTCTGAAAAACATAATTTATTAAGAGACAAGTTGTTCAGTGTTTAGTGAACTCAACAGATTTAGGAATCCTCTGTTCAGGTACTGTCTCTGCCCAGCTTGGAGTATTAGGTCTTCTGTTTTGTGTTGGGAAGTGTTTGAGGAGTAAGGGAGGAAAGCAGTGCAACTCTGAAGGCATTTTACTCTATATAAAATATTTTGCTAAGCTGGATATCACCCATAATAGAAAAAAATTACTTGATTTCCCCTGGGCTAGGCAGGATATGTGAATCCTTCTCCCCATTCTGTCTGACAGAGAATAGGGAATATAGCCTCCTAATATCTTAACAAAACACACTATTCACTTTCATTTGCTTTTTTCTAAAATGGCTTATAACTAAATCTAACAATTTGCTCTTCAAGAAATTGAAGAAAACATTTTATTCAACCAAAAAGGAAAAAAAATATAATTGCCTGAAAATACCACAAAAATCAGTTTCATTAGCCACTTGTATCTGAACAAAAAAAACCAAACCAAACCAAACCAAAAACAAAACAAAACAAACCCTTAGAGATATTCTACATAAAAGTCTGGTCTTAGGCTTACCCTGACATGGAACGGGAATTTTCTAAAGGCATTTACATTTTTGTGGACAGGAAAACCACTTCTATCCAGCTAAGGAGGAACCATGATAACATAATATAACTATTACATGTGACATGATTATGCAGATTGTCTGCAGATGTGAACTAAAAGAGCTCTAATGAATTCAGTGGTGTTCTGCTGATTTATATTAACTGATGATCTCAATTTGCTGCATTTTTGATGAAAGATAGAAACAAATTGTCCTGATTAGTTTTTTCAGAGATCCTAAAATACTTTCTGAAATTTCCAGTCCACATGTTCAGATTAAGTGCTGTTTTAGAATGTCAGACTACTTACCCCTACACTGCTATCCAAAATAACTGCAGAGTAGTGTTCCAATAGCAAGAGATGATGCCATTGATAAAACAGAAATGTAGCAAAACACTAAATCTTGAGGTGACAGCAGTAGATAAAAATAAGAGCTAGATTGAATCAAACCCAGTTGGCTTCACTTTTACAAGTTCTCCTCACTGTAGGTTGTTGTGTTCTGTCCTCTGTTGATTCATTGACAGTGAACCTGCTGACGTTTCACTTCATCAACAGCCACATATTGGTTACGTGGAGCCCAGGGGTGTTTAAAATGCAGATTGCCAGTACTGCAGCTTTGTTGTCTTGCAAAAACTTATCAAAAGAGGTGATGAAGAAATGGGACTCTAAATGAGTTTGTATTGTGGAATTAGGCCCTTCATTACAATCCTTTCTAGTGAACAAATGTATTCTGCACTCTCTGAAAAGTGCTGGTTGTGAAAAATCTTTTATCTAGATAATTCTGCAAAATATGTTTCACATTTCCTATATTCAATCTTAAAGTGATATTATGAATTCCACAACAGTTCTTCAGTTTTTGTGATTGCCCATTGCTTGATGCAAATGGAGTCATTGGAACTCAATTTAAATTTGTCTCAGGTTGAAGGGAATATGACATCCGTTTCTATCTAGAGTTAGAAGAAACAGAAGGAGATGGTAACACTTCAAGAAGCTGGGCCTTGAATGTAGTTGTACAAAAACCTATTATTCTGACTTCACTAAACTTCTGAAATCCTTTTCAGGAAAAAGCAACGTGGGAACAGCTCTACTGAGAAGAATATTTACCCACTTTCTTGACTCTTGTACCTTGTCCTGTCATGCAAACTGATGGTCGTGAAATTAGTGTAGTTTTGGATGTATCTGTCTTCATGTTGTGAAGCCACCTCTAAAGGAGAGAGTTCTGGAAGCACATGCTTAGAAAAGACATTTTCAACCATAGGAATGTGGCAAAAAGCATTGCCAGTAAACAAAACACATTGCAAAACTTCAGAGGAAAATTAATCTTTGCTTCACAAGTGTGAAAACTTTAAGGGAATACATCAAGAGGCAAACGTCACGGAGTTTCTCTTTTCTCCATTTGGATTTGTAACTCTGCCTGGACTAATTAAGACCTGTCTGTGTTAAGTTCACCAACAAAGATCTGTTATTTGTAAAACCCACATGCTTTTATTTTCTCCACTTATACAGTTTTCTATTTCTCTGCTTTTAACTTCTCTTAGGAGCAATGAGATCCAAATTCTACATGGATAAGTATTAAATCTTTATAGAAGCAGATGTTGTATGTGTGCTGACTGCATGAATTATCAGGTACACGGCTCTTAAAGAGACTGCCGTGCTTGCCTACAAACATTATGTGACTTCATAAAATGTCTTTTATATACTATCAGGCATATGTGTGTTTGCAGTAGGGCTGTGCTGCATTACATCTAAAAGGTCTGAATAAATCAGAGAACAAGCTGGAGCTGATATTAGATTCTAGGAGTGAGAACATCTGCGTTAAAGACTAAGAAGGCAGTGCACTATCATGTCAAACAGTGTGGTTTTGCTCACTGTGATTTACAGAGACTTTGTTGGGACTGTGAGGCCAAATTCTATGTAGAGGTGAATTAATACTACTGACTTCAGAGGAGTTTTACTGTGCTGTTTACCATCACACGATGTGTCTCTTGACTAGAAAACCTACTATAAAAGTATAGAAATTATCATAGATTTTCTTATGCTTTCTATTACAAAACCATTCTGTAAAGCTATGGTAAAATGTTTTCCATGAATTAAATAATGTATCAAGAAGGAGAAGGTAATGGAACGTGTTGAAATCCTGGCATTACTTAAACATGAGAAAAGATTATATTATAGCATAAATCCAGATCCTATAGAGTGCATTTGGAAAACATTCCAGGTTATTGAAATTTAGTTCATGTGAGAATGGAAGGGTGAGACTACAGTACAGAGAGTCCTCCTACAAAACCCTATTGTGTTCAAAGTAACTAATACTGAAGATTGCAGGAGAATGGCTTCTTAAGGTCTGTTTACAAACTGCTTTAGATGTTAATCATTCTTTCATGGTACTATTTCAGATTTAAACCAAATTTATTGCTAGCAGTTGCTGGGTGTCTATTACAGACAGAACAATTCACTTCAGAAAGCAGGGAGGTTATGGAAAAAACTGTGAGCAGTTTGAGTACAGTTTTACCTGCCCAGAAATAATCTTGAGGATCGAGAATTTAGATGCTTAAATATGAGCTAGGTATTATGTGTGTCTGATGGAGAGAAAAAAGGCAACTTCAAAAAGGGAATTCTGGCCTGATGTGTTTGAATTGACTGTAAGATACTAATTTCCTTCGACAGACTATAAAAGGATACAGTGTAATTTAGATTTTGTGTGTTCACCTATAGGCATTCACAGCTAGATGAGATGAGTCCCTCTTATTTTGAATGGAAGCTTTAGTTACTGACTTATGGAACTTAAGTGTCACCTTCTTTTCCCCTTTTTTTTAATTCCCGCCCTCACCATCCTCACACCCACAAGTCCATCGCATTTCTGAATTAAGATATAAGGAGAGGTCCTGAGATCTGTGTAACTGTTTCTAGAGACTTAGCCTAGGAAACAGTTTCTTTAATACATGTTTTGAACTATTTTGCAATGTTTGTAAATGTTTGGAATACACAACTCATGAGAAAAAGCATTGGAATCCTTCAAGATTGGATGTGGGTACTTCTTTCTTATCTCTTGGTTAGTAGCAATTCCTGCACCCATTAAAAGAGCATCTCTGACCTTGTTCTTATGATCAGGTGGAAAAACTGCAAAACTGATTTTGAAATTGCTGCTATTTGTTGCTAGTCACTTTAGGAAAGAGGTGCAGGCACTCCAAAAGTGGCAATATGTCTTGCGTACCCTATAAAGAGCTGAGAGGCAGACATTTGCCTGAAATGCTCTTAAGTTTTAGAGACTACAACATGCCGATGGAATGCAGAATTAGATTCAATACTTCTAAATACAGCTTTGCCATTGCCCTTAGGTGGGACTGGATAAATAATTTCCATTCTACCATTGCCACAGTAGAGGAATTAAAATGTTACTATTGAAGTTTTTCTTTAAAAGGCTGTTTTGGGAATTTTCTAATTCTTATGGTATACTTGAACATGAATTATTATATAAGGCTACTAAATAGCACCTAGACATAAATGAAGTTATGGCTCATAATAGCTTAGCTGAGAAAAGGATTTCTTAGTTTTTCTTCTCTTTATACAATTACTGTAGTTTTTCATTCTTGTACTTGGGATTAAGACTTTGAAGTACAAGATTGCATAGGATATATTAAGATGTTTAATGACGGATATTTGATAGACTCTTTTTTCTTTCCTACTTAATGGGCCAGCTAGAGTGTTTAAATTTAGGAATATTCAAAACCTCTGCCTATGGGGAAAGAGTAATTATGTGCAAAGATGTTTTAGAGAAAGGTTCAGCATGCAAAAATAATATTTTCATACTACTAAACTTTCCTGAGTAGAGGAGACTAATATTTGTGTTACCTCATTTCAAAGGTACAAGTTTTCCTGAGATGCTTGGCATATACCTAATAATTACTGTAAAACTGCAGGGAAATCAGCCATTCCAATTTGCTTAGATAAAGTTTCTTTGAACTGCCTTCCAACACTGGACTCCATTCATAGCACGTTTCATTCTAACAGAGTTTCCACTGTCTGCTATAGAGGGGTAGTTTGCGTAAGCTTTATGAAGCACAGCATATGGAATTCCACATGCTATTTGTAACAACCAGTGCATAAATTACATGCACTTTAGCGCAGACCTTTATCCACAGTGATAAAAAGAGATGTGTGTTTTCAACAAGAAGATACTTTTAAACAGAGCAGTTTCCTCCTGATATTTTATCAATATCAATGATGTTTGAAAATATTTTCTGAAGCTTATTGTATATTTTGCAGTACAACAACTTATCAGTTATAATAATCATGTTCAAAAATTGGGGAAATTAAGCAGCCTTCTAACTAAAATCCCAAGTAGATTACTGCAGATGTCTAGCAGGCACAAAAAAAATGTTCTTACCACCACCTTTTTAATTTCTGAAAGAACAAAAGGTTTCATTTTCAAAATTAATGGTAACCAAATGACAATCAAGATTTAAAATTAGAGATGGATCAATTACTTCACGAGGTGGAAAAACTTTGTCTTCCTCTCCTTCACAAAAAACCGACCCCATGTTGCAAATTTAAATGAGCTTTCTAATACAAGCTACCATAAATTGTGTGCAAACTAAACCATATGTACTTTCAGCCATATATAGAGAATGTTTCATACCTGTTTATATGCTGCCTCCCAATGATAAAATATCTAACATTTATGGTTATTCTATTAAAAAAACCCAAAAAGAGCAAAAAAACCCCAAGCTACACACAGTGAATATAAATATGTGTTTTTTTCACGTTTCATACCATGATTCACGCTTTGATTGTCTTTAATTTCTAATTTGAAGAATCAGCTAAATTACAGAAACCAAATTGTGAAATACATCTTTCCTTATCAGTCTGTGATAATGACAGATTACATAGATGCAAGATGAGCTAACTTAGAAATCTATTCTACAAACCATGACTAGAGGCAAAGGTGTTTTTATTTTGATGGAGAAATATCAGAGAAATTATTAAGCAGTGAGATTTTAAAAAGTATGCAAAGATAAGGGGATTGTGCAATGGTCTGCATCTTAATAAGATGATATTTGCATTTAACAAGTTCTGGAAGCTCCATATAACTATAAATTAATGCTTTGAAATAAAATTTTAAAAATAATCCATTTTAGTTCTACTTTCTTAACATATCAGCTGGCTTCTTCTTGAAATGTGTGTAATGACTTATTGCGAAAGAATTGCAATAGGAAGTACTGAGCTTCAAGCAAGTGTTCTCCACTAAGTTCTTTTTGAACCTGCACTTACTTCTAGTTACCGTTTTCAACATGAAATGTAGACTGAGTCCAGTTTTCTCCTCTGACAAGCCCAGCCACCGGGAACCAGCCAAGATGACCCAGTTACTGAGTAGCTTTTAATTACAGAACCATGTTTTTCTCAAACCTTAAGCTGAAACCATTGCTGAAATCAGCAGCAGCAGCTTTGCTAGTGCGGGGATACTCCTTTTTTTGCTTTGCTTATAGAGTTAAGGTAAAGTTAAACTCAAGCAGTTAACATTATTGTAAACTGGGGATGACTTGAACTTTAGGACATTAAAAATAAGAGCATATGGCTTTTAGAAACAGTAGATGCTTTATTATTCATTCTCTTCTTTAATATTTTAGTTAAGATTTTAAGCTGACTCTTAGTTTTCAGATTTCTTACAGATATTGGATTGCAAGCACAGTGGAAAGCAAAACAATTATTGGGTGTTATCCATTAAGAAGAATTCAAATAGCAACTGTTAACAATCTGTAACACCAGGGTAGTTGTGGGCTTTTCTCTATGTCATAAAAGACCCTCAAAGTTACCATAAAGCTTCATTCACTTTCCGTGTGATAGGTTACACATGTGAGGGTTTATTTTACAAGCAAAATCTGCATGTAAGCTATAAAGTGCCTGAATGCTTGGATTACAAGATGGAAAAATAAACAACTGCAATTAAGGGATCAAGCATTCCAATATTGCTCCTATTATATCATGTGATTTTATTTTCCTAAAAGCACTTCAGAGAAATATCCTGCCAAATTGGGACCTCTAATCTCTTCTGAGATGATCGATGATATGTGGATGTTCTATTCAGAAAAAACAGCATTAACAATTTAACTGTACAAAAGATTTTCTGTGAAACCTTTCCTGAGTCCTTTTTAAATTTTGAAGAAAAGTTTAAGTATTGAAATCATCTGTCTAGTTTAATTATTCATTATTTCCTTTTCTAAAGGAAATTAAAATTTTCTTCAAGAGAACTATTACAAATAAAAAATAGATATATTTTTGAAGCTTTTGTAGGTTTGGAAAGCACCTTTGAAATTAGGTGCTATAGAGTTAACATTCTTCTTCAGTTTATACTATATTGTGCACAGATTGTGATGTTCATACAGATCTCATTAGAGATGTTATTTTTAAACATTTAAAAGGTTTAATTGAATATACCACAAAAGAGTACTGTACAGTGATATTGCAAAGTAATCTACAAGAGGTGCTTTCAAGTGTTTGATTTGTAAAGTCAAACTCTAATTCTACACATAGGCACCTGATGGAAGCTTAACGAAGCAAAATCTGCAGTGCTGGAACAACTGGAATCTACCACTGATGTTTTCAAGTACACATATTTTCACTAGTTATTAACATCCTACTTTCTAAGAGACATAATTTTTTACGTACTTTGTGAGTGTTGACTTTTAGAATGTTACATTTTCATAAATGCAAGAGATTATTATACTTTACATTCATATGTTTTAAAACTTCTATTGCAAAAAAACCCCATTTTTTCCCCTCAAAACCGTACTAGACTGTGTAAGTTTTTCCTAAATGATTTCTTTTCTGACTTCAGAAGACACTTTATTTTATAAATTTATTATTATTATTTTTTATCATTACCAAAGTTTACGTGGGGAAAAGATGGTGTTTTGCACTAAATTCAGCTATTTAATCAAAGAAACCCACTAAAATGCAGGTATGTCTGAAAATTAAAGAAAAGAAATAAAAAGGAATACTGTATGTACAAAAGGTACAAAAATGCTATCCTTCCCCTCCTTTATTTTCTACTTGACAAGGCAATATTATTTGTATTTTCCTATAAGCACAATATCTTAAATCACTACTGAGACTGGATGAAGAATTTTCTACATCATCAGCAGAAGACATTTACTACCTCAAAGTCCAAAATACCTGTCAAGAAAAGCTATATACTGATTTTGAGGGAATAGTGCCACCTGCTGAGCCAACATCTTCCATTTCTGTGGCACTTGGATGGAGTTCCCATAAACAGAGATTTAATCCAGTATTGTGAACTTGAAAAATCTTCTACTCCCTAATCTTTCAGTATGATTCTTATAACTAGGATTTTTAAATTTAATTTATTTTACTAGCACTTAAATTAAAGTCTAAACTGCTTGGATGAAGTTCATACCTACTAATGACTTTAGGTACTCTACCACTGGAGTTTCAGAGCCTCTATGATATTACAAGTGCTGTTGCAATAAAAATAATGAAGAACAAGTCTCCAGGTTCTTATCTAAGAAAGGAGCTCCACTCTTCCCAGATGGATTTTACTAGCAAACCTAAAGTTTTCTGCAAATAGCTAAGCTAGGGGATTTGTTTTAGCTAAAGTTAAAATCTAGCCTATGAATAGCATGGATGTTTAGGTCAATACAATGTATAAAACTGCTTTTTACTAGACAACAGGTGATTCAAGTAAAACAGAAATACAGAAGGTCTATCTCATTTGAGAATATTTTATTTCACAGCCTTAACTATGTTCCTTGATGTCATCAAATAACCTCTTTGCTATAAGTTCAATTAGGAAGAAGCCTATAAATTGATAAAAAGGCATCCAAAGTAAATGTACTAGAAAATAAACATTGTTTTTAAAATGGGCATTTTAACAAAACAATCTGAATCTAGTTCAAGGCAACACATGTGATGGCAAAGAGAATCAGTCTTTTATTCAGTTATCTCATCAATTTAAGAGAAAGACAAAGGACCAATGTAAATGCAGCTGTGGGGTTTGCATACTTAAAAAATTGTGGAGGAATCAGTAGTTAAGGTTGCATTCTGATTTGCACAGCAAGATTTGAAAGACTCCCTTTATATTTTATTCACTGAATTTAGTCTCCAAAATCATGATACTAAATCTAATAGAAAATAATAATAATAATAAAATCTATTTTGTACAATCTTTAGTAACAAATCCTGTAGATAAATATATTTGAGTATTCTCATTTTTCATTGTTCTCATATCTCTTTAGGTTTCTGTTGTGTACAGTCATTTCCCATTATTCTTTCTACTCCATTTGCAGGAGAGATAAGAATAATGAATTTAAGACATTTCATTGAGTGAAATGCTGAGATTACTGGGCCAAAGCACTCTAGATCTTCAGTGTTCAATCATAATTCTGATATTTTGCTATTCTATCTATTTCTTAAGGTGTCAAAATGTGTTTCCAATCAAAACATAGTCTGTGATTAATGACTGTGATATTTGCGTTTTAATTTTCTTTCATTTTTTTCTGCAGCTAACGATGTATGAGAAAAACCAGTAAAAGAAAACTCCTGCATGCGATCTGTACTTATCAGTAAAGAATGAAAATCAGAACTCAGAATTAGGTGGAATTTTCATTCAGTTTCCAATATGAATTTCCTGAAGGTTTAGAAGAAAGAAAAAATCAAAATTGAAAACATTTTTGTGGAATTATTTTTTTAAATAGTAATTTTGAAATATTGTTTAATTTTGGGCATTAGCCATTAATTTACAGTTGTTTAATGCAATGCTGAATGGAAACTTCTGTCATTTGTTTTCTTAGTGGAGTCTGAGTTTTACATAGAATATTGGTCTCAGGAGAAGAGTTTTGCATTTGACCGATTGAAACAGTAGATTAAACAAGAGCAGCATCAAAATCTAAACTACAGTTTGGCACTTTGGAATTCTTGACTGAAAACTTATATGGAACACAGCATTATAGCCTGTGCCTTATTTCAGAATGAGCATGAAATGCATTATTTGCTAAGAAAGCTTCCAAATATGCAAGATAACATATTATGCATCCATAAGATTTTATATTTTAAAGTAAAATGTACCATTACATTTTGATATAATTTTGTTATGCCTAACCTTTCATTAAGATTTGTCATGGAGCAAATTCAGAAACCATTTGAAACAAACAAATCAGAAGATTTGGTTCAACTGGATAATTAGATTACATTTAAAGGGTAAAAGAGAACAGAATTCAACTTCCTACTCTAGGACTAGCAGAGAGCTTATTCTCAACGTTCATTGTTCAGTTGAAGCCCATATTCAAGGATATATAGCAATAATATAGCTAAAGCCACTACTTCAAACTGAACATGAGCTTACATGCCTTGTGAAGATGGGAACTTCAAAAGTTTAGACCATTTTTGTAGATGGATCAGAGGAAAAACAGGGATATAATGGTTACAGTGAATCTATAGAAACAGCAACTGTGCATTATTGCACATGAAAAAGTCAGTCAATGGCCCTGAAAAATCTATGCCTGACAGGGAAAACCATTGTAATCAATGAAAAAATATGTAGAATTTAAAGGTAGTCTGCCAGCAATATATTAAAATACCTCCAGGTCCGTTAATGTGCTACTTTGAATAGCAAAATCTCTTACATTCTCCATGCACATAAAATCATCTGCAAAGAGATCATGCGTTGAAATGACAGATGACTTTGTATTGAGACTCAACCAATTGATATTTAGGAAAAGCAGGAATGGCATTTCGTATGAGAAAATCTGTAAAGGTGTTTTGGTTAAGATGGAATGTAATAGCTTTCTGTCTAACCTATCCTGTGTCTGGGAGAAAATATACTGCCTTTTAGAGAAGGGGCTTAAAAAGAATAGATCTCTTCCTCTTCTAGCTGCTGTGAGAATGTAATTTTAATTCAAAACAGTAAATAAAGCACTTGGACATATACAGGCACACTTACTCATATGTATTAAAAAAAGAAAAAAATAAAATCACAAATTTCTCCCTGGAACCTAAGCTGCAGCATTATTTCAAAATGCTCATTATTAAACTTCAGGGAATGTAAAAAGTTTTAGACGAGGAAAAGATACTTTTGAAAAGAAACTAGGGAACTTGAAGGTGTTCTGTAAATTAAATCAAATGCTGAGTATAGAGACAGATAGATTTCAGGCCTTCTGGGTCTGAAACTCTGTTCAGTGCACATTGATTTATGTATGAGAAATGTCATCACCAATTGAAGGAAGTATATTTTTTTTCCTCCCCTAAAATGTACACTGTCATATGCATTACAAAAAAAACAACAACTTCCTGCACATACTTTTCTTCTCATTTTGCATCTTTGTGTCCGTTCCCTTGTCTATTATGGACACAGCATAACCAAAATACTTCTCTTCACTATTGAGGTAATTTTCCTCTTGAATTAAGCAGTGGCTCTTAGAAGATCTATTAGGAAAAGGATTATGAAGTATGGAATAGAATAGAATAGAATAGAATAGAATAGAATAGAATAGAATAGAATAGAATAGAATAGAATAGAATAGAATAGATCCTACTTTTCTTAATAAGTAAAATAAAACCCAGTATTCAACAGAGTGAGGACTAAAATCTTCCCATCAGAAATAGAATTCATTTTTGAGGATTCAATTTCTTTTTTAAGAAGGAAAATCTAGAAAGTCTTTTCTAAGAGGGTGGGGTGACACACCAGTAAATATGAGTATTAGGTATTTTAGTATGAGTACTGTCTAGGTCATGTTCCTCAAAGACCCTTACTTGACTTTGGACACAGGAGTCTATTTATGCCAAAATAAAGCAGATTATGTTACGAGCTTTACAAAAATGTCAAAAATTGTTTAAGGAGTGGGGATTTTAGTAGCCACAAGTGGAAAAAACAGTCATCATAAGACAGTCTTTTCATTAGGAATGGATGGCTCTGGTGTCATTTTTCAAATGCCATTGCCCTGGCAAATAAACAGTACTCAGTAGACTCCTGTGGCTCATTCAAAGATGTGTGTTCTTGGGGAAGTTTACATTCTTTTGAGATAATTTAACACAGCTATAGTTTATGAAATTTCTCATACTTACTAAATCCACATAAAACTATAATGATAGAGTTTACAGATTGTATCAAAAAAAAGAAAATCCACACTAAATTAATAAAGCTACTGGCTTTTATCACAGTATATTTAGAATGGTTTAAGTCAAGCTTTTTCCTATCTCTGGTTGTGAACCAAAGAAGGAGACACTTTATTTTTATTAGATCAGAGGGAAGATGAAAAATAACAACCTTGATCTACACTAGAATTTCAAAAGTTAAATTACATTGATAGTATTTGGTAAACCACACTATACAAGTCTTGTCTTTCCACTGTGATTTCATGAGTAAAAATTTGGGTTCTAATGCAGATATTTATGTGCCTTTTTTCAATTTCAGTTTCTGTAGTTATTGCACAGTATATTCCGTTACTTGGGGGTTTTTTTTGTAATATTTTGACCTCCCAAACAAAAAAGACAGAGGGACATTAAAACAA
This sequence comes from Campylorhamphus procurvoides, assembly GCA_013396655.1. NCBI lineage: Eukaryota > Metazoa > Chordata > Aves > Passeriformes > Dendrocolaptidae > Campylorhamphus > Campylorhamphus procurvoides. The sequence goes on from WBMV01002486.1 coordinate 954,227, forward strand.
TTGCAGGAAACTGACAGGAAATAATAATAATAAAAAAGAACCTCAAGAAATTAAGTACAGAAGAAGAACTAGAATGCTGCCTCACTTTGTGATGATCTTTACCCAATCTATACGTTATACTTAATACCCTTAATATACTCAATATAAAGGATCATGGTACAAAAAAATCAGAACTTACTGTGGATCTACAAAAGTCACAATTGTGGCAATTTCTGTCAACTAAGAGTCAGTCTGACATGACCATTTTTCAAGGCCCTAAATTAGTTATATTTTTGATACTATAGCAAAGAGGAAATTCAACAGGACAGAAATGTCTTTCCTTCTGCCATGTTCTCTTAACTCTTACTCATGAGTTATTTTGCTTCATTCCAGAAAAGTGCTCCTTTTCAGACCTACAGCACGCTCCAGTTCCTACTGAGGCCTATTGGATTTGATGGGAGTTAGGTCACATTCTTAAAATGGGTTCTGAACAGGCAGCAAAGACATAGATCAGCTCTTTATGAACAAGGTTCATTGTAGTCTGGCACTTCTGAGCTAACTCTTCTCCACCCACCCCCTTTTCTCTGAGTCCAATGGCAAGCATCTGTCTATAAAGGAGAAAGCTTTGATATGAATGAACCACTCAGCTGTTACTCAGCTTGGAAGCATTCTGCACATCAGTGTGAAATATTCTTAGAAAACCTACCATGACAGTTTTGTGAATGGAGCCCATTGTAAATTTCAACTTTGAAATAGAATTTATGGACTATGTTTAATGCTTAAAAAGGGAGTGAGCTGGAGCAGGTATCTTGGAAAGTCTCTGTGGTTCATGAAGACTGAGCCAACTTTTGCTTTGCACTTCAGAGAATGATTTCTTCATTTGAAGAGATCATAGAGGTAAAGAAACAAAGTAAGGAGAAGGGGGGAAAAAAGAAGTGAGAGAGAAACCAAGCCAGTAAAAGCTACAGAAAATACAGTTTCTGCATCAAAAATGTACTCAAGAAAATAAATCAACACCAACAAACATAGGAAAAAAAAATTACATCCCTACTTATAGACACATTTTAGAGTTAATTTTCCAGGAAGTTTAAAGAGTTAGGAATTTGTATTGAACTATGCATGATATTATCATGCATCAGGATTACTTCATCCTGACAGTGAAAAGGAATGTAGGGATGAGGATTTCCTGTGGTCGTGGTTCAGCTGGAGATTTGCAGACTCTGATACATTTTGTGGCCAGGCTTTCCTTTGGAATTTAGGGATTATTAACATCAGCCACCAAAAGTAATTGTAAAAGCAACTAATTATTTGATGTTAATGGCATATTGAAGTTCTTTTATACCTTAACTAATACTTTTCATCTTCATTTAGCTGTCCAATTCAAGGGCAGCTTCCTATTTAGACTACAGATTTTGAACTGTTTCCACACTTCTTAACTCTTCTTTCATCACTAAACGCTTCCATATTTTTCATAGTCTTTTCCATGCCTTTCCAGCTGGCAAACTTGTCTCCTTCTTCCACTCTGCTATTACCACCCCAAACCACCAAACCACTGTGTAATTGGTAATCCCCCATATATCCTTTCTGTGTGGGCATTTTGTCTCTTTTTGCTGTCATATGACTTGTGTTTTAGATTTTGCACTCTTACTAACAGAGAGAAGCTAAGAGAGGTGGTTTGGCAGAGTCAAGAGAACCAGTTTTGATTAGTAGCTCTGCATTACAGATTTTCTTTTATACATGCTTTGATCTAAGCCTTTGATATGATTTATTCTGTGCATGTAGTAAAATGGGGGCTCATTTGGAGTGTGCACTTCTTACCTGCAGGGGACTCAAGTATCTCTGAGTCAAGCAGTCTTTTTCTCCTTCGTTCTCTGGGAATGCTGTTTTTTTTCACAAACTATTTCACTTTGCTGATCCTCATGTTAACACATCTATTCTGTGACAGCACAGGTCAGCTTCTGCCCGATGACCAAAGAGGAGCACTAAGCCATCCTCCCAGGGGCACAGCAAACAAAGGAAAAAAATAATTGTATTTGTGCTCCAATTTAATCTAAATCTGCTCTATTGTCACACTAACTCCAGAAAGTGTTTTTATGTTTCAGATTATTTCAGTACAGAAGAGACAGCACTTTTCAGTAAAGTATTTCACAATACAGTGGGCATAAATAATATCAGAACCTTCCAATTCCTCAAGCTATCATATTGCTTGCATCTTAGCTTTTCCCACAGCTGCACATATTACATTACTTTGATAACTTGTCATATTTCATTATATATATAGACCCAGATTGTCTTTCTCTCAATTATCTTCAACTTTTGTAGTGAATTGCTCTAATCTCAAACTCTAATAACATTCTTGGAAGCAGCAATGTGAAGAAAATGGGATTTTTTTCTTTTATTAAAAGTGTAAGTTATTTCACATAAAAACTCAAATTGTTGAAAGGAAATTAATTCTTTTAAATACATGAAAAAATAACACTCATATTTTATTTTGTCTTTAATATTCAGCAAATGATATATTGAGAAAACCCATTTAATAAAAGAAACAAAGAGAAGTCATTTTGTTTCATATGTAGAGGAATGTCTTAGCTATTCCTCTAATAGTGATTTGGAAGTAATTCATAACACTGATGGCTGATACAGCATAAACTCTTGATTTTTGCATCTACTTAAATCATTTATTTCTTTCATCAACAGTAAAGGTGTGGAAGCTGGGCCAAGAATGATCAGCATCAGTCCAAAAATGAATATGCATCTCAGTGCCTTCTGGTTTGAGATTCTGGAATGGTTTCAGAATCTGGCAGTACGGTTAACTAGATGTGTCACTTGGTAAATGAAATTAGTAATTTAATTCTGCCATAGTACCAAAGAAATTAGTGAAGTTAAATCAAGGCTGAATTTCAACCCTTTCCTCAAAACAAAACATAATTTCATCATAGGATTTCTTCATAGGATTTCTTTCAGTATTAACCCTTCACCACACTGAAAAAAACCTAAGAAATTCAAAACAATATTTTAGGATGTATGAGAAACATAGTTATGATGATTGACTTCTTTTCCTAAATATAAATACTTTATTTTCCTTTTTTCCTTTGTAGTAACAAATGTCTCAAGTGATAAATTCTTTGCACATCACAAGATTACCAGCCAATGTCGTGTGTTGAAAATGAAAGTGAATCAAGGTGAGTTGTTCTCTGACCTTCAGAGTACTGATTCACACAAAGCATCTTATTTAAAATCCAGTAAGAAAAATAATCTTCTTACTGGAAAGCATGTAATCAGTCAATTTACCAGTCTTCTTGGATTTACCTAGCCACTGGACAAGCTGGGAAGCACTTGAAAAGGATAAAAATAACCGTGTTTCACTAGTTCATTCAGCCTGAGATCTGAAGATATTCTCATGATGTTTGTAGCCAGAACAAAGCTAGATACAAATGAAACTTAAAACGATCTGGTTTAATCAAACACACAGAACAGATTCTAGAGAGAACATTGTGATTTCCATGGCTCCTGACTGGTCATATCTTAAACTTGAATTGGACTCAAAAGGGGAATGGTGCTCGATAAGATAACCTATGATTCATAAAGCATTCAACTGTGGGAAAATATTCTTAAATTCCTGTGTGCCACCTTCCCATCATATTGGCTTTGCCTTCTAAAAGTATTAGGTGCGACAAAGGAACAAGGTCAATTAAACTAGAACAGTCTTTCTTCTAACTTTTCCAGAAGCTTATTTGAAAAGGAAAATTACTATAACATTCCTAAAGTCATTAAAGCCAGGAAATAATTACAAAGAATGTAAATTATTATACTATTAGTATGGTTATATCTACCTAAATTATGTTAGCTTTTCATTCTCCTACTTTGTAGAAGCGTAGCATTTTCAAATCAGATTCTGTCATCACTTGAATTTTCAATTACTCTTTTTAATTTAATCTTCAGGAATGTAATCGGATGCTGGAACCACACACTATCTTATTCTACTGGAAGGGTTCATGTATTTCTTGATTGCTGTAAGTGATGAGACCTCACACAAAGTGAAAACAGACTAAGGACAAATTACAGGAAAAAAAATAAAAATAACCCTACCTCTATGTTTATCCTGTTATTTGGGCTGAACAGTGCACAATGTGACTCTACCTCATAAATTAAGACTATCCTAACCTGGCAAACTCTGTAGCTCTGAATATGAATAGACTATATGAATAGACTGGTGGCAACAATCTGGTTTCAAATGATTCCATTCAGATCCTTAGGGAAATGTGTGTGCCTTGGATTTTGAACAAGGAATCTTAAGCCTTCTCAGTGATGGATTTTGAACCAAGAATCTTAAGCCTTCTCAATAGATTTCCAACACTTTCTGGTTTCAGACAGCCTGAAAGAGCCTCGGAGAATTTAACTTACAGATGTGGTCATTAATCAGCTCAACCCCTGGTATTTAAAGATCTGTAAACTCTGCAGAAGTATGGCAAGTTTTCTTTCCCAGCCCCTGCAAAAGTAATATTTAAACAAGCAGCAACAGTAATTTGCAATGAAAACGAATAGGTAACCAAAAGGATGCCTAAAATCTCTAGTCTTGTTAAATGCTGATTAGACAAGCCTGGAGAAAATACTTTCCTGTTTGGCTTTTATTTTGTTGGGGTTTGTTTTCTTTTTCCTTTTGAATGCAGTGGAATTTTTTGACATTTTCAGTAGACCTCAATCCTCTTGATTTTCCAAAAAATAAAGATTGTAACTCACCTATGACATATATTCCAGCACTATAAAAAAATGCAATGGTTTATTTGTGTATTTCTTTGTCCCTGTAATACTTTCCCTCAGAAAATAAATCACAAAACCAATCAATTCCTAAGGTGCCTTCAAGACATTTGCTCCCTTTACATAGTGTGTACTGAAATTAAGCCCCTTTGAGCATCAAGCTGCTAAAGGTCACACTTTCCTGTATTTAATAAAACTTGTATCTAATTTATCTAACAAAACTTTAACTGTCACCTCTATCAGTCTGGCTAAAATAAAAAGTCAATAAAAATGCAATTTCAAATTTGAACCAATCAGGGGTTTTTTTTGAAAAGCTAAAACACATTTTGGGGTTTTGTTTTCATTTTACCATAATTCCACCCTGTTCACTAACTGAAAAGAAATTGAAGTTTCAAAACTGTCTATAGCAGGAATTCTTTCTGAAACTTTTATCCCAACTCCAAGTCAAAACCAGCCTGAACAAATAATGTTCAGAAAACAAAAATATCTCTGCTCCTGCTTTGTGCTTACCTGGGCCATGTACATTTGTTTTCACTATTCATCACCTTGTCTATCTTTTGTGATTCATCTGCACAATAAATGTGCCTTATTGTCAACAGGTGACTCTGTGGCAGGTCTCAACTCACTTGGTGGATTTCATCTATGATGGTTAATGAAATATAAGAAGTTTTCTTCTGACAATACCACATCATGTTTTCCAGGTTACAGAAGGAATGTGGGAAGGTTTTTATTTTGCTGGAAAAAGGGGAGAAATGCTTTTGAGAGACCAATAGGAGCACACACAAGCTGATAATTCAATATAAGTGTTTTTAAATGTTAAAACACTACATTGCAGGTCAGAAATAAATATCAAAATAAACAAAAGATGTGCTTTTATCTTGTCACTTACCATGTTGTGTTACCTCATCTTTTCAGCTCCCAAGAACCTTTCGGACATTCTGTTTTCCTTTCCAAGTAATGGAGAAAACATGACCTTTTCAGGTGTCCAAGAAATCTAAAAAACTTGCAGTGGTGGTTCAAGATAATGTTTCTAATATACTATTTTTATTTTATATTGTGTCCTTAAAAAGAAAGGCAAAATTTTATAGGCATTTTTTAAAAGTCTGAATCAGACCCTTGTAGAAAGGGATTTGTGTGTGTGTGTTGTTTTCTTCGGTTGTTTTGATAGCTTGGGGTTTTTTTGCTTCTTTGGAAACATGACATTTTGTTATTTATTATGTTATGACATCCGATTACATTTTTGCTCATACATTGGGTCTAAGTTCTTACTACTTGATGTGACTGAACACGGCAAGAGAAACTCTGCATCTCTTTGTCCTTGTTAGTTTTAGTGATTCTGGCTTTCATTTCATTCACTTCTGCTCTGCTGTGTAACCTTCTGACCTTTCACTTGAAACTGTTGGGAAAAGATCATCCATGTATACGTTTAATTCATTAGACCTTGAATTTTGTTTCTCGGCAGTTCTCTCAGCTTGGATCAAAATGACTCACTTAAGTAAATGGACTATTTACAGAGAGACATTATCATCATGTCAATGCCTTTCTGTATAAAACTGCATTTGTCTATGAAGTCTTTATTTTACTTTGCTAAGATTTCCATCCTTCTTGGTAATTTATATATTTGAAAGATAAATAATCAATAAAAATATCTTTAAGTTTCTATAAAAAGGAGAAAAATAAATCATTTTCGGTGATCTAAAGAGCATGAAGCTATTTGTGGATTTTGTATTTACTGTGTGATACAGTGATAATGCTTCTGTGCTTGTGTCACTTGGAACCCCTACAGCATCAGTCCAACCCAACCAAATCTCTATCTATTTTGGAATTTGTTCTGAGAAAAATTTGTTAAAGCTCTCATTCTCAAGCCAAAAGTTAGATTTATACAAGTGTGTGAAACATTCCCATTCAGGGAATCACATGATTTTGCCATTTTGAAAAGAAATCTCACTTCCCTTTCCTTCCTACACTTATACTGACTTACACAGTTATGGATCAAAATGACTACTTTCTTTTTATCTGAACAAATCTACCAAATGACAGCTAGATATAAAACTGGAATTAAACCTTCTGGCTGCCTGGCTAGTTAGGGATTGCTTTCACCAGACTCTTGGCTTCTGACTGCTCTCACTCTTTTCCTGAATGTCTCAGCTAAAGTAATTTCACTTTGTTCTTCTTCTAACCATTCCAGTGTTGAACTCTACCCAAATTCCTCTCTGCACTAAACTTTCCATATACAGGTCACATACAGCAGATAGTATGAGAAGGGAAAGCATATAGTGTGCAGGAAGCCTGGAGACAGCTTTTCTCTCCTCACAGAAAAGTCAGAGACAACATGGTTCTCCACGTATGAGGACTGGTAAGCAAAAGCTTATTTCTAAACTGACCATAGCCTGATTCTTCCTTTGTCAGAAGTAGAGCTGAAGCTGCAGAGAACCTGTCTTTAATTTTTTTCTCCTGATCCAAACAGTCTCTATCTAGAAGTGCCTTGGCTCCCCACCCAACCATACAAGTGCTTGTGCTGGCACAAGGGAGGCAAAGCTGGGGGTTTCCCTTTGGTCGACTTTGATTAGCTTAAGCCAGTTGTGACTCTGAAGCCATGGGAAAAGCACTGATGTCATATCACACTCAGGATGAAACCCTCCTGGTTTGGGCACTAGTACAGAGAGTTCTCACTTCTGAGCTTCTGTCTCCAGGACATCAGGAGCTCCTGCCTGCTACTGCCAATGCTGCCAGCATGCAACCAACACAACAATGTGGCTGCTTTTTCCCTGTCCAGCTTTGTCTGATGCCAGTCTGGAATTATTTTTTGTTCTAATACTAACAGATACATTGTGTTTAAAGAAAAAAAAACAAAACAAAAAGCCCAAACAACCAACCTGATCTGGTATGCATAGTGTGAACAAGATTGCATTTATTTATTTGACTATTTCTTAGTCAGCTAAAAAAATAAAACCTGAAAAACTCTATTTGGAATAAAAGAATTGGAGGCTTTGTCTGGAAGGCTACAGATATGCAAGACACAAAACAGGGTGCTAAGAGAGGATGGGGCTTTACAGTTATTTTAGGTGCTAGAAAACTAATTTGTACAAAGAAAATTCAAATAAATAAGAGAGAAAGAGAAGAATGATTCTAATCAAACCCATCACAATAAACTATTTTAGAAACTGACTTTGTTCTCATGCCAGCTTACAAGAGAATTTATTCCAAATAAGGTTTCCAAAATGTATGCCACAATCCAGAAAACATGGATTGTTTAAATATAAATTATTTAAATTTCTTGAATTAAGAAAAGAGAGTTCAAACTTACTGAACTACCTAGAAACTACTTATGCATTTATTTTAAAACGTCAGAGGAAATAACATCTGGAGGAGGTAATGGTTAAAGAAATATTTGATTGTACTTCTAAGCCAATATATGAGCATAAAATATTAGTTCAGTGTATTCTATAATAAAATAACCAGGCTATACACATACATGTACTCCAATAAAATCTATATATTCAGCCTCTTATGCCATAAAACACATTTTAAAAATATATGCAAGTCTCTAAAAAATCTGACAGTTAACTGCAAGCTGTATTATGTCATCACAGAGCTTAAGGTCAATTGGAATTCTCCAGTACTTGTTTAGTGGGAAAAAATCAGTCTCTTCCTGAGCTTCATGCAGTTTTAACAACGATCAGAAAAAAAATCTGGCAAACTATCTGCAAGACTGCAGATGCAGTCTAGGTGAAGATAAGGTCCCACTTTTGAAGGAATTCCTACAGCTTTTGCTGCTTTTGGTAGCACTTGATAACCCTTAGTACTAGCTCTCTGATTGCCAGAATATTTTAACATCAATACTAGTAGTTATGGTGAAGCTCTTGGATGGGGGCATAGCAATTTATCTGGACCTTTGTAAATCTAAGTAGATGTCCTTGATTGCTGGACTAGTTTTCACTTGAAAACTCAACTGTATTCATAGTTCTCATCATTTGTGCCTTAGCTGTTTGATTTGAAGTATAACATAATTCCACCTAATCAAGAAATATATAAGAACTTTCTTATATTTGGTGTAAAAATGAATGTCTATGCATTTTGCATTTACAGACTTGACAAACCTGACAAGAAATGCTTGTCTCTTCCTCTGAAAACACCACAACAGTAGACTTGCAGAGTTCAGAATTCCCTGAATGTGGAAAGGAGGATCATGGTTAAGCTATAAATATGGCAGCTTGTGCCTGGGGAGACAGCAAAAATGGGGCATAAATCTAGCAGGAGAATGAAGAAAATTCAAACTGTAGAATCCTCTCAGCTTTTAATTCAGTACTGTCCCAGAAAAAAAAAATGATAGTTTGACACTTCCTTAACTCTGAAACTATTTTTCATCCTTTGTTTGCATCATTGACTTCTGGAGTGATCTTAACAAAAAAATATAATGAGACGGGTAGGAATAGCGGGGTGAGTGAGAGTCCTGGTGCTTTGAAGTGATTGCCTCAGAGCAGCGAAAGAAGCCAATGTTAATGATGGGTTTTCTTTCACACACACACACACACACACACACACACATCTAAAATTCTTTCTTTTGACTAAGTCTTCTTCAAAAACTGAGCGGGGGAAAGAAGAAAGGAAGGACAGGTTTTATGAGGCGTGGCTAGGGGATCTGGAGTTGTTTAGCCTTGAGAAGAGGAGGTTCAGGGGGACCTTCTCACTCTCTACAACCACCTGAAAGGAGGTTATAGATGGGTTGGGTGGGTCTCTTCTCTTAAGTAACAAGTGATAGGACAAGAAATGGCCTCAAGTTGTACCAGGGGAGGTTTAAACTGAATATTAGAAAAAAATTTCTTCACTGAAATAGTGATAAGGAATTGGAACAGGCTGCCAAGGGAAATGGTGGAATCCCCATCCCTGGAAGTGTTCAAAAGCCATGTGCATGTGACACTTGGGAACATATTTTAGTGGTGAACATGGTGGTACTGTGTTAATGGTTGGACTAAATGACTTTAGAAGTCTTTTCCAGCCCTAATGATTCTATACCTCTATGAAATGTTTCATACAATCCCATTCAACCGTCCTTGTTGAGTTCCCTTTTTCCATAGACAACCTGTGTACTCCCAACCATTCAAGCATTACCGGACTGATCTGCTTTTTGTATGTCTTTTACATTTTGACAAGTTGTAAGACATCTATGCCAAGTACCTTTGGACCTATGTCCAGATTTCAATAATGGATCCTCAGAAATTGCTGCTTCTTGCAACTGTTTTCCTTCCCTTGAATACACTCTCTGTTACCCAGCTGCTTAAATGCTGCTGTTGATCACAAAGAATATTTGAAACAGGCTTTGGTGTACAACAAGTTGTTTATGCTAAGAAGTACATTTTGTATAGTCATCCTTATTTCCTCTGTATTATTTCCTTTCAGGCTTTCTTTCTCCTTATTTCTTCCTCAGGATGAATGCATTCTATTATAGTGACCTCGTCGCAATTCCCAAGAGTGAGAAGCGTGGACACAGTGTGATCAGTAGCTTGGATAGACCTAAAAGCCAGGTTTTGTGAGAAACCTGTGTTCCTCGCAAATAAAAGAAGGTACAAAAGTCATCTAAGACTTTCCAAGCTTGGTGTCTTTCAGTTGGGAGATTCATGTTTTCTGTCTGATTTTCCTGCAGTTTCTGATGGTGGTAACAACAGATGTGAATACTCAGTACTCAGTACTAGTTTGTAAAGTGGTAGTGGCTATTACTCCATACAAAGGATTAGTTGTATGCACTCTGAGGGGCAGCCATCTCTGCCTGGGATGTGGTAGAAAGTCTTACAAACTCCTTTGAAAATTGGTAACTGATACAAAGATACATGGCTGACTTGTGTGATTTTCTAGCACATAACAATAATGACATCTAGTTGAGAAGCAGGATGTCTGTCTAAAGCTGTCTATTCTACAGGATGTATCTCAGCAGACTTACTCAGGAGACCAACATAGTTTGTTTAAACCTGCGTAGGACCCAATGGAATGGCATGAAGCGGGGTCAGGAACGGTTTTGGTTGGGTATTAGGGAAAGGTGCTTCACCCAAATGGTGGTTGAACACTGGAACATGGTGTGATTCTTGGGGTTGTGCCATACAGGACTGGGATGAACTCAATGATTTTTGGGGGTTCTGCCTGAAAAAGCTGATAATTAGTGCTGTGATACTTCCTCAGTTTGGAGGTGATTATGTCACTTAGCCGTCCACAGAAACAGAGGATGAAGCTTTTTTCTTATCAGACAGCAAGCACTTGGTTGGTTTTGGCCCTCAGCAGAACAGCTCTCTCACTCAGCCCAGATCTCCCATACACCCCACAGACTGCCAGGGGCTCTGCACAGCCCCGTGTCTCAGCCTGCTGCTGCTGCTGCACCATAGAGCGAGGGATAGGCTGCCCTCGAGTTATTCATCCAGACAACAACTCGAGCCTTTCAACCTTAATGTAAACAGAATTCCTGTAAGGACTGAGCAGCATTAAAGATGCATATATTATATGTCTGACAGTGCAAGATTCAAAGGGAAAAATACTTTTTCTTTTTTTTTCTTTCTTTTTTTTTTTGACAAAATGTCCAGGCTACCATTCCAGACCAGATCAGCAATACAAACCCCAGGCACAATTCAATCATTCTAACAATCTGGATTTCATATCCACAAGAAGGAACTATAAATAATAATTTATAGTTTCAATTGCTTCTCGTCCTCCTCATTTTTGCTTTTTTCTCCTGAAATTGCAGTAAGAGCTGAGCCCTGGCAGTTCTGACTGAATTTACAACAGAAGAGCCTGTCTCTTATAGGATCCTTCTGGACAAAATGTCCAGCATGCAGTTGAATAATCGTGTTACATGATGGATGAGAACCTGGGTCAAGGTTGGGCACAAAGTGTTAGAGAGGACTGGGGTAACATGAAACTGGTGTCCAGTCACTAGTAATTCTCCATCCTTGGCCCATTTCTCTTCAACATCTTCATTAACTACTTGGACACAGAACTTGAGGAAATACTAAGTAGGTTTGAAAATGACACTAAACTGGGAGGAGATGCTGACTCCCTTGAGGGCAGAGAGTCCCTGCAGAGAAACCTCAACAAGTTAGAGAGATGGGCAATCACCAACCGCATGAAGTGCCAGATTCTGCACCTGGGCCTGGGGAACCACCACCCTGTGGTGTGTATAGACTGGGGAATGAGAGGCTGAAGAGAAGCACTGCAGAAAGGGAGCTGGGGGTCCTGATCGAGGTAGGTTTATGCTGGATATCATGAAAAAGCTTCTCACCCAGAAGCACGTGGTGTGATTCTTGGACTATCCTGTGCAGGGCCAGGATTTGGACTCAATGATCCTGATGGGTCCCTTCCAACTCAGCATATTCTGCGGTTCTATGGCTCTATGACTACATGACTTAAGTGTCAGATTAGGGAAAATGTTTGACATTATTTTCACAATTAAAACCACATGGGACTGGGTGCTATCCAGTGCACAACATTTGGGCTAGCACAGTATTTGACATTTTTCATCTACACAAGACCTGAACACACAAATCAGTGTTAATACTGAAATGAATCCATGAAACCAAACGAGATGATTGGTCTGCTCCCATGTATGTGCTGGTACATAATTGATGTGTGGCAATCTCTCACTGCTCTGCAGGGTAGTCTTTGAGTTCTAATGTTTGTGTGTTGCCAAATTCCCTTTTCTCAGTGGAAAAAATGGTTTCTGATTACAGCAGAGCTTACACAGCACGGCACACAAACTCACCCATGCAGAATGAAAAGTCTCAAAATATGGACAAACACATAGCAGTTTAAAGCAGCCTGTTAAATTTCTGAAACTAAGTATTTAGCACAAATAACACCTGAAGAATAACATGAGGAAAGTATAACAAATCTTATGTAGATTTCTGAGACAAAATTTGGCACAATTTACTTTTCTGATTGTTCATTTTCCAGTATATTTCTTTGTTTCTAGCACTTTGTTGTTTGAAGAACTATGCACCACAAGACTGGTTTTATTGCTTCATTTCTTCTGTAATTGCCTATCTTTGTAATTGCCTTTGCTGCCCTCTGATTGCCCTCAAACTGTCAGACCGACTTTGCCTCCCTGTCAGGTGAGCCACATTTTCTATGATCTGGCAAGTTCTGGAACTTCAGCAAAGGAGTGACTAACACTATGACTTTGTGCTTTATTTTTTCAATATACTTTCTTTTAACAAATCCTAGTCCTTAGCTTCAAAAGGAGGTTTGTGTCAAGAGGTGGTTGTTGCTTTACAATTTGGAGAAGCATCTGCCAGCACAAATAAAAGTAGTTCTCTTACAGTTTAACATGTCCCCAGTCCAGCTCCTCTTGTAGGCATGACAGCTTGGTTATAGATTAACACCTACCAGGTTTCTCCTTCTCCTCCTTCATTAGAGTGTAGCCAGCAGACGTAGAAGTTTTCACAGCAGTTTCTTGGCTCTGCCTTGAAACTTTCTAGATATTCTTGAGACTTGTTCTGAGATCATCAAGGACCTTTCTTAATTATAGAAAATGAGGGAACTTCTTTTGAACTTGAAATGCATTATCACTTGTGGAAAGTATCTCATGTTTACTTGTAACGAACCACATCACTGTAAGTTGGTGAATATGGTTTTACTTACACTGTCTCTCTTGAAAAAGATACTCATGGCAGTTATGAGAACGCTATCAGCTGCTTCTTTAAAATAGTCCATTTATTTTCACTGTAATCATCACAAATCCTACTCAACACCACATCATAACAGTCCTTACTAGGGATACTTGTTGACAGTAGGAAAAATGCAATTTTGTTACTCTTTTCTGTTCCCTCTTACAGCCTTTTCTATTGAAAGCTGTGTGGGAAAAAGAAAAAAAAATGTTTGCCAGATAGTAGCAAATGTCTTCATGTGAAACTTCTCTTTATCTGATACCAGGATGTTTACGGTGATAAAGGATTATTCTGGTGTTTGAGCCTTTTAAAATCACGTAAGGAAACACACAATTCTAATAAAGAGAAGATAGATTTCACAGCTGTCAATGGTCGTCCAAACCCTGCAGCATAGTTTGCAGAATGCAGGTTAGTGATGCACTGAAAAATTCTTAAATGTGCAAACCTCTGCAGGAGCTGACAGAAAGCACAGTTATGGTGCAGAGCGGGGCATATTTTCTGCATATATTGAATGTGTAGTCTTTTTGGCAGGGGAAAACCTTAGTAACCTTGTACTTTCTAAAATATTTGACATTTATGTTTAGCTACACTTGAGGTTTAATTTTTTGTTTAGCTAGTTGATTGGTTGGTTGGTGGTTTTGTTTGGTTTGTTGTTGGGGTTTTTTTTGTGTGTGTTTTTTGTCGTTTTTTTGGATTTTTTGTTGGTTCTTTTGGTTTTTTTTTACTGAGGACAAAGGGAAGTTTTATTGACTGTCTAGAGCACTTTATATTCCAGTTTCTCTTGTCACCTACACAAATAATCACATATGTTTTCAGCTTAGTTTCAATGCTTTCAGACAGACTGATGTCTGGATTTTTATTTCACAGAGTGTCGGGGCTCTGGCTGAGAGGATTCAGAACTCCACTGAGCATTCCCTACTTTGATACAGAGCACCTGTGGAACACATGCTTCACACTTCTGTCAAGAACCAGAACTTCTCCCTATTCTGCCATGCTGCATTTTTCCTACTCTCCTAAAGCATAAAGGGATGTCCTACTAGCTTTTCTTGTCTGTCTGTCTAACTAGCTTTCCTCATGCCCCACTACAGCTTGGAGGATAGTTTGGAGGATATGCTGTGACAGTATCATAAGAGTTAATTTTTAATGCATTAATATCTCCTGGGTTTAATGGATAGTTTCTACATACACTGCTTCTTTCATGTCAGGGTAGGCATAAATTCAGACATGGTTCACCTGAATGCATTCTCATGGACTGGATACTCTGCAACTGTTTGCTCTTTTTTGCATGTGCTCTTTTTTGGGGGAGGTTGGTTTTTTTTGTTGTTGCTGCTCTTGTTTTGGCCTCGTTTTTAAGTTATCTTCCTTTTTTATTTTCTCATTATGTAGATTGTCTGCTCAGAAAACAATGCTGACTAGCTCATTTAAAACAGTGTCCAACAACTGAAGGAAGAAATTTAATCTATAATTCTTTTGGGCAGCTATATAGTAAAAAATAAGGAAGAAACTCTTTTAGGCACGTGCTGAGTAAAGAGATGGCAAAGGTAGGGCTGCTTCATAAGCATTGTCTATATAATATTTAGACACTTAGCCCTCAGTGTCCTTGGAATAGTTATGCTTTGTTCTATCTCTAGTACATGTAGTGTAGATATCAACTATTTGGTGATGTAGGTACGTCCATCACTATGGGCTTTACACCTGCTCTGAAATTAACTCTTTCTGAATACTGAGCAATATAAATATACCTGGGAGCACACAGAGCATGAGCATAAAGAAACCAGATTATAGGAAGCACAAATCAGAACATTTGTAAAAGAATAATAGAAGAAGCAAGAAGAGACACGCTTCAGTAAGGTTTTTGATAGGGTATCACGGAACAGCCATGTAGTCAAATTATAGCCAAAAGGGATATGAACTAGACAGGTGGACTAGGGGGTAGAGGGAAAACAAAGAAAAACTGAGTGGGTTGCTGGATTTGGGATTATATTCTCACTTCACCTGTGCATCATTTCAAAGAGTTGTAGTTTACACTCAAGTTACTGTTTAAAAACTAAGTTGCGCTGGGCTACAAATAATGTTCCTAAGGGGTTGGTATAGTGCCTATACTATTTAATGTATCCACTGAAAACCTGAAGAATGGGCAGGAATGCTGTCTTACCTACTTCATAAGTGGCACCCTGGGGGGTAGTGTCAAATTCCAGCAGGACAGGGCTTCGCTTGAGAGGTTGGTAAACTAGAAGAACGGGCAGAGAGAAGTGCCATGAGTTTCAACAAAAGCACACATGAAGCCCTGCACCCAAAGCAGACTAACCCTGTCCATTACTGCAGGTAGGGAAGTGCCTGATGCTCAGCAGGCTAAAGACACACAACAGTGTGCCCTGGCAATATGTAGCCTGTCTGCATATGGTACTACTTTATGAAGAGCATTGCCACCAAGTCAAGGGTAGAGATTATTTCATTGTACTTAGTGTTTCTGAGATTAATTCTGCAATACTGTGTCAAATTCCATATATGCTGCCCCCTCACCACACACCCCCCACACCATAGAAACAGCCCCTGCCCCATACACCCACTGCTTCCCCAGGAAGTCTGTACACCTCCGATTTATATACCTGAAGACAGAAGTAGAAGACAGCCACATTCTGCTCAGAAGGCCACACCAAGGAAAATAGAGGCAAAACTCACAGTTAGCAATAACAGAAATTCTGACTGTAATCACTTTTCCCTTGCATTCAATAAAGAGAAATGTTTAACCACTGAATTGTCTAGAGACCTTGTTGAACCTCTCTCCTCAGAAACTTTCAAAACAACTGTTTTTTTTTAATCTAACCTTAACGTTATCCATCCTTTTATTAAGAGTCTGGATTAGAAACCTCTGTAATTCTTTCCAACTCAATTTTTCCTGCTTCTGTGAGTCTATTATTTGTTTAGAAAAATAAATTAAAAGAGCTTGAGAGGAAGTTAAGTGAAAAGTAATCATAGAAGTAGCATCAATAGCAGATAAAAGATGTGGGTAGAGAGTACTCTTGTTCTTCTGGTAAACCAAATTATTACTGGTGCCTATTCATACATCCTGTTGATGTGCTCTGGATGAAATAACTATTAGAATCAAGTTCCAGAGGAATTTTTTATCCCTATGATTCCATCAACAGGGACTGTTGGATGATCTGAGTTGCATTCTGACGAAGAGACCTTAAATGTCTTCTGATCTTTTTCTGTGATATAGTTGCAGCTTTTGGTCTTTTACTATTGGTCTTGAGTTTGAACACCCAGCTAATGCAGACTCATCCTTGTAATTCACCGCTTCTATAGCTGTTGTAAAGCTACTTATCTGCCATAAAGATTTTATTTCTGTGTCAGAACATTACTCTCTGACTAAGTAATCCTGTGGTGTCTAACTACTAAGGGCCAACCGTGGTCACTTCTGAGGTTTCCTGTAGCCTTATTTCAATAATTTATAAAATTTTTGCTTTGAGAGTGTCCTGGTTTCAGCTAGGGTAGAGTTAACTTCTTCTCAGTAGCTGTTAGAGAGTGCCATGTTTTGGATTCAGAGTGAGAATGGTGTTAAGAGGGAAGTGGTGTTTAATCTCCAGTTGGGTTTAAAACTACGACAGAGATAGGGGAAAATTCTTCACAGCTCTGTGGGTTCAGATGAGAGTACACATCAAAGACTAAAACTTTTTTTATTTTGTGTGAAATATAGGCTTTTCCCTTGTTCTTACTTTATTATTTTTGGAAGTAAAGAGCATTCCCGTGCAGTATGCCAGTGCACTGGCAGATACTGAGCTAAGGAGATCAAGTGCTTCTACACACTGAAGGCTGAAGAATACCAGGCTAAGCTTTCAAATCCCTCCCTCACCCCTAAATAGAAAACAGCAGTGCTCTGTAAACACAGAGCTAGACTGCTTCTTTTGTGAAGGGAAAGTGGTGGAAATGGTCAAACGACAGCTTGCCCTGCAGCACTGAGCCAATGCAAATAGCTTGAGACCATATTGTGGGGCAGGGTCAATGATGCCTGGTAGTGGCCTGTTGATCTGGCAATCCAAAGCTGCTGCAATAGTTTCATGTCTCTTCCAGGTCACAAGCTAAAGGATTCTTAGAGCCGCTCCAACCTGAATAAAAGGAAATAAATTAGACAAGTATGTTGTTCCAATGTAAACAGCCATGCTGAGACATTCTTTCCAGTATGTAATTGGTGCACTACAAATACAGATTTGGAACATCAGTACCTGTACTTTCTTAAACATCCTTTTTAAAACTGAGTTTGGACCCATATAGAGGGAATAATGAGAAATACACATTCAAGAGGGAGGGTGGATTTTATTGCTATTTTTATAACTGTCATAATTCATCCTTATTTAATTCATCTCCAGTTGAGGTCTCTTGCATGAAATTTCCTTTTTCTGTACTCTCTGGGCTGACTAAAGTGGTTAAAGTGGTGAATAGGTTCAAATAACTTTGTACCAAATGTGTATGTATGAAAAGGCAGGCAGATGTTAGAGTATGATCAAGGGAGTTTTTGGTTCTGCTATCACTACTGGAATAGAGAAGCAGCCTTAATATAAATAGTATGTGCATTTGAACATATATATATTGACATATGGGAGCAGACATGCATTAGAACTGTGACCCTTAGTCACAGAAAAAAAATATATAAGCCAAAAAAAAAATCAGCTACTGTCTTTTACTGTAAAGGTTTGTTTACTGCTATTATGGTGACAGATATTTCCCTAATTTGCAGTAATTTCAGACCATAATACCTGGGCATGATCTAATGCAAAGGTGACCATTAGAGTTAAAAAGGTCAATCAATATTGCCTCAAATTATTTTAGAGTATTTTGGATCAAGGAGGTGTTCACTGTTATTGATGTGTTAAAAATATCTGTTCAAAGGTGTGATTTTCTTGGCCAAAAGCAGACAATACAGAGCTCTGTGACAGGCACTGGAGTTGGAACTGATTACCTAAGATTCCTTTTGCAGTCACTGGAAAGAAATGGAAATAAAAATCCATTTATCCATATATGGGGGTTAAAGATAAATCAGCCTAAGTTGCTCCCTTGAGGTATGGATTTCTCTTCACTGACTGTGAAAAAAGTCCAGCATGACCAGCTCACTTGGGGACATGTGCCTTGGAAGTCAAACGGTAAGAATTGCACCTGAACTCAAACAGCTTAAGTTAAACTGCACTGACTTTTGAATACTTTAACTCTAAAATCAAGTACGACAAGCTAAACATGATTGCAATTTAGTTTTAGTGAAGTCTCCTCGAGTATCTCACTCATGTCATTGACTGTCTACATCAGAAAGTAGAAAAAATACAGGATTTCCATATAGGCGTACATCTTTCTCTCACCTCTTCCTTCTCCCCCACTAAAAGCGTAGATATTTCTCATTCATTTTCCTCTCCAGTCTTCCTTATCTTTGAGGGACTTTGGTCTTTTCAGTCTTCTGAGGTGACCATCCATTTGCTTGACTGCTTTTTTTCTTATTTATTTTCAGTAATCTGTAAGTCACTATTTAAATGTGTTTATACTCTCTTTTTACCAAAAGTTAAACTCCAGTGTTATTAGCAATGTTGTTATGGAGTCACATCCACCAAATCTCCCCTAGATTCTCTCAGTTAGAGCATGTTTTTCACTCTTTAAACCACATCCACAATTTTTTCTCAAGTATTCATAAACAAAATTCCACAGAATTACAAAACATTTGAGGTTGGAAAGAACCTGCAGAGGTTATCTAGTCCAACTCCCCCTCTAAAGGGTGAGGCCACCTAGGGCCACGTGCCTGGGATGATCTCCAAGTAGCTTTTAAACATCTCCAAGATGGGAGACGCCACAGCTTCTCTTGGAGTTTAACCACAAGCTCCACAACTTTTCTGAACTTCTTTCAAGTAATATTGTCTCCTCCTCTTTAATGTTGCCCACAATGTCTTTGGTGCTGTTACCTTTGCTTTTCTTGGAAAGTTGTCCTCCTTTGGGTTTTGGAAATCGAACTTTTCCTGGCTCTTTTTTCATTTGCTTCTTCCTTTATACTTCTCTCCTTTTCCATTTCTATTCCCTGTGAACATTCTTCCAGATACTTTTATTCCAGGAGACAGTCCTGAAGTCTGCCTGAAGTCCTGAAAGGCATAGAGGAAGGCTGGACATTTTTCAAAAGGGAAATTTTAGAGGCACGAGAGCAGGCTGTCCCCATATGCTGAAAGATGGAGGTGGAAAGTAAAGATCAGCCTGTCTGAACAAATGTCTTTGGCTGGAACTCAGAAAAAATAACAGAGCTCATGACCTTGGGAAGAGGGGACAGGCAACTCAAGAAGACTCACAAGGATTTTGTGAGGTTACACAGGGAGAAAATTCGAAGGGTCAAACCCCACTAAACCTTAGTCTGGCTATTGTAGTAAAAGATACTAAAAATAGACTATAAGTACATCAGCAACAAGAGGAGGGCTAGGAGGGTCACCATTCTTTATGAATGTGGAAGGAAACAGAGTGACAACGTATGAGAAAAAGGCTGAGGTACCTAGTGCCTTCTTTGCCTTAATCTCTTCTGGCAAGACTGGTTGTTCTCCTCCGGGTACCCACGACACTGAGCTGGAAGACAGAGTTGAGAGAAGATTGAAGTCCCTGTAATCCAAGGGGGAAAAAATAATCAGAGACCTACCACACCAGTTAGACACACACTGCTCTGTGGGGCCAGATGGAATCCACCAAAGGTTACTGAAGAAGCTGAGGAAGTGCTCACCAAGCCATTTTCCATCATTTACCAGCAGTCCTGGCTAACTGCAAAGGTCCTAATTGACTCCAAGTTATCAAATGTGACACCCATCTAGAAGGGCCAGAGTAGGATCTGGGGAAATACAGGCCTGTCAGTCTGCCCTCAAAACTAGGGAAGTTCATGGAGCAGATCATCCTGAGTGCCATCACATGGCATGTGCAGGACAACATGCAAGGACATCAGGCCAAGTCAGCAAGGGTTCTTCTTGACCAATCTGATCTCCTTCTGTGACCAGGTGACCAGCTTAGTAGGCAAAGAAAAGGTTCTGAGTGTTTTCTACCTGGGCTTTAGTAAAGCCTTTGACACCATTTCCCACAGCATTTTCCTGGAGAAACTGGCTGATCATGGCTTGGATAGGTGCACCCTTCACTGGGGAGAAATATTGGCAAGGCCCAGAGAGTGATGGGGAATGGAGTGACATCCAGCTTGTGGTTGGTCCCTGGTAGTGTTCCCCAGGGCTCAGTGCTGGGGCCAGGTCTGTTTAATATCTTTATTGATGATCTGGATGATGGCATCCAGTGCACCCTTCAGATGACAACAATTTGGGTGGGAGTGCTGATCTGCTGTAGGGTAGAAAGTCTCTGCAGAGGGATCTGGACAGGTTGGATTGATGGGCCAAAGCCAATGTTATGAAATTCAACAAGGTAAAGAGCCAGGTCCTGTACCTGGGTCACAATAATCCCATGCAGAGCTACAAGCTGGGGGAAGAGTGGCGGGAAAGCTGTCTAGAGGAAAAGGACGTGGGCCCAAGAAGGCAAATGGCTTGAATTGACAGTGTTGAGTTTATGATTGGACTTGATGGTCTTAAAGATCTTTTCCAACTTAAATGATCCTATGATTTTGTTCTCACTGTACTTTCTGTATTTAAGAGGTTTATTTCTGCAACTATAAATTGAGTTGCATACTCTGAATGCACAAATGTAGTTGTTGTTCCTCCTTTTACTTCATACTATTTTTGCCAATTTCATAAGTTGCATGCTGCCTTTCCTCAAACACGCTGACAGCCAGGATGACACCTGCCTTCTGGCAGTAGACTTACAATAACAGAAGTGGAATAGATCATGCAAGATGGGTCTCTGAAGAAAATGAACAAACCAGTCAAAGTGCCTTAAAAACTGAGGCTTTTACTGTATTGTAAAATGAATTCTTTGCCTTTTTTTTTTCCCTGAATCACCTTTCTTCTTCCCAAGACCCCTTGAGAAAACATCTTCCTAGCCTAGTATGCAGGAATTTGTTTTAGCAGGACTATATTAAACTCCCCCATTGGTCCTTTGTTAACCCTTGCCCCATTGGTTGTTATCCCTCGATTTCTGTTGGTTGTAACCAGTATTCCCTAAAGCCCTTTAAATACCCCTGACCATGTGAATAAACTCTCTGCTTTCCCCTCCTGCGGTCTCTGCGTGTCTCTTTCCTGGGGCATCCCGGGAACCACGTGGCCGGGGGGGAAGGGGAAAGGGGAGTGTTCCACCACGCTGGCTCACTGCCTGGTCACAGCCATAGTTGCTTACCCATTAGATCACTGTGTCTGAACAATATCAGTATGGTCCTGTTCCTCCCATACAACAAATCTAGGCTACCTCCCTTCTTACCCACCTTCAGCTGAAGGTTTTGTCCAGACTTTCATCATCTTGCGCTTCTATTAAAAATATCATTTGTTGTGCTTTGGCAAATGTAGTCTTACATACCAAACCTGCTGTGACAGATATTGCACTGTCACATCCATTTTGCCTTGCCATATATAGCACCACATTAACTTGCCTTAATTTTAAGAGTCCTACTGTCATCTCATCATTGGTAATGAAACACCAGTTTTATCTCCATCTTATTACTTATTGCTGCTTTTCACCATGCATTTTTCAATCATTATGAATTTTGAAGCATGTGACTTTTGATATTTTCTTGCATCATGCCCTTCATTTCATTTAACAGTCACATAGCTGTTGTGTTACTACCCTCAAAATCCCTTCTTAAACACTTTTTCTGTAACAGGGAAGGGAAACATCAATTGTTAAACTGATGATATATGGTGGTTAATTTTGCCTCATGACTTCCTCACCAGTCCTGATTTTTATGACTACATTTATTGTTTTTGGTACTGGATTCAAGTGTGAACTCTCCTGATAAAGACCAATTATTTTGCTTCTGTTTCTTAACACTATGTCATGTAAAATGACTTGGCTCTTGAATCAGTCTTCAGTAGTACATTGAGAAAAAAGTTCAAAATTTAAAATATATTTGTGATACAGTTCTGCTCTTTATGAGTTTTAACATTGTTCCTGTCCATGTATTAAGTTAATATCTGTGCTTGTGAATTGTCCAGTAAAGGTTTCTGTAAGAGAAGAATGTAATTGGATTGTTTACCTCTAGATCCATGCTGTCATGAGTAAAATTGTAATTAACATCAATGGCCTCATGGGATAGAAAGTAATAAGACAAAATTAGAAAAACTGATTGCTAAAATGTATTATTGAATGTAGTAAGTTCTTTAGGATTTATCTCCATGAACCAGTGCACGAGAAATATTCTGTTGTCACTGTTATAATCAAATATTTTTCTGGTGTGCCTGCAAAATACATGTTCTGTGACTCTGATTCTTTCATGCTACTGTTGTTTAGACACCTAATAAGTCAATAGGAGTTGAGATAAGCACCAAGAGACTATCAGTGGCCGTTCTTGGATGGAATTGTATTGACGTCTACAAAACTTTAGTTTTCACTCACTAAGGATCTGGCAGACAGTCTGCAAAAAACAAGAGTTTCATGCTGGCTCCTTTACAAGTGTAGCAGTTCAAACAGAGTCTGGCAGTGGATTAATAATGTGACTCATGGATGTGACAGTCGCTGGGACCTTGCTGTAGTCATAACCAGACTGGAATGTGAGAACTGTAAATCATAGAATTGCCTGAAAATACATGAAACCTTATTGACCCCATGATAGAAAAACAATTTAAACTTGTGACATCCCTCTAGCTTCTTTTATCAGGTTTATAAGATTTAAAGGGAAAGTTCAGGGTGACAAGAAGCTAGTGATGAGATGGACTTTTTTTTTTCCCTATAATTTTAAGTGTACGTTGTTCATAAATCTTATTCAAAACTGTATGGTTCCACATACTCATATTAAAACTCACAAAGTTTAAGAACTGTTGCACCCGGAGGGATCATAAAATACACTCACTTTTTTCACATAAAAAATGGAATAAATCTCCAAGCTGGCTTTTGTCCAGTGCTTCTTTTTTTCACTCTATTTTATTTTTTGAGAGCTCAACATGCTTTAATTTTTATGAGAGCTTACAGTCCATAGATACAAAAAGACATACTGAGTTCACTGTGTGATAATAATTGGTGTGAGCTAGCATGCAGTGACATGATGAGTGCCAAGTGAGGAAAACTGTAAAACATAAAAATAGTTCTTTAGATAACATAGTAACCTACTTATCAGTGTTTGCCGTTGATTATGCGTTTCTTAATTCTGTGTTTTCAATGCGTCCCTTCACATTTCACAATATCTGCATCTTCCTAAGATGGATTTTTCCTCATGGAGAGCCTTTCCAAAAACCATGCTCTCTAAATGGAAGTAAGTTTTCATAACAGCTCATTTTTTATGACTAAATATCCTACAGAAATCATCCTGGTTGTGCTTGCTTCAAGCTAAGCAATTCAGCCCTGAACAATGGCTGTAACAGTCCAAGACCTATCCAAGAGCAGATCCAGCCAGACAACCTTTCTTAAGCACAGATCTTCTTCCTTTTCTTTGAGGTGTAGGGGGAAGAGACCACCAATTTATGGCAATACTTGCAATTGTTCTCATCTTTTTTAATGCCAGTCAGAACAGTTAATCCATCTTAATCCAAGCACAGCATTTTCTAAATTAGTTAAGAACTACCTCTCTGAATATGTGGAGAACATGAACTGCCACCAGAACAAGGGCTA
Organism: Campylorhamphus procurvoides; assembly: GCA_013396655.1. Taxonomy (NCBI): domain Eukaryota; kingdom Metazoa; phylum Chordata; class Aves; order Passeriformes; family Dendrocolaptidae; genus Campylorhamphus; species Campylorhamphus procurvoides. The sequence continues at coordinate 978,310 of WBMV01002486.1, forward strand.
CAGTATCTCTTAAGAAACAGCTCTTTGGTAATTATACCTCTTGATTCTGTCAATAGTAAAAACTTATCACTGATTCAAAGATCTACCTGGATTTGAGGGCTGAAAAGAGACTGACTGATATCTTAAGGATAATTGTGGAAGAAAATATCAGATTTAGCCACAAAAGAGCTCCATGAAGAGAGACGGCTCAAGACATGTACCTGCTTAGAACAAGAGATTCTGTTATTTCTATAATTCAGTGTCTTACAAGCCTCTGAGGGTTTCAGCTAGGAAAAAAACATAAGGCTCATATCTATGTTGTTATTGTACGTAAAATTTTTGAAAAGCCATAATAATTCTTTATGTTTTTACCTTTCAAATGAGTTCATCCATACATCTCTGCGCCACAGTCATAATTTGTGGCAGTAGACTAAACCTGAGTTTTTTTACTGTATTATAACATGCTGTGTACCCCTTTTCCCCAGGCCCCTGGAAAAGCCACCTCTTACCTTCCTAATTAGTATGCAAGCCCCCATCAGGTTGTGTGCTGATTGGTTCCTCTGTATCACTCCCCTTTTACCCTGGCTGTGAGGTCTATAAATGACCTGGCCAGGTGAATAAATCTCTCTTTTGGCTTCCTGTCCCTGGAGTGAATGTGTCTTCCTTACTGAGACCTTGGGAGGACCCTGTGGCCTGGCCACCTGGCCACGTGCAGAGGGACAGGGGAGAGGGAGAGCGATCCCATCAGCCGTGATAATAATTCCTTTAATAAGAGAAGATACTAACTCAGTTCTTAAAACATCAATTTAATTGTAAACTGCAACTTAATTAAATATTTTACTGTAAGGGTGGTGAAACACTGGAACAGGCTGCCCAAAGAAGTTGTGGATGCCCCATCTCTGAAAGTGTTCAAGGCCAGGTTGGATGGGACTTTGAGCAACCTGGTGTAGTCAAAGGTTTCCCTGTCCATGGCATGGGGGTTGAAACTAGGTGATCTTTAAGGTCCCTTCCAACCCAAAATATTCTGTGATTCTATGATTAACCTGCCATTTAGAAGCAGTGGGTTAAATTAATCTTTGAGTTAAATATAAGTTTGGCTGGCAAGTTTACATTTGTGTAGGTAATTCACTAAAACATGAAAATTATTTTCAATACTAAAGTAAATGAGGAGAGAGCCTGAAGGTGAAGAGCTGTAGCATTGCTTAGGCAATGTGTTAGTTTGTAGAGCACCTCTCCCCAGTAGGTGTGCCTGCAGTCAGGGTTACAAAACTTCTCAAAGCAAGTGAATGAAGTTCATCCTGAAGTTATTTTGCCAGGAGGACACCAGAAGGAGGTTGAATTTATATTTGACCTTTTAACAGACAAGAATGACAAAAAACAAAATAGTTCAGACTCAGAAATTGCAGGTGACCAAGCTACTAATGGGATCCTTTCACACTGCGCTGTGGCTAAATAGTGTCTACCCTGGGAATTTCTTTGTACACAGGTAGGAAACAAATCAAGCTCTTTGAGGAGAAGAAGGTTTTATAAACCCAGGTTTCTTGTGGCTTTCATAGAGCTCTGTCCTGTGTGTTTTTGCTATTATCTAGCAGTAACATATGTGACTTCTCTGGGGAGACTTTTACTCTTCATTTAAGGGTAGTCATCTTTGTATTCCTCCTCTACTCAGCTACCAAAATTTTAATCATATTTTAATATCCCTCTGTAAAACTGGGTAATAAGTTTCAAAATTCCTTGGAAGTAATGTGGAGATGGAGGTGGATAAAGAATAAAATGCTATAAGGTACAATTGTAAGACAAACACTTGCTCAGGTATCTTAACTCATCTGCCCCCAAGAGTTTTCACAGAGGATAGGTACACTCCTAAAGCACTAGTTTAAAACGGTGCTTATTTTCTGGGACATTTCAATTTAGATCTCATGTGCTATAGGCTGACCAAATTATTGGGAATAATAAAAATAATCTGTACTGACCTTGATTAAAAATAAAAATTTTTCATGCTGCTTTCATGCCAATCCAGAGCAAAGAGATTTTGATACCCACTTTGCCATCATTTCAAAGAAACTTTGTGTTAAGTATCTGTATCTATGCACAAAACCAAATATATCTGAAAACAGAGCAATAGAACTGAGTGGGGTGTTTCTGTATTTTTGTTTGGTTTGTTTGTTTGTTTGTCAGATATTCTAGAACTTCAACAAGAACTTCAACATTCCTTGTTCAAGTCCAAATAGGCACTAACTCCTAAGAGAGGGATTTATTTATTTCACTGACATCTAGGAAATTATACTAATGCACTCCAAAATAAACCTTGATTACTTTCTTCTCTGAGAGAGTAACCTGTAGCTGATTGATAACAAGAGAGGCTGCAGGAGTCTATAGGGTTAGGTTTCATGATTATGTTTGGAGATTTGTGATTTCCTCATCACAATAATCTGTTTTGGCTCAGTGTTGACAAGTAGCATCATCTTGATTGTCACCAAAGCTGTTTCACAGTTCTCAAGCCTGGGAAGAGAAGAGATTAGTGTTTAAAAAACATATACAATAATCATTTCTATCAGAAGGTTAATGGCCTCTTCATTCTTTTTCACAAAATAAATACCAAGTTTCTTCAATTTCCAGTCTGCTCACTCAATCACATTCTAGCTAAAACACTACAAAATTAATTTCATGTGAGTGGAGTTACCTCTAGGGGATTAATTGCTCAAAACAGATGTAGAGCATCTCCCCAGCCTGACTTGTTGTTGCTGTTCTGCATCAAAATCCTGTCAAGAGGAGCTGGTTGAAGTTGCCCTTTGTAAGAGATACTCAACTCTCAGCCTTCAGGCCCTGTGGATATTAAAAGAATGACAGGAGACAGGCAATATCTGAAGGGAAACCTGACTATGTATATATATATATATATATATACTATAGCAAATACCCAGCTGATCTCAGAACTGGCTGTCACAACTCAGCCTCCTAAAGGCTCCAATTTATCCTCTGGCCTTGTCGACTTCAGTGGGATATAAGTACACAGTGAAAAATAAAAATACTTTTTTTTTTTCCCTTAGGCTAAACGAAAGGGAACATCAGAGACTACATGTGAATACTTGTGACACTTGAGAGTCAGATGAAATACTTAATACTTCGCTGCTTCCCACTTTCTTCTCAGACCCTGTCCTTTCCTGGAGCCATTATTGGTAAACAGATACACACTATAAAACTCCATGCTATAGTTGAGTCTCTGCTGAGAGGTGGGAGGTGAAAGAAGAAAAAGAGTTCTCTTACTTAATGAAATATTTAATTTAGGACATTGTTGAACACAGTTTTATAGCTTTTTACCTCTGTTGGAATATCGGGGAGGGGGGGGGGGGA
>WBMV01002486.1:981655-1010931 GCA_013396655.1 Campylorhamphus procurvoides
GGAATCCTTTTTGGTTTTTTAATTAATTGAAAATCAAACGTTCCCAAAGCCTTGTTCATAAACTTAAGTAAACGTTTATATTCCTAGATTTTTCTTTACTCAACAGAACATGCCAACTATAGCTATATTACTTGACTGTATTTTTTTGGGAAGTAAGAATACAGTTGTATAAGAACAATTAACTAAGAAGGTTCATTAAAAGAAAATTTAGAAGCTTTATTTTGTTCATTTGTGTGTTTTTTTGTTTGGTTAGGATTTTTTTAATCTTAGCTTGTCACCCAATGCAGAGTGATTTAGAAAACACCCTAAATAGGGATGATTGTATTTCTCACCATACTTTTTTTGGATACTAGTCATCATGAGTGCATTAATAATCTAAGCTCCATCTTTAAAAACAACTCTTCTACTAGTTTAAAATCAGTTTTCTTCAAAACAAAGGCTCCACTTTATCCTATTAGTTGTAGCTGAATGTCTCAGTGATGCAAATCATTATATGTAATTATGATTTATACGATATGCCATTTCCATTCTTGTTGTTTAATGGCCCAGTCCTTATAAATTAGCTGAAAGGACTTTGATAAATGTAATTAATATTTGTTCTTCGTGTGTAACATCTTTAATTTCTTTTCCATATAAGCAGCAAATAATTGTTTTACCAACTGCGTGTAATAGAACTTGTCTTTGATTATCTCCTTATCAGATTTAAAAGAATTTGTCATTTATAAATATCACAAGAAAAGTTAGAGCTGATAAAATTAGAGATGGAAAAAAGGATATTGGAAAGGTTTTGAATAGTCCCTATTTCAGGTTTAAACCAATTTCTTTTATGTGAAAGATTAAAAGGAAATCTTTCTGGAAGAAATTATTCTTATTGTGAGTCCCTTGCATCTTTTCTGAAGCATCTGGTTTTTATCACTAAATCCAGAAAATTGGAACTGCACTTTCTTGCTCTAATATGCCATTACCCATCTCTAGGTGAGCAGAAGACTTTACCACTGTCACTCATACACATAAAGCTTTTCATTTTCTTGGTTTTTTGAATGGCTATTTAATGGTCTTAGAAGCTTCAGCACCTGGGGAAAAAAAAATGTAATGAGCCTCCCTTTTCTGAAAACGTGTGACATGTTGCTCTGATACCTAATGTCTCAATTTTTTTTTTTTTTTCTGGAAATCCTAGGCTGAATAGCCAGTCTTATTTCTAGTTCAGCCCTTTTCTGAAAGGCATAGACCCTCTTTGATTTCAATTTCTATGCAGTCTGAGTGAAGCTCCAAATCATGACCACATGATTTCTACTGCAGCATTTGAATAATCAGGAAGCCAGAGAGACTAGAGCACTTCCTTCAGAAGTTCTGTAGAGTGGATATGAGGGAAGTTTCTGCCAGAAAACATGCCAAGTGAAGACTTTTTTTACCTCATTATATGATTTTTTTTTAAAACACTTTTTAGTTCTCTGCAGCATGACTTTTCTTCTATTTGCTTCACTCATCTGTTTTTCATATAAAAGAGATCCTCTATTTAATGCACTAAATTATTTTAGTTTTACAGGAGTTTGGAGAGGTTTGTAGCTATGCTAATCCTTCTTGTTCATGTCTGTCCAGGAGAAACTTCAGTTTTTGTACAAATTTACTTTTCTTCCAGTTTACTTTTTTAAAGGAAAACTCATGAAAATGACTGAGTTTGATTTGTAAAGTATCTTCAGCACTTTTCTGAATAGCTCCAGCTATCTGTGGATTATTTTGCAGCCAGCTAGGGAGCCAGCAGACATATCTGCAAGATACTCTTTTCTAGGATCAGAAGCAACAGTCCTCATATAGTCTAGTATACATACATTTACACATGAGGATTTAGAGGTTTTGCGTGTATGTCATGCATGCGTTAGCCATTGTTTCAGTCACCTCCTGTAAAATAAATATCACCATTCTTTGTTTTAACTCCAAGCTCTAGGCTAAAGCAAGTACCAATATAGGTATGCCTTCAAAAATACAGAGTGAAATGACTTAGGCTAGAGACTGTACTCATAAATGAGACAGTAACATGTGTAAAGCAAGAGGGATAAATGCTGATTTACCCCAAGTGACACTACAGGTCTGTGAAAGGCAAATGGCACTTCTCTTGTCTCCCAGTGTGGCACCTCAGCCACAAGGCCACTTTGCCGAGATCAAGCAGCCTGCACTTAATGAAATTTATTAACGTGGCCCTTGCTTTCTTCGTACATGATTAATAATTACAGGTTAGAATATCCCTGCCTTTGAGCCAATCAAAGATTATTCATTCAGTTCCAGCCACCAAGCTTCAAAACACTAAGGAAATACAGTGCGATGTAGTGTAGGCAGTGGAAATTTATTTTTACACAAAAATAAATAAATAGAAGAAATATAAGAAGACTACCTATTAAGTTTTAGTATTCTGCAAGAAAAGCCTAACAAACCAGGTCATTAAACTTTTTGAATAACACTTTCATATCAACACAGGCTTTTGTCTGTAATCTATTCTTAACTTTCCCACATAATTCCCCTTGTATAATAAAATAAAAATAGTAACAAAAACTTTTACCAGAGTTTAATCTGGTGAGAGGCTGCTTATTAAGCAGATTTACTGCTGTGGCACAGTAGAATTTTTTGATCTTTAGCTTCATGGAGAAGACTAACCAGATTTTTTTTTTTCTCTAGGGCAAACCAAGTCCTTTTGAATGTGCCCCAGCTTTGATTATTTTGTTTTATTGAGGACATGGACTGCAGAAGAATTCCAGCAGGCTTTAGTTATACCTTGTGTATTTTATTCTTAGAAAAACATTAGTCAATACGAAAACAGAAAAGAGTTACATATGCACATCTTCTTGGCAATTCTGGATATGAACTGGCTAAATTTCCTGCAGTTCTTAGGGCAAAGAAGCTTCTTTGCCTACCATTCTCCTAAAAGCACTTTGCATAAAACACTGATAAAATTAAAAGTTGAAATTCTATGACCCATGTTATGCAGGAGTTTGGACTGCACGAGCACACTCCTTTGCTTCTCACCTTAAATAATACACGTTTGACACAAACGTGTCTTATATTACACAACCCTACTCATATCAGAAAGATTATGAAGCTCAAACATTGAACTATACTAGAGAAAATGAAACAGTACAGTTAGTGCAACATCTTCTACATCTGCATGAGGATGGCTGTTCAATTGGTTTTCTTGCATAGACATAAATATTAAAGCTCCAGCAGACTGATGATGTACACCAAACTTAAAAATTAAGTATGTGTCAGCAAAAGATCATGAGAAGAAGGTATTGCGATCAAACTTCACTTATGAAGTGCTGAGCTGCAGAATGAACGTGCAAGGACAATGTGGTTGTGGGATTACAATGTCACACCCCCACTATGGAGCACTGTCCCATAATGAAGGTGGAATATCTTAGATGCAGTGGAATATGGACAATTTGTCTTTTCCATGTTCATGAGAAGCCCTGGATAACATTAACGCCCATTGTACAGAACAGCTATGCTCTCCATCTCTGAGGGATGTTTACCAGGACTTGAGTATGAGCCACAACTAGTTTCTAGCATAACACTGACATGAAACAAAACTGTCTTTATTTACTTGTAGGATATGATCACTAGTACAAGCATCAGCTTGTACACCAATTTTAACCCTCCACTTGTGGAAAGTGCCTGAAGGAATATCATCATACATGTCCAAACCCTAAATTATTAAGCACTGTTTCTAAGGAAGATTATTTCATTGAGTTATCCTGGTTTAGAGATGACATTACTACAGTAGTTGGCATTACTGAAGAGGCAGGTAAAGGAAAACACTTGCAGTGGACGTTTTGCGGGGTATCTGAGTGTATGAAACTCAGATTAAAAAAAATTAATGAAATTTATGAACAGCTTTAATCTTAAATGTCATATATACCCATAGTAATATATACCAAATAATTGCCCTAATTTTTCCTTTAAATCTAGTGAATACAATAAAAGAAGTGATATAAGTAAAATTTGCACAGAAAAGGTGGAAATTCATGACAGCTGGGCTCATCTAAATGCTTGACATCATCTTCTGGCTGCATTGAGAAACCAAGAGCCTGCAGGAGGACTTGCTATAACAAAGTAACTCCTGTCTGTGGTGAAATACAAGATGTACTTATCATGTCATGTGAAATTAGACAATAAATGTTAGTTTCTGATGTGTTAAATAAGGAAGTACTAAATACAACGAAATCATGTTGCCTTTGCAATATATGTAATCAAAAAGACCATTATTGGAATAATATGTCACATATAAGTACACATATAAGTATGATAAAAGACATTAATAAAGTAAAAAGGCTTCACTCAAATGCTATGTATGTAATTCATTGCACAGCTAACTTTCTGAACTAATAGTAAATGAATTTTTCTCCTCTTCAGGAATTTTGAGGGATTTAAATATTTTCCTTCTTTGCTTCAAAGCAAAACCTGATCTCTTTCTTTTGTTCTCTCTCATTGCTCCCCCTCTGCCCCCTGCATAGGATCAGAAGTGTCTGTTGACTAGGGCACTAACTCAGGATGGAGAAAACCCAGTCAAGTCCCTGCAGGGAGAGTGTGGATACATCATTAATCTATCACTTTAGCTGACGAAAATGAACGAGAAAGTGACAAAGAGCAAATGCTCTATGTATAACACAGATTGTTCCACCAGTGTTCCTCCACAGACAGAGCAACCATTAAAGCTGTGTCAGACCAAGTCGAGCATAGATCAGAGTTGTCTCCTGAAGATGATCATGTATGAGAATAATTGCTTATTCATTGGTCTATAGAAAGAACAAGAGAAGGATTCAATAGATAAATCAGTGCAGACTGTGCAAAACTCAGGTTCAAATACCCCTGCACATGAGAGGCTCAGATCAACTGGATCCACTTCCTTTCATTATACCTTTATTTTTTTCCCCCTTATACCAGAAACCTATTTTTTAGCAAATTATTAAAAATCAAAAAGAACCAAGAAAACAAACAACAACAAAACAAACAAAAAAACCAAACCAAACAAAAGAAAATATCCTCAATTTCTAAATTCTAACTTCTTAAATTTCTACAGGCTTACATTTTCCTGTAAAAAGCCTTCTGTTGAAAGCTTCCCCAACTCATAGCCCAGTCTGGAATTACAGAAGGTCACACTTTCTGATCTAGTTTTCTGGAGTCATCAAGAAAATGATGAGTCAAACTGTGTAAGCAGGGTATCAGTCATAGACATCTTTTGCTCTCTTTTGAGCAAGGGTGAATTTCTACTCTTGGGAGGTAAAGCCTCATCTGTGTCATTTGCTTACCTCTTTTGGTCATTGTATGGAAGATCATGTGCAGCTATTCACATATGAAGGGTTTAGAGCAGAAGGAGGATAAACCTCTTCTTGTGAGACAGGTTATTGTTTCAGCTCAACTGAACCCATTTTAAAAAGAAAACACAGACTTAGAATCATATCTATTCAGTTTTTCCTTCTCTACTTCTGTAATAAAAAACAGAGCTCCTGTCCGGATAGAGTGTTTGTGGGTAGATCTTCATAGTGTTTTCTGGTTACTTATATTTTGATTTTCATTATGCTGGTGTTGTTGCTGCATGGCTGGAATAAATAGATGATTCTTCAGTTGGAAAACATCTCAAAATAACTTTTGACTCAAATATAGTAATATTTTTCAGTGAATGCTACAAGAGGATGCTCTGGCTTTTGGGACTCTTGGGAAGAAAATCTCAGGTTTTTTCCTTTAAGTATCAAAATTTATGTTCATTGGACTGTTGAGCTTTTGATTTCAGCATATATTTTACTCAACATGAGACAAACACAAGAATGGATTAAAATATTTCCATCTGGTTGGATAATTTATTGGTTATTGAATGGTTAAAAAAAGAAAAAAGTAATTTTATCTAGACATTCAGGAATAGAACATAATTTTAGTAGAGTCATAGGAAAAATGACTATAAAATTGTATTGGTTTATTGCTACTGGCTTAATACAAGATTCAAAGCAACTTTGTAAAGTGTTCATTTTATTAGCTACTCACAGGAGACGCTTGTAGACCTCCTTTTATACTTGCAATTCATATTGAACTGGAATTATTTGGTGTTTCTGGGAAACAAAAACCACCTCTGAAACAAAAGCTTAATTCCTGAATGACTTCCATTGTTAAAATGTTCTACTGAAAGTTAGTAAAACCAGATATCTGCAAAAACAGCTGCTTCTTTTATCTGAAAATATATAGCTTACCTGTTGTATTTCTAAATTTTCAGGAATTATTCACAGTTCACATCAGTAAGTGTTGGACCACAAAGCACATGAGTTATTGAAACCAGTTCTTGCTAAAATAATTTCCTCTATATTAATTTCATGGAGGGTTTTTTGAGAAGAAAATTTGCATATACTTGGATTTTAATTCGTATAAATGGGAGCAATTGTTATTACACCTACATGTGATGTTCTTGTCTACTCCCTCTTGAGCCAAACCACATTTTGAAATTTGATTTCCATAGCAATTTCTCTTGAAAGTACTTCAGCTTTCTAAATATCTGACTAGTTATTGACAAAGCTCAATGGAGAGCAGAAAGTAGCTTTTATTAAACACTTATTTAAAAATAAAAGGTGAATTAAGATATACTTTACAATTCTGATGGGTCGTCCAGCACTGAGTATCCAAGTAGAAAGGAAGGACAGGCACACAAGCAGAACTTTGGCCATGAAAGCAACAATAACAAAAATATAGATTTTTTTTTTTAGCACACTAATTTTGACAGAAATAATAGATACTGCTTTCATTCCTTCCTCTATTACAATTACTTTCAGATTATAGCTTAATTAAAAAGGAAAACCCACGCTGTTGCAAGGCAAAAGCTCTGCACTTCAAAGCTCCTCAAGTAACATTAAGGTTAAAAGACGCTCAGTGTCTTGAATTTCAAGCCTAAGTGCGTTACACTCTTAATTTAGCAGGATAGTACAAATTAGATATAATTAGGATTGTTAATTTTTTCTGGTGATTGCAGCTATCAGTCATCTAGTAGAGAATATTAAAAAATATGATTTCAAGCTAAAACTTGAGTAACAGTAGCCTGAACACATTCCTAGGCCCTGTACCTCACCTTAACAAGTTATGTATTAGCTGAAGAGTTGTTAGTAGAGAATATTGACATAATAGCATACAGAAAAAGCTAAGTATTTGAAAAGAACTAAAATAACATGAAACAACTAGGATCAGATTCTCATGCTTACCAGATAGTTTGCATTACAGTTAAATCTTTGAAACCCTCTGTATTTCTAGAAGGCAAAGTTTCTAGCAAGATGAAGAGCTTTGGTATTGCTGTTTACAGGTTTTAGAAACAGGATTTTTAGCAAGTCTCTTCTTGGAGGACTTGGCTTAGACTGGAAAATGTTGAGAAACCACTTTCAAGGCTCCTTCAGATGAGTTAGCAGCAATATTCTTCACAGGACACTTCCTCTGAGAAATTAATCACTGCAACACCAGAAAAATGAGTTCTGCAGCCCTTTTAAAAACGGATGTGAAAGGGCGTGAATGTGCATCAGGTGTTTCCACTTCTAGAAATAAGCTGAAGAACTGATTGCAAAAGGGAGAGGACTTGTTGGGGCACAGAAGGGTTCAGCCAGATTCAGCTCCCAGCAGGTTAGTGGTGCCCAAAAGGGAGGCAGCACCAGAGCTCAGCACACCGGATGGGAAAGCATCCCCAGAACCCTGGTGTAGACAAACATCTTAAGTATGCATGGCTTCCTAGGAACAATTACCATAGGTGTGCAAAGTCCTTAAGACAAACTCGGCTGGGGAGAAAGAAACATACTGAATGAAGTACTGCATGGTTACATTTGCAGTGTTTATAAAACCATCAATCCTTTCAAACAGACATACTAACACAACCCCATCTTATCTTTAATTGGAAGCAGAACTTAGTTATAAGTTTGTCACAGTCTGTAAAATAATTTGTGGGGTTTTTATGAAAAACACTCTATAAAATAAAATTACATTATTTTATTTCGTTTCTCAATTTAGAAATACTTTCTGTTTTTTAATATTTTGGAACTAAATAAAAGATGGATTTAATTTTAAACATGAATAAAATCTTTTGGAACTGACTGCAATAGTGTAATGAAAAACTGCTAAAATTCTACATATGTGGTTTATGGGGACTATCTACTCCTAAGCAGAAAATGCTATTAAAGTATAATTAAAGTTATTAAAAGAATTATTCGGTTAAACATTCGGTCCAACTTCTGTTGGGTTTTATGTGGTTCCTAATAAAATTATGCTTACATATTCTATTAAAGAGTTTTTTCTTCTAGTATTTAGTAAATTCAGTATGTAGGAAAAACACGATGTGTATTTGTACCCTTCTGTTTTGGTTATGAAAAAAAAAAGAATTCAGGTTTCTTCTCTTTTTAGTAGTGCTTTTTAAAAAAAGAGAGAGATATCAACAAACTCCACATTTCCACAGCCCCAAATCCAATTTCAGATACCAGTATGGAGATCACCACTGACAGTAGTAGGAGTTACATGCAGAGCAGAGCTTGATTGCATCCCCATAAATTCTACAATGGAGAGAACATACAGGATTTGTGCACAAAAATTTAAACACATATTCTTTACTGCATGAACTGAGGTCAGTCTCCAGCTTTTAAAGGAAACTTCCTTATTACAGAGATAGTCAAAGAAAGATGGTATAGCTCCTTTTGCCTCAACCTCCCCCTTCTTAATAAATTACACCTATAACGCTTAAAATACTCAGAGAGACAAGAAGAACTGGTCAGAAATCCAAAAATCTGCCAGGCTACACGAGGCACTCTCTCTGAGCCAGTGAATTTTTCATTCCTAGGTATATAGTGGCTCCACTCTGACAAACAGAATAGCCAGTATTCATTTTGATCTAACTTTTTTCATGTGTGAGACGTACCCATACAGACATATTTCAATGAGACACAAGAAATGAGAGTGGCTTAAACCTGACTTCCTATGCAGTGCTCTCACCACTGTTGGAGAAGGAAAAGAAAAATGTCTTTTTTCTTTTTTTAAGAAAAATAGATATTTTTACAAAAGCACATGAATCTGTTTCAAATTCTGAATCCTTTTCAAACTCTGAATCCTCATAACACAAGGGCATGTAAGCTGGACAAAGAGCCCAATGCTGCAGTCCTCTATGTCTATGTCAATGCTACAGTCTACTTTGCCTAGTTCAGGTATCATGTGGACACCTCTATCCCCTGTGGACTATGTTGTGGCAAATTTTGCCCACATATCCTGCATAGGAAGGGCCAGAGAATCATGTAAAACAGATGGTGAGGTCTCACAGTGAATTCTGCTCCCAGGCGAAATAGCAGACCTTTACCATGGGGTCATCAGATCCCATTTGCCTGGCTCAGGGAATCAGTGAGAGATCTGTGGCTGATCTAGTCACACCAGGCTCCAGGTGTAGCATGGGGATACACCTGAATTCTGTCACACCATGTTTCCTTCAGCCTATCTCAAACACCTGCCACAGGTTGAGTACTCCATGCCTTTGAGTTTCTGGTCTGGGTTATTGATTTTCATGGAGGCTCAGAATGAATGGGTGAGATGCAAATATCTACACTGCAGGCATCCATACAGTCAGATGAGCCCTAAATGCTGTGCTTTAAATCCACATTTCTTTTTGAAAATAGCCTTAAGTCTGATCTTAAGTATTCTAAGGGCTAGTCTCAATATTATCTGAAAATTTCGTACATCAAGAACAAGTGCTCCTTCGTTCATAAAAACACACCATCTCCCACTCTGATCATCTGAGAACACTGGCCTTTAGTAAAAGGACTGTCTAAAATGTGTCTGGACTGTGTAATGAGCTTTCTGCGCCAGACCCTCAGAGAGCAGAAAACAGTGTAACTTCTGTAGATCTACATTTTTTTTTATAGGGATTAAGGATATGGCTTGCTGATTTTACCCCAAAATAACACATATTCTATATAAATAAATTTACACTATTCAAAACATAGCAGACTGTGATTTTGTTTATTTAATCTGAAGCAATTTAAGGAACTGACCCAAAGAAAAGTATTTCAAATACCATGACTTGTAAATGTCAGTTGTTGAGGTTTTTTAAAGAAACAATAAGACAGATGATGTGTTAGAATAACCTGAGCTAGGAAAATAGAGACATAGCCAAAATTACAGACAAAGACTAATATCTGTGCAAGGAAACATGCTGAAAACAAACTAAGTTTGACCTCTGGTAATGCTAGCAGCTGGGCTACACATAAGAGCAACCTCAGACCTGTCCTTTTTAGATTGCTTTCTAAGGGTCCATTTTGTTGGCCTGTTCCCGATAAATTAAGTCTTGGGTGAGTTTGCTACTATTTTCTTTTCTTTCTCTAAGGAAAACCTTCAGACCAACTTACTGAGAAACCAAATGAAAGTTCATCCTGTGGCCTGTTACTGTATAAATTTTCATGAGAAGAAATTTATGCTATGGCCCAAAATGCTGAAGTAGCAAATTAAGACACTTCCTGTGGATTCCTGTTTTGCACCAAAATTTTCTTAGCCAGCTATTTCAAACTAATTTTTCCTTTCAATGGTACAATTTTGCATACATTTTGTCTCCATGCTACAGTTGTTTATCAATGTCGCAACCTATTCTCAAGTGCTGGCTGCCACATGAGACTGAAGTTTCCTGCCCCTTTTCATATGCCGTATTGTGAAGTGAAATAGGGAAGTAATGTTGTCTATGGTGTTTGGGATTTACTTTCTTTTTTAGCTGGGGTCAGTCTATCAGTGTATTTTACTGTATCAGGATGACAGAAGGGTATGAAGAATCACAACCAGATATAAGCTGACAGGGACAGAAGTCCCATAATATGGTCACATCTACGGAAAAAAAAAAAAGTATATGCTGGTACACTTTTATAGACCTTAGAGCAACATGATTCTCAAAAGGTCAGTGAGAAATAGTTTTGATAAGATTAGTAAAAAATGAGCATCAGGATTTTATCTGACAGGGGAGAAGTTTGTGAGGATAGAGTTGAAGTGCTAAGACAGGAGCAATCAACTGAGAAGTTCTCTCTGCACTTGTCCCTCTTCAAAAACCCCTATGTAATACACAGGTACTTGCATCCACATTGAAAACAATAATTGAAATCTGAATGAGAGCTCCCTGTCTAAGAGTGAATAGCTTCTCTCTAGAGATGAACCTAGAGCTCACCCAAATCTAATATAATATACATCTGCAAAAATTTATTCTTTTAAAAATTGCCTACTTTTCTGTGTGTTTACAACAATACTAAAGTTCTACATAAAGTTTAAATGAACATGCAAGAGTTCATATGTGATGTGGCATTCATGAGATCTCATGCAATTCACACCTCATGACTTTTCTGGAGACTGCAGTACTTATAATTTTGAGTTATAAGACTTTAAGGACATGGTAATTTAACACATTCACTTAATGTGATGCAACACTGGCATACAATATGAATGCCTTATGTAACAAAATTTAAATTATTACTACATAAGTGGGATAAGGAAACATGCTAATCTATTTTTTTAGGAAATTAATCAAGGCAGCATGCAGGACAGCTCTCTTATGCATGGAACATATGTGGGGCAGGAACCTCCATACTACAATATTGTGTGTGAACTAGAAAAAAGTTATTTTTAATTGTATAGTTTAATATCTGCGCAGCACCTTTCATCCACTGCCAGAAGACTTTTACAACTGGTATAAAAGACATGTGAGACTGGATACTGTTGGCATGAACATTTAGGACTCCTGGATTATGTTTCCACAGCTGGACAGCTGGGGACAAATAATTTCTGTGATCAGGGCTTTTATGATCCTCACTAAAGTTGATTAATAATAACACTCCACTTCTCCACAAAATTGTAAATATACATTACCAAAACATGAATTCTAATATCTAGGTTATTATTTATTTATTTCAAATTTCTGCCTCCATGTGCCCGTGGTATCAAAGTTCCCTTAAATTCCTCCAAAGAACAGAGTTGGAAGGGAGCTGAAAGGTGTCAGTGGAAGCTTCAGAGAGGCAAAACTTTTGTCCTGAGCACGATTTTTTAATGTAGTCTAAATTACATCAGTGAGCAAGAATTTAGGTTTAAACCCAAAGACAGAATCTCTAACGCTGCAGGTTTCTCAAACACTGGGGGTTATAGTTTCTTTAATACTGAAAGATTCTCTCCAGGAAAATAGTTAATTGTCATTACTCAGAGGTAAGATGATTCATGATCATGTACTCTGCTTTCCAGAGGACTTCTGCTTTTATGCAGTAACTACATAGTTGTTCACTGTATGGTTTCTAAACTTGTTTGGTATCATCATTCAAATTTTGGTCAAGATGTATTTTGTTGATCACAAGTCACAGTCATTTTCTATCAATCTATTTGTTAAGGATTCACTCACAACCATACATATAGGTATTCTGTAATACTGACCCAACACAAGACTTTACAGTCAATACTTCTTTAAAATATCTTTTTTTAAAAAAAGCAAAATGCTTAATGAAAGAAAATGTTAATTTTCATATGTGTGCTGAAGATACAAAGAAAGCAGTTTTGACTCTCATCTGAGAGACATAAGAGTGATTTGGAGACTATCCCACTTCAGTAACTTACAGCTTACACAGAATTATGGCATAGCAGCCAGGAAGGATCCTGAATTATACAACTTTGCAAACCTTGGATGTGGCAGCACTGAGCCAACACCACATATTCTGCACTTAGGCAGAGAGCCCAAGGAGCTGCTGTGTGTCTGTACCTGATCACTCTCCAGCACATGTCAGGTTGTCATTGGGAACAGGAAAAGACTGTGCTAATTACCATTTCCACAATTTATGTTAACCACTTTGCATCCTCAAAAGGTAGTATGTGGATGCACTTTCAAACTGTTAACTCCTCTTTCAGTTGGGTAATAAAACTTCCCGCTTTTAGATTACAGTTAGAGAACTCTTGCAACTATTAAAAAAAAAAAAATCTTGTTAGCCTGGTTGTAAGACTTTTAGAGAAAGGTAAGATCTGCATCTTCCTGTTCATGCTGAGCAAATGTATTGTCTTGTAATCAATTTTACAACTCATTTTAAAAATAGTTCTGTTAAAATGCTTTAAATGTCATTCATTGTGCCTTCTGTTTCTCCTTTATTTTTCAACTTCAAACCTTCTAAAGCACTTATTATCTGAGGTTGTGGAATTAATTATGTCTCACAAACTTTGTGATATGGACAGCTTAATCACTGGTTTCACAATAGTTCTTAACATTTTTTATATTGTCTGTGGTGGACAGGCCTTTTTTTTAATTACATTTCCCTATTCCATATTAGTATTGAAATCTATTATAGAGTATTATAAACAAGTATCTTTTCCTAAGCATAGGCTTAAATACAAAATGCTATACTTTATATACTTCCTACTTTTGCAGGAAATTTTAGGACCCAATCATGTTCTTGCAGAAATGAAAGCTACCTACTATTTTTTGAATAGCCTCTTCTATAGCCAGAGATTTTTAATTTTTCTTTAATGTTGACATTGTATCAGAACAAAAATTAACACATTACAAGGCTTTTAAAATATTATTCATCTCCATACCTATAGAATCTCCACTGTTGATCCCTGCTCTGAAAAATGAGTCAGATATAATTTAACTTAATAGGACCTATCCCTTAAGCCTCTCATTCCTAGAAACTCCCACTCTATTCCATTTTTCATATTCAAATAACAAAAATATTTTAAATCTCCACTCTTTTTTTTTTTTGTGATCTGCAGGTATTCTATATCTTCATATTCCAAAAGCATGTCTTATACATAATGCTGAGAATCATATTATTTTCATTCTTTTCAGTAGATGCATTGACTTCTTATGTCTTATTTCATTACTTACAATACAGTATGACAGCATATACACTACAACAGTCAACAGATGTGCCTAGACTTTCAACTCTCCATTTATCCTCGGAGAACCAAATTCAGAAAACTGATTATTTTCTCAAGATTCCTGAAATCCCTTGTTTGATTTAGAGCATGTGTATCCATCTGAATATATGAAAAATCAGTTACCATAAATGTAACCTACTTATCTGATACAGTTTTGCCCCTGCTGGGTTTTTTATTTTGTTGTGGCTGTTATTTCAACTCTACTAATTTAATCACACTGAAGACAGAGATAAATACAGACCAAGTATTGTGAAAGATTTTGAGACTTATGCAGGTCAAATGGAACTGAAGCTCATTAGTGACCCTGATTCCAATATAAAAATCATGACATCTTTGTAAAATATACATTTAACTTGTGTTATGACATTCTTGTCGAGACAAGGGGATTTGATCAGTTAATATGAAAACTACCAGAGTAGCTCCATTAATCAGTTTTTGTTTCTTCTACAGATCTGAATGTAAACAGTTGAGAAAGTGTGAGTTTGTGAAATGTGTTTATTATGTTATCCTTTTAACCTTATGAACTGTTTAGTGTATTTAAAGTAGAATTGCATCAATCACTCATTCTAGATAAGACTCTGTGTAGATATTTTACATTCCTGAGAATTCACGTGAATAACATCAGAGGAAATTATCAATAAGAAAAAAAAAAAGAAAAAAAGGTAGATAGCCCCAAAACATTGCCTGACTTCTCCTTTATTGCTCTGGGGGCAGTGTGGACCATTGCTCTCCAGTTCAGCCTGGCTCAGCAGTAAAGGGAGGGATGAGGGTTACAGGGCTCTTGAAGCTTTAGGCAGGGCAGTGCTGAGCTGGATGGGCCAGTCGCACTGTGGCTAGCAAGAGAGATGTGGCCTGGGCACTGAGGTGCAAAGGTGTTTAAAAAGCTCAGTCATGAGGGACAGAAAGACAAGAGGCCTGAAATAGCCTGGCAAGTTCCCCATAAGACTGACCAAGGAAAGTAGGTGCCTTTTTTCTAACAAGTTACCTCTCTTCTGTCAATGCATCTGCCCCGTGGCTCAGCCCTACAAGAAGGAATAAAGTGTGCACCTCCCTTCATCACGGTCTTGACTTTTGCCAGGAGATAGGAGACTAAAGTTTCAATCCTCATGAGACTAGAATTAGCTTTGACCACCTCTTCATATTCTGATTATGGTCATTAACTTGCTAAGTAGCAAAATCTTCTGTCAAGAAAGGAAGCACTTACTGCGTTAAACTTACTTAAGAAGAAGCAGTAAACCCACCTTAAAGGGGACAGAGTAGATGGATAGGCGTTGCTAGATTCTGTGGTTTGTCAAAGTTTGGCAGCCCAGATCCCTTACTTCATCCGTGCTCTTTGAGAAGTGACAGAGCATGAAGTCAGAGGAAGAGGACTGATTAGAGAGCTCTCTTGATATACTCTGTGATATAACAGAAATCACATCTGGGCCTTGGCCATCTAAACTGGAATGTTCTCACCTATGTTTTTGATATTGATTTTTTTTTTAACGTAATCTCAAAGCATCTCTTAACATTAAGATTTTTTGAACCTATAATGGTGGTTGTTTCAATTCAACAGCAAGCACAGCATTTGTACAGTCAGGTTAGTCCCCTGCATAAGTGATGGCTTGGTAGAAACTAAAGCAGCATGAAGACATTTCTTACTTCACAGTCAGAGGCCACGAGTGTCAATCCCCATAGAACCAGGACAACTACTGAACTCACTATCAATTTTTTGGTGACACAGTCCTCTGACAGCTTCTATCTGTTCAGGATTTGGTGGCTTTTTCCGAGTCTATGGGAAGGCTTGACCTGTGGTAATGCTGGTGAGGGACTCTACATCCACACTGAAATCACAGGCAACATGGTTGCACCATTATTCCCTGTTTGGTAATTTGCTTTTTACTGTTTAAATTAACCTCATTATGTAGGAATGTAAGATATTTTAGAATAAATTGAGACTAAGAGACCCCTCAAAGTCTGTTTCTCTTTAGAGTTAGCATACAATGAGCTGCAATGAACCAGCTTATGAGCCTCATCTTTCACTTCCCTTCACCTGAAAGATGCCCTATATGATATGTGAAGAGTGATGCATTAAACCAGCTACAAAGGGCAAACCTCAGAGTAATTATACTTACAAAATTTGTTCTCCAGTTTATTAGATGCCAAGTAGCAACAGGCAAACATTTTATTTTATCACCTTACTCATATCCCATAATTTGGCAAATGAGATGGTTATCTCAGTATGGAGAGCACTTGGTCTGTTTAGTCAAGCTGGAAAGAAGAGAGATGAAGATATGAAAACATAAAAGTCAAAAGAGGAAGTGTGAAAGAGGGCAGAATTTTAATGAATGAGTGTATACACAGTGTGTATCATGGATAAAGACTTTGCTTTTTTAATGCTTTCTGGTAAAGCATTATATGCACTTCATTTAGGAAATCTATTAAACCAGCCAACCTTTAAAGTGTTTCTGAATCAGATAAGAGCATTAGAACTGACATCCTGAAACAGAATTGACATCTGGGCTGAAGCAAAGTCCAGAGCCTTTTACCAGAGGACCATCAGTTAACTTACCTCTGAGGGAAAAAATGCATAAAGTGAGAAAAATCTAGGCTAGTTTTTCATAATGAGGACCCTGCCTGTTTTCAGCACTGCTGGAAATCCTGGGCTAGACAGTATATCTGGATATGATACACACACATACCTACACATCATAGGCTGGATCTACATCAGGTGAATTTGTTTGAGCTCATTTTCAGACTCAGATGCAATTGTGGTCAGGATCCTACAGCGATGCATCAATCTAACTGTGCTAATCATGTACGTGTTCTTCTTTTAATCCTTCTACATTATGATCCTAAGAAATAATGACTTCTCCCTATAACTACTTCTCAGTACTGATTATGACTTTACAAGCTCTGTAATCTCCACAGTCCGCTGTTGTCATAGGTATTGCTTCTATGGACTCCAATGCATAAAACAGATGTTCATGGCTTATACAAATCTCTGCAGGAGTTAAGAAAATAGTCCAAAGTGTGTAGAAAAGGTTCCCTGTGGACATACAACTTCTATTCAGAAAATGGAACATGGCTGTACTAACTTGATTCATACTGATTTCTGTAACTAGTATGGGTCGTAAGAAGACATCACACATCAACACAACCTGATCAATATGCATTTGCTTACTTCTCAGTCCATAAAAAACAGGGGAGATAACTAGAGTACACCCTAAGCATGTAGTTCTCATTTCTGTCTCAATTGCTTATGATTTTTATTCATTCACTGCCGAGCTGCTGTATTTTACTAAATGCTAAATTAAGACCACAGGAACCACTAGATGGCATTTGTTAGCTGTAAATGAATTAAATCCAAGTAGCTCTGAAGGACTGAAAGGAAAGGATTTACCTACTAATAACTGTCATGTGGAAGGCTTTAGACAAACAATACTGTGATTTAGGCAAAGAAAAAAGTTAGAATTAGTGCTAAAATTAAATCCAGAACACCAGAGACACAAAAAAGAAGAGTCTTGTGGAAGTGATAAGTACAGCTGGTGCAAGTGCAGGATGATATCCCAGCCTGACTCTTAGTTGAATTGTTCTGTGCAAGTACAGTCCTATAAAAAAAAAAAAAAAGGATAAGATTAAAAATACATGTTTTTTCTATGAAAAAATAATCTAGGAGAAAACATTTGAGGCTATTCATAGCAAATGTCTCTTGAAACCTGAAAAAATTGTTTGAAAATATCTCTTTAGGGTTTATAAAAGTGGGGAATTGCACTTTTTCCTGCTCTTACAACCTAATTCCTCCCCACCCTGAACAGATCTACAATCCAGACTTGTTGAGGTGCATCACAGGATGATTGGGGTGTGGTACTGACTTGGACGTATGATGTCAGGCACTGGAGGGCATTTCCAAATCTCTCTGTTTTGTTCTGTTTTCAGCCAAAGGCTTTTCAGCTGTCAGGTGTTCCCTCTTTCCAACAAAAATAAAAGATCAAATTCTCTGCAGAAAGCAAGCACCTTCCAAAAATGTCCTTCTAAAGAAAACTCAATATCCTGTTGGAAAACAGTTTTAGTGGAAAACAACCAACAAGAACCTTGTGCGGTTTTGTACCAAGGCCGGTTGTTTTCCTTAAAACTTAACCGACTTTTACAGAGCTGCAAGCTGCTTCAGTGTAAGAGAAGGGAAAAAGTAGAAATCATGTTCCAGTGGTCACGGTAGGGAGAGTGTCAAACATGAACAGCTAATAATGGATCAAGCCTCTGTCTGTTAAATTAAGGAGGTTAAGACACAGTTGTGCAGACCATAAATGCATGGCTGTCGATCTGCTTCGGGCATTTTGTGAAGCATTTTGCAGAAGCAAAATAGTATTTGTATATCAACAGATCATAATATTAACACAAACAAACATTTAAGCTGGAAATAACATCTGAAGGCTGTTAAAAAGCATTCCAGTGTATTAAAATTGTGTCAGTGTTATCATCTGTAAGACAACTGATATGTGATTTTCATTGATACAGTGTATTTTCAAGCTGATGTGGTGAAGTGCAGGATATTTTTGGTGGTGGATTTATTCAATGCTGAATATTCTTTAGTTATCAACATGTTGGATAGTCCAATATTTATATTGCAATAGTTTTACTGCTAAAGACATAGGTGCATACCTGTTTTAAAACTGAAAAAGAAACAATAATATAATGAGTGAAGTATGCATAGCTTTAGAAGTGACATATTAATTTCAGTTACTAATTATTGTGCTGTCAATGCATTTTATTTAGAGCATTTTATTTAAAGCTGAAGTGAACAAAAGCTGTAATTTCAAAGTAAATCCTGTTAACATTTTCAAATGGATTTGTGTAATTCTTGCTGCAAATGCAAAATAAATTTAACAAACTAAAGTTCATGATGGGTTAAAATTTACAACAAAGAGTTGCTAATGAAAGACTTACATAACAATAAACACATCAAAACTAATCCTAATTTAGACTCCATACACATAGATTAAAAATAAAATACAAGTAAAATCTCTTTGCCCCATATTTGCAAACAGAAAAAAAAAAAGGGCAGAGGAAATTGAATCAAACACTGGGTCAGACTGCAAATAAATGTTAATGACTATGTTCATTTTTGAGACTGGATTGCTTAGCCAGTTCTTAGCAAGAGCAATAAGGGTTAAAATTATGTGATTTCAAAGAGAGTTAAAGGTACAAATGAGGTCCTTTTCCCCATAATTTGTGCCCATAGCAGTGGTATTGCTATTTATACATCCGTGCTATTTTAACATCCGTGCTTATGAATTTACAAGTGTCTGAAATTGAGTTCTGTTGTTACCTTCACAGAAGGAACGTACAGACTGTGCACAAACCGCATCGAATGCGCCCAGTCAGGCAGGTTCCTCCGGCACCTATTCGAGAAAAAGAATAACCAACCAAATTCATTCCTGGTTCTCTGGTGGCACCTGGTGGCCAAACTGCGAACCAACGCCGTGTGCCGTGTGGATTTCGAGCACCTGAACAGAGCAGGCGGTGGGAGCCCTGCTCTCCTGTGGTCTCCCCAAGGGGCACAATTCCTCCTCTCACTGATTACCACATGAATTCTTGGTTTTCCCGTCTCGTTTTGCTGTGCCCTCCTTTTCTTCAAGCCAGCCGGTCGAGGGAGGTGATGGTCCCATTCTACTCTGTGCTGGGGCGGCCTCACCTCCTGTGTTGCAGTGCAGGTTTGGGCACCACAGTACAAAAAAAAATATAAAGCTATCAAGAGAGTCCAGGGGAGGGCCACAAAGATGGTGAAGGACCTGGGGGGGGGAGGACATACAAGGAGTGGCTGAGGTCACTTGGCTTGTTGAGTCTGCAGAAGAGGAGACTGAGGGAAGACTTCATGGTGGTCTGCAGCTTCTTCATGAGGGGAAGCAGAAGGGCAGGCACTGATCTCTTCTCCTGGTGACCAGTGACAGGACCAAAGAATGGCATGAAACTGTGTCATGGGGTGTAGAATACATGCTAGGGAAAGGTTCTTCAGACGGAGAGTGTTCAAGCACTGGAACAAGCTCCCCAGGGAGCTGCTCACAGCACCGAGCCTGACAGAGTTAAAGAAGTGTTTGGCCAATGCTCTCAGGCACATGGAGTGATTCTTGGAGCGGTCCTGTGCAGGGCCAGGAAGTGTACTCAATGATCCTGTTGCCTTCCAACTCAGGCTATTCTATGACTCTGCCAATTACTCACCTCTTTCCTTCCCTCTAGTAAAGCCCAGATCCTGACTGGAGACTGCAGAGGAAAGCAGTGATCCCTGAGGGCAGCTCACTGAAATTCCTGCACTGCCATCAGTGAGAAATGTTGCTCTGAGGTATCTGGGCATACTCCACAGCTAAGCAACCCTTCTATTGGTTCAGACCTGCATCCAGAGCCAATGCAAGAACACTTAAACCTTTGGACTGTGACCGTGAAGAAGGCAGTTGAGATTTGGGCTCTGGGAGAAGCAAGTGAAATTTTAAATATGGTCTAGATTTAACTCCTAACATCTGCAGTATTTATTCTTCTTTCCCATAATTACTCCTACTGCTTGACTACTCTTTATTGACTCCTGGGAATAAGTTCAGAGATGAACATGATTAAGATATAAGGATGGCTGAAAGCTAGCACATGCCTATGACATCTGCTGTTACTGGAGGAGGTGGAGACACTGAGGGCAAAAGTCAAGTTACTCCTTCACTCCATTTTTCGGAGAGCCAAGAATAAATAATAGCTCTTTCTATTCATGGGATTGCAAAATACAAAGAAAGGTAGAGCAAGCCAGCAGCTAGAGAGGCCAGCTATGCTCATAAACACTATGTGTGGAACATTTCCGTAGGAAGAGGTTGCTTCATGTAGTGTTAGTAATGTCCAATGGTTTACTTAAAGATATGTTTAAAATAAACAGATTATATCTTGAATTTCTGAATTTCAGTGATTATCTGACAAAGCTAGTTAAAAAAACCAGCTTTATAAAAGGTTCGTGTAATAAGACTTACAGCATATTCATCATAAATTACTGAAGGCTGTAAGAAAAATAAATAACTGAGACTAAATTCCATAACAGCTATTTCTAATTTTGAGGGTTTTTTTTTTTCCCACAATGAGAAATAACTCCCATATTGGACACTACCCACTATTTTCCCCACACAAATTAAATTTGGTGGAGAATAGAGTCAGGCTTTTATAACCATCTAAAATTTGTATTCCCTCCTTCAGGGAACACCAGTACCATTAACGTGTGCCTGTAAAGCTTTTTCCTTTGCCCAGTCAAATTATTTGCTAAAAAGATGTGCCCAGTAAGCATCCAAATGCATCCAGATTATGATTTAACAAATTTTGAACCTTTATTGCTAAAATGCTTCATTAAAAGTGGAGGTATGCAATATTATTATTAGAAAAGTCTGTGAAGCCCTAGAAGTTCTGACGTTCTGTTTTGCCGCAAGCAAGACAAGAAGACAAAATCTTGGGATTATTCATAAAATCTCGTATTTCAAAATATTTCATTTTACAGCTAAAATTAAAAAAAAAGCAAGTCTAAAGGGATTTACAATGTTTGCAATACTTTGATAAATCCACAAAGGGCATTCTTATAACACTTTTTAGTTTTACTGTACTTGCATTTCCTGTGCTGCCTCTCTTTAAAGGTTAAAAGATCATAAACTCCTTTGGCAAATTTTTAGCTATTGATACTATTGAACACCTCTCGTCTGGACAATCCTACTTCAGTACTAAATATGCAATGTTTTTAAAAAGAAATTACCAAAATGACACTTGCTAATGTAATAATATAATCATAGAATCATGAAATCATAGAATAGTTAGGGCTGGAAGGAACCTTAAAGATCATCTAGTTCCAACCCAACCTTTTCAGGGGCAGGGACACCTTCCATAGATCAGGTTGCTCAGTGCCCCATTCAACCTGACCTTGAATACTGCCAGGGATGGAACATCCACAGCTTCCATGGGAAACCTGTTCTAATGCCTTACCCTGGTTCAAGAATTTCTTCCTAACATCTAATCTGTTTCTCTTCTTTCAATTTAAAACCATTTCCCCTTGTCCTATCTAAATCTGCCCATTGCTCAGTGATGCCGATTTGAAACATTTGAAAGCAAATGAAAAGTAGCCTTTGCCTTTCTTCTGCTTTTTCCTCTCTACTCCCGCTCATTGCATCACTGTGCATCATTTAGATCAGATGAAAACTCTCCTCAGAGACTCATTCACTGAACAGCCCCTGCAGCCCTTACAATCACAGTACCTTTAGAAGCAAACCTGAATGCATTCAGCCTTGCAATACTCCTGCAAAGAGAGCCTGTGTTATGTTTCTGTCTCATATGCAGGCAACTGAAGCAGAGATGATCCGACATTCCCAAGCAGGGACTACACCCAAGTCTCCCAAGCTAACACCCCAGCCACTGACGTATAAAGAAACTGGAGTAAATAAATCCCCCACTGGTACTAAAGCGATCCAGGCTGAAAAACATGATTTTCCAAGGCAAGGGGAATTCTGACACAGATCACACACATGTGTTGGTGGATGGTGCCTGGGGCTAATATGCCCCTGGAATCTTGGCATCATAATGTGTATATTTAGCCTTTTTAGTAGAAAGTGTTATGGAGGAAGACCATGCCGTATACCTGGAACACTAGTGTTGTTTATACTATATGACATAGTCTTTATTAAGAAATGCAACTTTTAAAAAATTATTTTTACTTCAGAACCCTTTCTCATGCATTTCTAGAGATTCACTGTCTTTGTGTCATGACTTGAAAATAATAATTTTCCACTATTGTTGGTCTCAGTCATTAATTTTTTTTCTCTTTTAAATGCTTTTGATTTTATTTATGAACCCAGAAAAGCTGAGCTTAAACATCTAATTTTCAAAGAAAAATTAAAAAAAAAAAAAGATATGCATGTTCCTATTTCATTAACACCTGGAAAGCATAACCAAATCCATAATTTGCTTATCAGTACAAGTGTTCATTATTTGTTATTGTAACATTGATAATGTTGCCTTAAGGAAGGGGGAAAAAACCTTTCCAAGACAACTTTATATGGGTAAAGCAGACAAGAGTTCTTTACTTACAGGGTTTTGGGGCACAGAATATAAACGAGTATAAAAGTATATAAAGTATAAAAAGTATAAAAGAGTACAACACGTGTTGATAAGTAACAGATAGAAAAGACCGGTGCTAGGATGAGCTCATGGCCTCAGGAATACCATGTGAGCTCTTTTCCAAGCACCACTGCTTCAAAACATGCAGAGTAAATCCAAAAGGCGTCCCTTTCATTTANATAAAGTGGAGGAGAGCTGGAGAAAGCAGGGAAAAGCCCTGCCTACGTGGCAGCATGCTAATTTTGTAACTATACTCAATTATCATATCTAAAGGTCCCATCCAATCTAAGATTTGTCCATGCCCAGAACTTCCCTTGGTTCCGCCTCATGGCACGCCTCTCCTAGAATTGAGTTGGAGGTCTTAAGACCCCTTTGCCTTATTGGAGCTTCTCCCAGGTTGCTGGGCTTTGCTTTCTTGTTTTGACTAACATGGTATCTAGTTGCCTTAGCTCTGGTACATGTTTTCCTTGTGCAGTGTTCCAGCTATTATCTGACCCTTAAGGCAGCTAACACAGGGTTAGAGGTTGTTAGCTATGCTATATGTGAGAAGTATACCTAGAAGTATAAAAATCTACAAATTCATGAAAGGCCTACAGCAACAATAATTTTTAATACATGAATAGTTTTCGTGAAATCAGGGCACATATCTGTGAATGGGTTGACTGAATGAGATTTTGTTTTTACTCTTCCAGAAGTAGGATCTTAATGTTTGCACTTTCTGATATCTGCTTCCTCCTAACTAACCCGAATTTTAAAAATTGAAATACATTGTAAAGAAAAGTAAAGCAAAATGTTATTTTGGAGGAAAAATGTACCAGGAAGTACAGGATATCAAAACCAGAAGTGCTGTTGCTTTAATAATGCAAGAAACCAAAGATGAGCAGCCCAGTAAAGTGAGGTTCAAAAAAACCCAATATTTTTACTTGGTAATTTTAAAAACATGTAGTAACACAAAACAATATACCTGTAGGGGTTTTCTTTTCACAACTGACACATCAATCATAAAAGTGATTACCTTACCTTAGATCATGCAGTTCTCATGATGTGATCATGAAAAGTCCCTTGCAAGACGTTTTTCCAAGACCAGGTTTGTTAAGCCAAATGTCCTGGACAAATGCCACTACATCTGGGGCTATAACAAGAGCAGTTTTTCTGTTGGTGCTCAAGTAATTCCAAGAATAAATTTTCATTTGTTTATTCATGATCACTGCATGTTCAGTTAATCCAACCATCAAGCACTAGAGCTTCAGCTCAACTGCAGTCAGCATCTTAGGAATCAACCCAAGGGTATAATGGCCAAAATTTACATGCAGTCTTCTCCAGTGTTCCAAGATAAAATCTGTCCTCCTGAAGAGACAGAATGTCACATGATTTATAGAGATAAACTGCTCAGAATAACAGTAATTGAAAACATTCACTGTAAAATAAATAAATAAACAAATCATAGTGAAATGAACAAGTACACAGGACATAGAAGCATTTGAGAGCAGGGGAAAAAAAAAACTGCATGGACTTACTTTCCTTATTTAGTTGGAATTTAGAACTGCTTAAAGTTCTGAATTTTCCTTGAATTAAATAAAAAGTCTTCCACTTATTTTATATTTTCATATAGTTTATATGTCAGCTAATGCAGCATTTGGAATTATGCTTACTTGAATATTTCCTAATTTGAAAATAAATGTATTTTTATTCTTATGGGAAGCAATTTATTAAATAACCACCCCCTCACCCCCCAAAAAAAAATTCTAAAGATCCAGATAGCTCTTCAGCTATTTAACTTTCATAGATTTGCAATATTCTGTGCTGCCAGGTGAAAGTCACCCAACTGTGCAGTCAAGGTATGATGCTGAATTTCTGTTTTGTTGGGGAGTCATAAATGCATTGGACATAGGCATGGAGTTCTACTGAATATTGGGTGAAAGAGAATGTCTGTCCTTATCTACTTGTTTCCTCATACACCAGAGTCTGAAAAAAAATAAAGTAACCTTCCTATGGAGAGCACACTTACTCTTTTTTTGTGGTATTATCTCTGGACTTTGAAAACATAAAATGTGCAAATTAAAAAATATAGATTAACAAAAATTCTATTTTCCTCTCTCTCACTAGCTGCCCCACTTTGCCAGTTCAAACAGGAAATGAAAATATGCTGAAAGCAAAAATATCACAGATGGCCACATAATTTGAAATGTTTCTTTCTTTCTTGTAAGCCTACACATATATCTGTCTTTCTAAAATATTTCTTTCTCTTATGGTAACCTAAACAGTCTAATTTCATCAGACATTTCAGATTGTGCTAAAGGTGTTCCCACACTAGTTTCAAAAAGAATTTCTTTTCCAAGTTCACTATGCAGATCTTTCAATACCTCTCCTGTCATTGTATCCCAGGATACGTATTCCTACAGTAAACATCTCAAAACCAAAATTCAGTGAGCTGCATTTAAAAAAGTAACTAGATCTAGAAGTGCCATGGCTGGTGCCATTTACTAATCAAAATCATAGTTAAAAGGACGGTTAACTTCAGCATCAGAGGTCTTTAACCTTTTATGAATGCTATTTCAAAGTAGCAAAATTAAGGAGATTTTCTAAAACGTGTTCTATAATATATCCAGTACATAGAATGTCAAATAAGGGCAACATCAATACCAGGGCTCTACTGGTCCATGTCTCTTTTTTCTAATATAGAGCAGAACTTTTAATTTCAAAAGAAGTATGTTGTGGTTTCAATTCCAGCCACTACATTGGTTTATTTGATCCAAAAATGTTTTGCTTTTTGGCTTGCCTTGCTAAAATCTATCCCCTCAGCTCCCAGGACTGACCTTCATAAACAGTCTTATCTCTGTAACAGGCCAACCCACAAATTTGGATGCATTTACTGGAAATTTATGCAACTTTGGATGTGATGTGAACTCTGCTTTCTAGGCTGATGTCAATGGCAATATAAAAAGAGCTGAATTTTGTGTTCCAGCTGATGAAATAAGGGTCCTTTACAGCAAAATTGTCTTAATCTTGAAAGATCCCATGCTGTGCAAGTAAATTTTAAATGAGGCTTCAAATGTCAAGAATCTGAAGTACAGTTTAAAGGGGGGAAAGTAAAAACTGTCTCCTGAAGGACGGAGTTCTTAAATCCACAAGGTTAAATCTTAATATTTTCAGTTTTCCCTATTCAGAGAAATCTAAAATGGGCTTTGCAAAGTATAAACATACAGTCTGAAAATGACAATAATAAAAAAAACCTCCTTAGAGCTTAAATATGTAAAAAGTCTATTTTCATCTCTTCCCAGAAGATGGTAGTGTAGCATACTCCTAAGTACTTTAGCTGAATTTAACCAGTCTTCCAGAATGGGAGTGCTAAAACAAAAATGAGAGTAATTAAGAAGAAAAAAGTTTAAAAAGTTGTACTTATAAAGTTTAAATTACAGGGAGGGTCATTTTTGTCCACTGCTTTAATGATTATATTTGGGTCTTGTATTTGCTAACATCAAAATATCATTGAATAATTGGATTACAAAACTCTTGCATAAAAGAGAGCAGAATATGTTTTTGATTCTAAGATTATTTTGCTTTCTTGAGAACAGAACACAAATAAATATGTAGTACATTGTCATGCAGAAAGCAAACACAAGAGGACTACAGGTTTCAGAGTCTATCACAGTACTGGTAAAGCTCTTCTGAAAAGGATTTGTATATCCTAGAGCAGGGAAAAGGTCAACAATTGCTATTTCAAACAAGTAAACAAACAAATGAAACATAAAATCAGTTAATGTTGTTATGTCTAAAATGCATTATAAATATAGAAATACATCTGTGACCAAATACTGTCATGCCCAAAGCTGTAATATTTCTGAAAAAGAAATATTTACTTGATTTACTGAATTTAAGTCCTAAAGAATCTTTATCATATGTACATTAACTGACTGTGAAAATTAGACCATTCCTTGCCTTTATTCACACAGAGACATCCAGACTTGTGAAACCAAACCAAACCAATCCAAACCAAAGCAAGAACAAAGAAAAGCAAACAAACACCACCCTGCCTCCCCCACTCCTCTCCCCTGCCCCTGAACAGTTTCTGACACAAATTTCAAATAGTATTATTTTGTAATCTGTATGTTTGATTTAATATTCTGCTTTCTGAACCAAGGAAGTTGTACTTAATCAAATTATACCAACTAGAAAATCATCCAGTCTGACAGAAAATTGAGAATATTTTTTTGCTTTTTCAGTACTTTTCACCTATAGTTAATCACTCACAGTTAAATTGTCTAGGCCATAAATCACAATTAAGGAGCTCTGTTTTCAATTTCTATCTGTATGGGGGTCTTCATACCTTTCTAGGCTATAACAAGAGCCAAATGATGTTCAATACTTCTTTCCTTGAAGGCATGCAGGCAATTAAATTAAGTAACACTCACATCGAGTATCTCTTTCTGGAAAACTGGCATCTCTCAATTAAGAGTTGTCTTCAGCCAGTGGTATAATTTTCTTCTATTTCCTTAATTTGTGTTCATGGTTTAGAACCCTTTTCAAAAGATGCAAACTGTACTTCTGCAATGCATACAGAAAGAAAATGCTTCTCTCTTCACTCCTATTGATAATTTCTCCATTAATAAATTTGAGAATAGATCCAAAATTCATCTGTGCTGCAGAGATTTTATGCTTTCCTCCACGATACTACCTGGAAGACACCAGGATACAGTCACAGGTAGTGTCAGACCCTTTCAATCTTTCTAGGTGTGGAGCTTCGTATTTAGAGCTTATAAGGCATTTTGTGGAATGAGTGCTGCCAGAAAAGCTACATCTCTGAATACAGCTATTCCATCTTCTGCTTCCTGCCATTCTGCCAACTTCATGTCATCTGTGAACTTTTATTAATCACATATAATTTCAGATAATTAATGAGAGTTCTGAATGCTTGGCCAACCATCTTTCTGTATGAAAGCTCGTTAGAAACTCCTGTTTCTGTAGGTGGCAGCACACTGACAGTTTCCCTCTGGACTCTGACAAATAGTTCTTCAACCCTTTCATGTGCTTTGCTGTGAATGTTCAGCAAAGTGATTTATGGCAAGTTTTGACAACAATGCCATAAATCCACACATAAAGGAGTTGCAAGGGTTATTGTCTTGCCAAATTTTACTGCTCAAAAGCAAGAGAGAACCCTTCTGTCCTGGAAAATTATCCATAAAATACTGATCCACAAATTTTTCCATCTTAATGTTACTGAAGTCCTCCTTGTTGTCCATATTAACAAGCCTTAGAACTACAATAAAAAAAAAAAGGCAGCTATGATTCTTTGAAAAGAGAATAAATCTCTATTCAGTCTAGTCAAATTATATCAATAATGGTGCTAAGTTTTCAACATATTCCAGTTTGTCAGAGATTTAAACAGATTTTAAATTAAAATACCTAAATTTGAATCTGAATTTGCTTTGCAAGTGTTTATAATTGCCTTCTGTTGGGGCATCTACCATGAGTGGTTGTGTTGAACCCACACAAAACCCTTGCCACAAAATACAGGCTAGGGGGGATGTTTCTCCTTTTGAAAAACCACAAAAATGAGCTATCCATCTCTCTAACCAAAACTTCCTCACTGCAGCATGCAAACATGCAGGCAATGATGTTTGCTTACAGTGACCCTGTGCGTCAGCGTGGTTGGATCGCCAGCATTTTTCCAGATGTGACTTAACTCTTACATTCCTTCTAATGTAAAGTCCTCCACTAGATGCCTCTGGATGTTGCAAAATATATGTGCAAATCAACCTTGGCCACTAATAGATCTTCTACATCCCTGGTGGTGTCAATGGAGGGTTTAAACTCATGTTTTTAATATGCTAACTCCCTGTAAATGTGGTTTATCTGGAAAGCACCACATTTGTCTAATAAGTGCGTCATCCTATTTTCCTAATAGAGGACAGAAATATTTATAGAAGATAACTGCAACAGTGATGACTACTGTCATCCCCATTCAGTAACAAGCCGTTACTGTTGCTAAACTTTTTTTTAATTATTATCAAAATCGTTTTAAAAGCATTATTTTCCTCTGTCATGGTTGTACTCTTTTGCTTTCTCTTTCAATTTCTCTCTTATTTCCTTCTATTTCCCTTTTATTTTTTAATTCAGTCTTTTTCTCCTTCTTTCACTTATACTCTGTTTTCTTTCTTTCTGGTTTCCTTTTTTGTCATTCTCTTTCTTTGGCCCTTTTCCATTATATTCTCTCTATCGTTTCCTTCCTTCCTTCCTTCCTTCCTTCC
>WBMV01002486.1:1011017-1021842 GCA_013396655.1 Campylorhamphus procurvoides
CTTCCTTCCTTCCTTCCTTCCTTCCGAATTCCTTCTGAATTTCTTCCGAATTCCTTCCTTACTTCCTTCTGAATTCCTTCATTCCTGTTTTTACTTTTATAGCAATGGCTTTTAAGCTGTGTGAGAAAGGCTTCTTTACCTTTTGTATCATAAAATTTCTTTCAGTCCACTCTGTCATTCACTGTCTTTGAAAAAAATTACCTACTGAATAGATGTTATCTGGCAGGGTCATTTACACTGAATTTCACAAGGCAATGATTACAAGTCCCTTGGCAGACATAATCTTTCAAAGCTCTGATTAACTTTATCTCATGTAATGAGGCCTAAAATATTTTTTTCCATACTGAGAGTAGTAACTTTTGTATTATGAAATTAACATCTATTTTTTAACTCATTGATGTTAAGTGTTGCATTAAGTTTGTCATTTTGCCATTGCAAAGACTTGTCTAATGAGTCAGCACAATTAGTTCTCTGCTTCTACTCAGTCCACCTTCTACTCTCCCAGTCCACCTTCTTAGAGTTTGTTAATTAGGACCAACTCATCTATGCCCATTGAAGAAGGTGTCCATCAGGTTTGACCCTGTAATTTTTTTTTTTTTTTGCTCCTCTGGTGATATGAACCACAGTACACAGTATTACTATTTCACAATATGAAATATTTGTTCCAATTCCCTGATTCTATAGGCTTTCTAGGCTTTCTTTTCCCTTCTCCCCATCACATGTAAGCCACCTTCTTCAGCCTTTGAGTCTCTCAGATCGACTGCTAAGAATCTTTTCTGGGTTTTTAACTTTTGTACTCCAAGAACTGTTTCATCTGGGCTACACACACCTGGTGCATGCTGCAATGTCAGTACCATGGAAGTGGGATCCCAGCTCCCTGCTCTTGGGCACAGCAGACAGCTCTGACAAAAGAGGAAGGTTATAGCACTGAAGTAGCCATGGACTAGTTCAGAGAGGGTTTTAGTAACATTTCATCAGAAATCAGCATGGAAATAACGGGCTAGAGATGAATGAAAGACAGACTTAGTAATTACTTTAAACACTTACTGGGTGTGTCTATAACTGTATGGATATGCGTGAGAGACATTTATTTCAATATTGTGTCACTGAACAATGAAATTAAAGGATTTAGACAGTTACCATCTGTTGTGTCTGGTCTGCAAGTGTCCTGACACTCTGAGTTCCTTATGGCTGTGGCTCCTTAATTTGATTTCCTGGCTTGGTGTCTTAATTACTTTTCTGGCTATCTCACTCCAGGTTGTATTATTTTTAGAAATTTGGACAGATCATAACAAAGTGAAAGTCATCCTGGGAACAGTGTATCTCAAGGAAATAACTAGAAATAGATACTATACAGATAAAACAAAACTGGTTATTTTATAAAGGATTGGACCTGATCCAATTCCAGTGAGCTATTGTGTATCTTTCCATGTCATTTCACTTCCCTCTGGATGGTTGTAAAGGCATTTCAGCCTTCCTCTGAAAAGTACTTCAATGTATTAAAAAAAAATAAAATAAAATTATGGACTTGAAAGAAATAGATGCAAATGTGTGATTCGTGTACACACACCTATTAAGCATTGAAATCTCATGGTTCCCAAACTCTTCATCAGCTGGTCTCCAAAATTTTTACAATCTCACAGTTCTCTAGTTCTGGCCTGCCTCAGGCTGGACTGCTAAGGGAGAAGCCCTAACTGGGAAATATTGTCAAAGTTCCCTGAGCAACCAGGTACCAGAATCAGAGAGAAGAAGGTAGGCAATTTCTTAATTTTTTTCATAATTTACTAATACATTAACACTCCTTCAAAATCTCTGCTCAAAACTTTCCATTCCTACCATCATTCTGTAGCTAAATATGAAGTTTTCAAGGTGTGGTAAATCCCAAGCATCCGAATATTCAGGCAGTTTATTAATCTCCTAGTTTAATAGATTATTTGGAAAAAAAAATAAAAAAGACAAGTGGAGCAAGTGGTATCTTAGGTTATTCCAGTTAGACTAAAAACATACCTTAGTTCTTTCAAAGAACAAATATGGAAACTATGGAAAAGGCATGGAAGAATATATAATTCTCCATTAACTTATATTGTCATATAGATTGGTTGGTCTCTGTAAGATGCACATATTTGAATCAGTTGGGTTCTACTTTATTATATACTGGCAAATTCATAAGTCCAAAGAGCCATTAGTGCAGATACCAAAAAGTTTATCTCTGAGTACAAGAAAGATGCAGGTGATCCATATCTAAAAATAAAATAGGAAAAGAGCCACAAAAACAATGAAAATGCAGAAGAGACTGACATACAAGAGCCAGGTAAAAGAACTATAACTCACTACCTATATTTATGTACGTACATAGACACAGCAGGCAGATATGTTCTTGTGGGATAAGCAATCTGTTTAGAGTGTTTCATTAAAATGTTTTATTGCCTGAGAAGGAATCTATCATTATCTCCTGATTCCTAAGTAGAAAGGCAGCTGATGAGAGGATTCAAAAGCAATTTCAAATCTACTTATAATATTAGTATTCTATGACATAGCAGTGTCAGTAATAGCAAGAAGATGAGTGTGATGTCAAGCAGAACATGGAGAGAAATACAAAAAAAGTAGAACATAGACATCCATACAGAAATTTGGCAAGGATACTGTTGTCAAGCTTCATATTCATGTAAAAATGGGTATATCATCATTTAAGTAAAAACTGTTCCTGGTTTCTATCTTATCCAAGACAGAGAAGTCTCTAAGATAACATATCCTTCCTCTTACTGGCTTAGTTTCAGGCTACAGAAGTGCAATTGTTAAATTGTCTTCCAGCACAGTTACAGCCATTCCGAGAGCTTGCTCTAGATTTTTCTCAATTTTAGGCAACAAACTTATGATCTAAATTAGGAATATAGTTGTCATGGACATGCATATAGGAAAATTGCAAATGACAGAAATATAATCCTGTATTATTCTTTTGGAAATGTTTTTCCTCCTAAGTGTCACTCCTAAGCTTGCAATTCAGTGAAGCAGATATTTTCTTTCAAAATATCATCATTTTTATTTAAAAAAAAATCCTAGTCAAACTACTGTGAGGCCCCAGACTATGATCTTATGTCAACGAAGTGCTTACTGGACATTAAATTCAAATTAAAAATATTTCATTTTCTGATTTCTTTACAAATGTAAACCAGAATGGTCTGGTTCTCACAAAACAAATAAACAAACAAAAACACGTTTCTAATCCATTTTGAATCAACTTTCATACACCCACTGGTATAGAAAAAGTCTGATGCCACCGCAAAGGAAAATCAAGCACTAATTGTATCAGCCAGTGCAGTCACAGGCATGCTGGTGTTAATATCAGCCCGAACAGTGGTTCCTGGAATCAAAAATATTAGTGCAGTTCTTTTCGCTGGGTAGCTTTGTTCCCACCTCATTCAACAGTCACACCAATCAGTGGTGTAATTGTAATAATACCATGATTTGTTCAAAATGCATCCTGCTGGAAATCCTAAGCAGTTGCCAGAGAAGGAGTGTGAATTTGTGTTGTGTGGAAATAATGAGGTTGCAGAGTAAGAACCAAAAAAAAAACCAGAAGGTTAAATATGTTGTTATTGTTTATATTTTGAAAACATCCATTCAGCTACCAATGGCTAAAGTTAGATAACCTTTAATCAGCATTGATAAATTCACACATACAACCATTGATTCTGAACACCAATGATTTCACAATGAAGTCAATATGAACAAAAGTACCTGTCTGAAGCTGGACTGATGTCAGAGAGACTGGTGAATAGTGTCCATTAGTAAATATTGATAAACTTCAAGGTATTATAAGCCTTTCACAAAATAACACTTTGCTGATGTATTAGTTTCTCTTTTCCTTGTGTGTTATAATCTGCTAATGGCACACATTTGTAATTTATTAAATGTTTATTAGTCCAACATATTTTATTTCTACTGTGGTTCTCAGAATCTTGTTTACGGGAAGAGAGGAAATATGCCTCATATATAAAGCAGGGAATTTATTGCTAGCATAATTAAAATCTCAAGAGTTTATTCAAGAATCACTATGAGCCCAGATCTAATCATTATAGGAAGA
Source organism: Campylorhamphus procurvoides (assembly GCA_013396655.1). Classification (NCBI taxonomy): domain Eukaryota; kingdom Metazoa; phylum Chordata; class Aves; order Passeriformes; family Dendrocolaptidae; genus Campylorhamphus; species Campylorhamphus procurvoides. The sequence continues at coordinate 1,015,102 of WBMV01002486.1, forward strand.
GAAAAATAAAAATATAATTAAAAAAATAAGACTTCTGTAAAGAAAAAGTATCAATAGTTCTAACATTAATAATAAATACATTTTTTGCATAGAGACACTTCTTAGTTTCTATCTGTGTTCCTGTTGGTGAACTCACCTAATCTTTCTCCTCTGGATCCCAGGTCGGTGGCTGAGTCTGGTGCTGGAATGATGTTATGGTGAGTTGTCCAGAGTTCTAACTGCCAGGAAGATGATGTTTGAGCCAATCATTTAATCTTTGTCACTCTATGATCCACTCCGGCAGATTTTTATAAGTATGCTAACATACTTTTACACCTTTTCCCATTCTGCATTGCTCTGTAACTCCATGTTACATCTGAATTTACAGTATGTGGTGAATTTTTCAGATGTTGCATAGTCCTTTTATCCTCTTTCTTACCACTAAAACAAACTTTGGTCAGCTCCGGGTCTGCATTTATTCAGCTGACCACTAGTGAGTTGTTCACAGCCATCTCCAGTACCAGCCTGTGCCCCATGTCTTTTCACCCCAGCCCTGAACTCCTCTGTGCTGCATCCTGCCTCTCCGCCTCTCAAGGTCTCTGCTATTGTGCCAGGACTGAACGTCTCTACATGACATCATTGTGTTAGAGCTGAAAATATCTCATTCTGCACAAAAGAATTACTTGTCAGTACAACCTCTATAAAACTATGACTGCACTATTGTCATGGTTTAACTGCAGAAGGCAGGGATAAGCAAAAGGTGAACTTAACCAGCTATAGCCACCAGATCAGATGAAAAAAAATCTATTTCAGCTAAACCAAGAAAGCAACAAACCTGCAGGTAGGGCAAAGCAAGTTCAGCTGCAGGTAGGGCAAGGCAAATCTGAAAAGGCTCAGTCCTCTAGCCTTGCCAGCTCAGTACAAAGCCTGTGGCCTCTTACCAACAAGGATGTGTTACAGGGGTACACAGTTACACTTGTGAATACTCAAAATATTGTCAGTGAAAAATATCAACATGGGCTTGCCCGTAAATACAAAGTAACTCTTCACAGTCCAGTTAAAACATATTCAGTTTACTGCAGAAGGCTCAGATTATGATTAACTTAAAAAAAACCACAAACAAAGAAACAAAAAAAAAAAAGAAAAACAAAACAAAACATATGAACAGTTTTCTAAAGTAAATTTCTGAGTGCAGTCAGGCACAACATTTCCTCTGAGGCAAAAAAAGCTTGACAGAAAATACAGGATATTAAGAAACTTTGCTTTTTCCTCATACCATTTAGGTGGCTAAAAAGGCTCTCAGGGAAACTTGTCAATCACTGAGGATGTTGCTGGACTGAGATTTAACAGTATTTTCCCTTTCCAGGCCTTGTGAATAATGATCACTAACTTCAAAGACACTAGAAACCAAAAGTTTTCCTAATGATTTATGAGATTATTAATATTTTCTAAAATAGTTCCACAGTAGCTAGAATGGGCAGACATCTTCCAAAGTGTTTTGCAAAAATATGAAAATTTATGCTACATGAAAACAAACTTGCGTTCTTTTTTTTCCTACATTTTCCCCTGCAATGCCCCAAAACATTCAACTTCAGCAGTACCAAGCTGAACCTGCCCCCCAGTCTCTTAACTACTCTTTTCTTCTCAGATGCTTCTCCTGTTGTCCAGGTTTATATATAATTTTCCAGCACTGTGAGCCAAATGACACTATCAGGGAGCTATGCCTTACCATGGCTCAGTGAGTTTCCTATAACCAGGTAGTTATAACCAGGTAATTTTGCTAAACACATGTCATGTGTGGTCTATATATATGCCTAATTTCTCAAATATACCTTCTGAAGTATTTGTCATAGTCTGTCAAGGTAAAGCTGAATTATGCTTTTAATTGTCTCTAATTGCACAGAGCTAAAATAGCATTTATATATAAAATAAGCCTTTTACAAAAGCATGAATTACTGCTTTTCCATTGTTAAGTATCACCCTGGATTACTTTTCAAAGCAACCACTGGTGATAAACTCCTAAAGGTGCAGTTCCAGCCACAGATTTAATGCTTTGCAGAGACCTAATATTACACATTGCAATGTGGTTTGAAGAAAGGACCTGCCAGTCAATTTGCCTGGGAATGTGCATGTCTTTATAATCTGTTCCTAATTAAAAGAAACTAATCAAATCATGACCTCTCAGCTAGCCTTCCCTTGTAATGGTGTAAACAGGAAAGTAGTTTTAAATGCTTATCTTATTAAATACTCCCTTAAATGATTTAGTAAGTTAAATAAAGCTGTCTACGCTTCACTGGTAAGTGATCTTTACTTTTAGAAACAAAATAAAATGTAGTAAATCCATATTTACATAAAGATTGATATAGTTTGAATTAATGATGTAGTAGACTAAAGAACAGTGGGTGAGCCATGAAATGGTGAATGGTTGCAATAAAATCTATTAACAAAATGGCAAAATCTGCTCAGAATTTCATAGTTGCCAGCACAGCACAGAAGAATTAAAATAGCTCTCTTTAACCTCAGGTCCACATGGTCTGTTACACTTTTCCCATGCCAAATATAAAAGAAACTTTGCCATAAAAAACTCAAGCAATACAGATAAAAGAAGTTGGATTAATTTTATAAATTGCAAAATACAGATCTTAAAATGCTGTACAGAACTGGGTTTCTCAATTAATGCTCACCAACATTTTTCATTCTATCACATCAATAACTTAAAGTGTATCAGAGGTGTTCAGACACAGTTTATTTCTTCTGACCCACTGTAGAAACAAAAGGCAATTATGAGGTAGAGCTGCATTTTACCAAACAAATCTTTTCTCTATCTCTCTCATTTTGTTGTTGTTGTTGTTGCTTATAGGCTTTAGGTTTAGGTTTATTTCCACTTCTAAGACTAGATTTAAAAATAGTATAATCAGTCATTTTGATGCAATGGCTTTCAGAATTGACTATAACGATAGTCAATATAGCATATTTTGGTGCCAATGCATTTCTCTGATTTAAATACACAGATTTAAGTGTGAAAGAAATTTGAAATCAATTTCAAACTACACATGATTCACACTGCAATCCAGGTAAGTATTTAGTAAAAAAATGTGGTTTCTAAGATAATTGTAATAGCAACTGATCTCTATTTGACTAAAAAGCAGATGGGCAGCCTCATGTGTATCTACTGCCAACTATTCTGAAAGGTTGTTTTATGTTTAGAGAGTACATAAAGCTAAAACAACTATTTGCAACTGAAGTTTGGTTTACCCCTATGTTGAAAACCGTGGTGTGTAGTTCTGTTCTTGGCTATTTTTTTCAAAGACTCTATGAGTGACGACAGGATATTTTGATGTGAGAAAAAAGAGTATCAGCTATATCTGCCAGGGATAAAAAGGGCTGAGCTGAACAAGCTGGGCAATGTACCCCTGTTTTCAGAACGGGATTCCAAATGGTTTAAACTTAATCTTCAGGAGTTTCAAGAAATCTAATTTTGTTTCTTTAAAACTCAGGTATCCATATGGTGTCATAATATAGTTTTTCTTTAGGTATGAAGGTAAATTCAGGTTGTGATTCTTCCCATTTTAAAATCAGTATTTTCAGGATCATTTCATACTTTAAGTTAACCTTTTATCTGTGTATCAAATTTTTGTTTACTAGTCACTGTCCTTATATCCAAAGTCAATCAGATCCACTCAGACCTCTTTTTACATCATTCTTTCTACTGAAAGATAAAAGACACAGAAAAAAACACCATTCTCCATTTTGGGGGTCAATTATCAGCCAAATGCAGGCAGTTAACAGCTGCAAAAGTGTGTGTGGGTTTGATAATTTTTATTCTTACAAAACATTTTTATCCCATCCCACTCACAGTTAAGTGTCTAGAAGCATTTTCTTCATGTGTCCAGTCATATTTTTAGTGACAGGTGTGAGTGATTCCAAAGGTATTTAATAAGGATGAAAAGGATAGGTCACAGTAAATCAACACTTTACATCATGCATGCAATACCAACATGGGTGGCACCTTTGTTTCATCTGTGTGTAAAAAAATTTGATCATGTATTTCAGAAATTTGAGAGACATTAGCCCAAAAATTCTGTCTCTGGTAGGCTGTTGTGTCATCTTCTTGATGAATACATTGAGGAAATTTTAGGTACACAAAAAACCCACAAACAAACAAACAAAACCAAAGCCAAACAACCAAAACAAACAAAAATAAAAATACCCCCCCCAAAAAAACCAAACCAAAACCCCAAACCAACCAACCAAAAAAAACCAAAATTAAAAAAAAGCAAATTAAAAAAGCCCCCCTCCCCCCCCCCAAAACAACACAAAACCCCCAAACCACTAGCATGATATATTACATGTCAACTGTGAGAAGTGTGATAGTGGTCTTTTCTTTTTATCTGTAATTTCCTGGAATTCATCTCACAAATTCCCTTTGCTTTTGCGCTTTCTCCACTCTTATTTTCTGTACGGTATTATAGAAAGTAACTACAGTTAAAAAAAAAAACAAAACCAAAAAATAACACCTTTTTTTTTTCAGGCTTTCTCTTGTAAAAGTGGTTTTGAGCCTGTCAGCATCACTGCTTGGTATTTACCACAGAGGTAGCTATAACTGGCTTTGTGGTTTGTTATTTCTCACCAGCGTTCTCCTTGGTAACTCCGTTCTTAGCTTTATTGCTTACAAATTATTGTAGCTCACTTTTTTGCTTCATTGTGGTGTTTCTAAAACTTGGCTACCTCTGTATAACTTAAGTACTTTTCTATCTATGATAATCAGTCATCTGGAGCATAAACAATCCTTCTCTCTAGGTTAAACTGGTGTTGGCATGTTGTGCTGGCTGGAGCCTTGCTTATGTTTGTCTTCACTTATGTTAGAAGACTAGTCCTTCCAAGATGCTGTGGGATAGCCTGTGCAGACCTCCACATGCTCACCTCTTGTTCAGGCTCAACCTTCCACAGAGCATTTCACCGCTAAATGGAAAGTTTAAATTTGGCTGTCCCTGTTTTAAAATACACATGCATCTGCTTTCCTAGAAGTCTACAATGTTTCACGTGTCTCAAAGGACTCTTGGCAGAATCCTTCAATGTCATTTTTGTGTTTGACACATGACTTGGCAATAGCTTGTGTTTGCATGATTAGGATGAGACTTTAAACACTTTGAGGTTAAAGGATCTCTCAGTAGTAGGTGGGCATGTTGTTTAATTCTCTTTTGCAGCAATTACATTTTCATATCTGAATCTTAGTCTGCATTAAAAGGTCCTTCCATCGTTACGAGAGATTTCAAGATTTCTAGGTGGCGACTTGAGTAAATGATTCATAGAAGCAAACTACATTTATAAAAAGGCTTTTTCCTACTATAATATCACAAAATGTCTACAGTCTTGATAACTATATGGAAACTGTTAATAACGGTATAGAGATGCCTTTTGGAATTTTTTTGTCCTCTTCTACAGCTTGGTGCGGATAGTACAATGATATTTACTCCAATATGAAAACATTCAACCTTAGAAATTGTAAAATGCTTCTCTGAAAATAAGACTTAATTGAAGAAAAACAGAGTATTTATTCTTAGTGTGGAGCTGTACTTGGTTAATCTTCAGACATTCAACTTTATTCATATGTATACGTCTAGCATTTTAATTATTTGAGCCTGGTAAAGGAGCTTCTATACTGTAGTCCTTTATAAAATAGTGTCAGCCCATATTTTTAAATCCTGTCTATAAAATAAAATCAGAAATTACTAAAGGAAAACTCAATTAAAAACATGCAGGTCTACTACAAATGAGAATGCTCAAACAATGCAACCTGATTGTGTAGTTAGTCAGAAATAAAATAAAACTTTTGGAAGCTGAAGAGGTAAAACTTATTGTGAGGGTCATTATCAACTAAAATATTATATAATATTCTGAAACCATCATGTAAAAATGTTCTCTTTAAGGACAAAAATAAAGCAAAAGATGATATAAAATAATATTTAAAAAGAACGAAACAAAACAAAGAAAGAAACAAACAAACACAAAACAACATTGAATGCCTCAGTGAAAGTAGCTATTAACAAAAACTAAATTTATGAACTGAAATGAGACTCTGCTATAAATTTTAAAATTAGAATTTGAAATCATATTAAAGTTATGCTGAGAAATTATTCATAAAGGGTAAAGAGCTTACCAGGAAATGTAAAGACTTCAAACGCAGCTATTATGTTTGGTAGATAATCAAAAGCCCAGTGGTAGAAAGTGTGATAGGCTGTTTTACTGACATCTAGAACTTGACAGGATTTAATTTAAAGTTTATTAGTCCTTTGTAAACAGAACGTAATTATAAACAGTGACCAAATAACCACAGTAATTAAAAAACAGGTGGTCAACCCTACTCACAGATCACAAAATCTTCCTTCCACAAGTCTTTGTGCTGCTGTGCTCACCAGAGAGAAGAAAACATCTGGAAGTTCCAAACTAAAACAAACATTTATGATGGTGAATCATAGCTCAGCAAGCAAAGAAGAGTATGAAATAAGTTCCAGTCTTCATTCTGCCATCCTTGTTATTTTTAAGGAGTAAACTTTTATTTGAAATAAGAAGATCAGAGATTTCTAACAAGAGATGCACATTAGGAATATATAAACATCTTGGGATAGTGGCACTTACTAGTCCCATTAAGAACTACGCAGGCAGAGGCTTATGTCATGCCTAATGATTTCTATAAATACACATCAACATTGCTATACAGTCACATTATCAGTCACGCATTCTATTCCACAGCAGATTTTG
>WBMV01002486.1:1021863-1108818 GCA_013396655.1 Campylorhamphus procurvoides
GGGGGTTAGTTGGTTTGGGTTTTTTTAAATTTTATTTTCCAGTCAAATCTCTCTGTGATTGAGACAGTAACACCATCATTTCTACAACTCTGTGATTTAAACAAGGACTGGTTCTTGCTAGAGTATGGTGATCTAATGCTGAAATAGGGCAATAAGCAGGTTTTTGCNAGAAGCAGTGATAAAAAGAGACCATATAACTCAGTTTTTGCTTCCACTTTTGCAGGACTATAGCTGACTCTCTATTGCAGGATATATTTTATCCAATTCAGATATCTACAGATCAGCTTTTTTTCCAGGTTTCTTCAATATTCTAATATCTCTAGGTAGTTTCACACTTAGAACTTTACTTCTTTTTTGAAAACCTTAGAAATGTAATTTCTTGTCAGTTATTCATTCCATGGATAGGAATTTTTTTTAAATTTTTCAATTCAAGGTTTTCAATACAGATGCCTAAAGCAATTTGTCTGAATCAATCTGCAAACTCTATCTCCTTTGAAGTTCAGACTCACAGGAGGTTCAAAGCATTCTCAGTGTTGAGACCAGGTTGTATAAGGCAATAGCTTGATGACATATTAAATATGGATCCAGAGTGGAGACAGAGAGAAGCATATTATATGCAGGCATTGTTGGAACTAAGCTAGATACAAGACAGGTGAACACCAAGGCAGAAGAAACACTGAACAGAAACATTTGCCCTGGTATATAAGAACAAAGTAGATACAGAATGTGCAAGTACCTTATATTTAAAAGTATTCTATCTTACATGGTAATATTAAAAAAAAAAAGAAAGAAAAAAAAGTGAGTTGCAGCAGCAGGAATTATCACTTCAAAACTAAGCAAATGGTAAACAAGGTTTTCTTTTATAGAATTAAACCAAAAATCATAAGCAGCAATCAAAAGTAAGAAGACTCTTAACTATTTAAGCACAAAGTACAAGTTTCTTGCACACCAGATGAATTGGTACTTCTGTCTAATCCTATGGGGCGATGTTTTCATTTATAAGCCTTTGCTTTAATTATTTTTTTTTTAAAAAAAAGAAAGATTTTTATATTAGCAATGCTGAAACAGAAAATACAAAAAATTTAGACTGGAAGGAATTGGCCTTCATAAAGACTTGCACCACAACTTTCACAGGGGATAAGTTGTGACTGTGTAGCCAATGTTTTCCTGGACTCTCCTTGTTCTTTCTGAACATGAGCAGTATATTTTCTTTTTCTGTGACCATAGAAAGCAAGTCATCTGCATCACCTACCCATGGTCCCATATGGTCTGCTCTTTGAAGATAATAAGCCATTATTTCGCCTTTAGCATCCTTCATCAGTTCCAAATCATCCCAAATCTAGGTTTAGTCTTCCTAATTTCACTCCTGTATGCCATGTGATCCTCCTACACTCCTTATGGACAGACCCTCCCTGCTTCTGCCCTCTCCATATTTTCTTTTTGCTTTTCCGCTGGGATCCCCCATTCAGCTAAGCTGGCATCCTGCTGTTCTTCACAGTGAGTTTCTCATAAATAAAGTTTTATACTACAATAGACTGTTTTTCACAGCTTTCAGTCACCGGGGTAAATACCGACATCAGTTAATCTGCTTAACTCCACTGAGTTCAGTGAAGGTACTTCAGTTTGTGCCAGCTCCAAATCTGGGTCATTCACAGAGTTTTAATCAATTCATAGTGATGAAATTGTGTTGGTCATGAGACACTGTGCAAAATGTATTTACAATGTCTTTTATGCGGTACTTTGGCATAAGAGTACTGAAGCACTGAATTAGAATACATGATTCTGTGAGATATATGATTGCATTTTGTAATATATTCCCTAGGTTGCATTTTTGTTTGTGTGTTAGAGTATTATTGTATTACTGCGAAATACAATTACTAAAATAATTTCTTCTATTTTAATTTAAAAATTAATATTTAGTTTATTTTATATTCATAGTCTACCTTTAAATCTATCCTTAAAAAGTACACGTGTGCTACGTCCTGCTTAGCAACATGGATCTGCATATGTCTGTAGGCACAGATATGAAATTACCTCCTCTGCATGCTCAGAAAATGGAAAGGAAGGTAGTTACATATCCTCCACAATAATTTTTCAGTCTATGGCATAATATCATATTACTGCAATTGTGGTTTTCACACACATAGTTCTTCATTTGAACAAAACAATAATGGTTTGCAGAATTTTGCAATGGTAAAAAAAGTATTCAATGGAATATAATGAATCTTTATATGTGAGAAAAATATTCAGTGTCTCTCCCTATTATGTTGTTCTATAGCTATAAATTTGTTTCTGTTTTCTACAAAACCAGGGAAAAACAGAACTTGAATTCATACTCACCAGGTCTAATTGCAATTTTACATCATGCTAATTTTACTTCTGTAAAAGTTTTAGTATTATTATTATCCTTGTATTAGCTGACATCAGAAAACGTTCTGATGTCAGCAAATTGTATTGACAGCAAAGGCAGCCTTGTGTCTGGTGGCATCAAATCTAATATAAATACTCAGATCTACCACTCTAGCAGTGAGAGAATGCTGAGATTCAGTTTTGTTGACCAGTGTAATTGTTATTTATATGTACCTGGCAAAGTGAACATCTGTATATTTCTGCTGAGGTAGATTTTAGCTAATTATGGACTCGGATATAAAAAGGTCTAATTTAACTAACATTTAACATAACTAAAGTGCAGCTTTAAAAAAACTTAATTTCACAGATTTTTAGACAATTTTAGACAATCATTTATTGTTATAATTAGGTAGCCAGTTCACCCTATCAAATTGAGCTGTACAGTAGTAGTTTACTTGAGCTTACTGAAGCTGGCCACTTTTGATATTTAAATACCAGCCTCCTAAACAGGGAGTCTGTGCAGCTATTGTCAAAAACATGCTTGTGTAAACACTGGTAGCCTGTTCTTAACACAAATCTCTTTCACAATAACCGTGTCAGTATCTGTGGAAAATCAGGTTAATTTATGACTTGATATAATGATTATATATATTTGGAGGCAGGACAATGCAAAACACGGAAGAAATATGTCAAAAATTGATAGATGGGTGAATATAGAAATAATGTTAATAATAACAATTTTTAAAATTGCCTTTGCAGCTTTCCAGCAGTCCTGAAAGGAGAACAGTTGTTTACCTCCTGCCTGTTTTGCTCCCAGGTGTACTTTTATGCATTTCTCTGAACACTTCACATCTCCTGCCCTGACAGTGGTAGCAGCACCTCCTTGCACAGCAAGAGCCTGTGGGTGTCCCCGGGGAGAGATTCTGCGTGACAGCTGTGGAGCCTGCTCAGCCTCAGCCCGGGGCTGAGCACACAGCGCTCTGTGACACACTATTCCAACAAGACTAATGTTGCCAGACTTTTGGCAGCTCGACCTTAACTCTGTAACCTCTCAGCCTGCACTCCTCATCAAAAAAAGACCCCAAAGTGCCCTAAATTCTCTAACAATTGCCCTGTGCCCAGACCCATTTAGCTAGTTTAAATCAAAACAATCCCCACAAAAGAGAAAAAAAAAAAAACCACATTAAAATAATGGATCCTTTGCTCCTTATAATATGTACAAATACATTCCCAGTATTAATATTCTGCAAAAATGTATCAGTGATTTACATGTTAACTAGAAGGCAATTAGAGTTGAGGTACTGTAAAAATACAGAAATAATTTTATTGATCCCTGATGTTTGTCTTTTAAATTTACAGTACTTTCCTCAGTTGTTGGGAACTGTCTTCTTCCACAGCCTGAAGCAGTGGGTGTGTGGGAATAACGCCCTTATGCCTAAAGTACTTTTGTGAACAATACAGGAGCATAGTGTTTTATTCCTAGACAAATAACTATGGGAAGAACTTAAAAAAAAAAATTAGTTCATGACTTGACATAAAAATTGTTAAGTTAAAGAACATGATAGTAGAAATTTAATGTTCTTATAGGTGGTATGCAAGGATATTATGCTTAATTTGTGAGTTGTGCTTTCATCTTGTTTTAACTCACACACAAAAGGTCTTTGGGGTTTCTGGAGCTCTAAGTCAGTGATTGCCACTGTTTAATTTTACATAGAGGTGCAATAAGTGAACCTCTTTCCACCAGCACTGTTGGAATCACCCCACTTGGCTTCAGCAATGTTTGAAATTCCAGTAAAGATGTAAACTTAGTTTACCTCTTTGAAGTAAGTGGCATTAAAGACATTTTTACTATCTAAAAATCTATTATTGCTATCATGAAGTACAGCTTATCTAGGAAAAGATGATACATAGAAATGTGCTTATATCAGGGAAATCAGATTTTCTACTTTACTGACAGATTTTAGAGAAAAGTGTGTTTGGTCAAGTCAACCAAGAGGATTTGGTATGAAATACCAAAGGGTTTTTGAGGGGGAGAGGGAATGTTTTTTGTTGGTTTGTTTTTTTTATACTAGGTGATATTTTTCTCAATAGAAAAACTTTGGATGACCATTTTCACTTTGCAGATGTGCATCTTTCGCTGCAAGGTGAGACAATTTGCATCCTCTAATTATTTCCACGGCTTGCAGATTAGTCCTTTGTATTAGGATCCCTCCATCAGACACATGGATCATCATTGTATGCTAAAACTTCATCCTTGTAAAAGTGTCAGAATCATAATTTAAGAGTTTCTACTATTTTTTGCAACAATTTAATCATATTCATATTTTATTCGGGCATCTACAGCTTGCAGATTTTTTTGAATAGGATTTTTACTGGACTTTGAGGTGGGTTAAACACAGAATCATATTTGAAAAACATGCAGTTTACTCTCCTCCTTGCATCTAAATTTCATCAGCTAGATCCTACATGAGAGATCCCACTTCTGTTTGAACTTTTATTCTATTAAATTGAAATGCTTGCACCACTAATACATACCATAAGGTCCTTTCTTCTACAAAGACAGTTACAGACATGCTATATTTTGCACAGCTTAAATGTGCATCATTAGAGTCATCTGAACTATTTACGCAGCATAACTTTAGATAAACATATAATTCTTTACTGGGCTGTGGCTTAACTATATACATAAGTATCTAATTCATCACAGTTTTATAAAGTTCCACTTACTTTAAGTGAGTTACTTATAACACTTAAATTATAAAAATAGACAGAAAGCAAAGGAGTGGAAATCCTTCAGACTTAGGCAGATGCTTCGCAGGGACAAATTGCAGCAAACTGTTTAAGTCTGGAAAAATTATAATAGAATGACAAAAGTTCCCATGCTTTCAAGTATTAGGCAATGTTAAATGGATTTTCCTGCTGCCATAATGATAATTAGTAGGTAGAATAGGTTATCAAAAATCGGTAATATTATTATTCCCTTTATTTCATGGTTACAGGAATACATTTGTTATTGATGATAATACATTTAATCTAACGGATTAATTTGGAATCGGTGCAGAAGCTACGGACATATAGGAAATGATCAGTTTGTAATTCCATATGTTTAATATTAGAATAAAGTGCCTCACACTGGTACTCTGGTAGATGTCACTTCACAGTGAATTAAAATTGCTTCAGACCTCAAGAATCAAAGAAGAATTGAAAATTATTGAGCTATATAGTCACACTCACAGATATAATTAAAGGTCTGTCAGCACTTTCATTACATAAAGCCATTTTTAAGCAGTTTATAAGTTGGCCATGACATTTTGCTTAAAGTTGGAAATGGGCTGTGAGTTTCCTGCCTGGAAGTGAAATTTTGTTTCTTATGAATCTAATTGGAATCAGATAATTTTCCTGTGTTTTCTACCCATTACAAAGGGGTTAAAGAGCATTGTCTGGTTTTTACATTCCTCCTACATATGAAAAACAGTTCTGTACTTCAATTCAGCACCTTGCAGATAATTAAGCTCCATCAGTACACAGGCAAATAAAACTCATCCAGGGCACAGGCTACATCACTGACCCACAGAGAGGTCTACTGTTTAATATACAGCCATGGAATGGGTTTTCTGCACCTCAGATAGAGCTTTTCCAACATTCAGAAGCACTTTTGGGGAATACCACAAGTTAAGGGCAATTTGGATGCACTTGTGCTGGTTTGGAGGTTTTGGGGGAATGAGTATGGACATACTTTTAATATGCTTTACAGAGTCACAGAGGTCAAAGGTGATTTCAGTTTAACATGTGCTCACCATGCTGGCTGGTAAAACGGGGTATAGGACCATTTTAAGACACCAGATTGGTTTGAGCTTAGTTATAGATAAGAAGAAATCAACTTCCATGGGAGGTTCAAAGTGCAGAATAAAATTGCTCATCTATTAATCCAAAACACATTATTAGGCAGCGTTTCAAGAAAATCAAAGTGTGACATTATGACAGAATTATTTAGAGTAGGACAGTTCACAGATATGCTGCTTATTTGACTGCTGTGAGCTTTGGAGGCCAGAGTCAAGATGAATGTATGCACAGTCGCTGCCAAGGAATCCTTTGAAAGGAAAATGCTTGCTCATTCCCAAGAGAAATCATGAGATTGTTCAAGAGGTTAAAAGAGCTCAGCATGCCCATTTTCCATCCAGACAAACATTTTTCAGTGTATGGAGTAATTCCATCACTTCTCTCATCACCTTGAATAGCATCCCAAGTGGAGTCACAAGTTTTTCTCACGGCTGAAAGATAAGCAGTACAGACTTTATTTATTTATGAGCAAGTGTCATCACAAATCAGGAAGTATGACTGAAGCATTTTAATTCCATTAGTAGTCAGAATACTTTTTAATCATAAAACTCACAACAAATTAAGTCTTTGGTGAGAAGATTTCTGTAGCCTGTTCCATCTTTACAGCTGCATAAGAAGGAAACCAGGTGTTCTTTAAGAGAAACTGTATTGGGAAGGTCAACAACATATGCTTAAATAAGACATTCCAAAAGCTATCAAGAGTGTAAGGTTGATCTGTCTTGTAGACATATGCACAGTTATGCAACTTTCACACTTACTAGCCAGAAAATAATAATTAAAAATTCATACAGTGTTACCAGATAATCTAAGATAGAAGGACATTATCTGTTTGCACTGACAATGTATTGCTGCAGATGAAGTCAGTTTCTAAAGAATGTATAGCCCAGAAATAGAAGTATCATTCTTGTTATCAGGGAAAAAAAAAAAGATAAGGAATAATAGAATGTGCTCCTTCTGCAAAGAAAAAGGATGGGCTTCTATAAATTGGGAGCAGCATAATGAAAACATAACCCAAGGACAATACGTCAAACAAATAAAAATGCAAGTTAAGAACAAAACACATTACCAAGGATCCCTGGAAATGCAGCCATTCCCAGAGATGCTGTACAATCAAGTTTTATAACAGGCATGAAGACTGAGGAGAACTGAATAACCAGCTGGACAACAGGGTATGTTTTGCCTTCAGAAAGACCACATCAAGCTGGATGTACACTTAGTGAGTGGTGGTGATTTCCTGGAGGAGCAAACAACAGGGCTCAGAAGGGCAAATCTCCATTGTGGATTACTTTGTCAGTGAAGCTCTTTAAACAATCAGAGAAATATGAAGATTTGGCTTAAGACTGTCACTGCAAGTTACTGGAAACCCCAGATCTAGTGAATTATGGTTCCATCTGCTGTGATTGACTCTCAGGGAGTTGGAAGTAAATAAAGTGTCTCTGTCTTACGCAGAGAAGCCATGTGTTTTTCTTGCTATTTTTCCAATTTTCACAAAAATACTTAATGCAAAATGCAATGTTGATGTTTGCCTGACATTTTGATGTCACATGTTGATTGTGCGGTGACACAACAGGAAACTTCTGAAAAGGGAAAGGATTGTCTACATCCTTTGGAATAACAGGTATTTTAGCAGTAGAAAATTACATTCTGTTGCTATCCCTGCCTCAGACTGCTGAGGTCCTTTGGTGAGGAGCAGCAAGGCCATAATGGTTCAGAGACTGTGATCTAATAATACTTCAATGAATGGTATTATAAATAAATAAATAAATAAACCAGAGGTGACATGATTAAAAATTCTTTTGAGGTATCCTGTACATAGCAAAAAAAACCCAAACCAAAACAAAAAAAAATCAGAACACTAGACCCAAGGAACCACTGAAATGGAAAAGGACTACTTTGCTATTATTGAAGTCCAAGACAAATTTCTGGAATGAGACAAAAAAAAAATGCCAAGTACTGAAAAGTAATTAGTTTTGGGACTAATTACGAATGCAAAGGAATCATGCAAACTGGTATTTAGAGTTTGAAAGAAAACTGACAGCAACGGAAGTTTAGGCATAGCATGACTTCACCTTCCCATGGCCCAACATTTCCAGACACATTCTCAACTCATAGAAGAGACCAAGCGAGGAACAGCGATATGCTGATGCTGCTGGAAAGAATTTCATGTCTTCCTTTAGTCTAATAAGGAGCTAGCAAAGGGCTGTTCTGCGCACGAGCAGCTATTCTGGGCTCACATGATTGTGCTCATTGGAGACTAGAGGAAAATGAGAACAAGACAAAAAGTGCATGAAAAACATCATACTCTTGATTGAATTTTTAATTCAGTGTTTTTATCTGTATGTATTTTAAAGAAAAAGAGGAACATTATTGACTCCAGGAATTGTTCTTAATTTTTTTTACTCCGTCCTTTGGAAATTAAAACTAGTGGGGGTTATAGAACAGAGTCTCAGCCAGCATGTACTAAAGCAAATAGAGTTAATCATACTGACTAAGGAATTATTTATTTCTCCATTAAGTTAATTATTAATCCAACAGTTTTATGAATTCATGATGGGAACCATTTAGGAACCATTCAAGGTAATTTAGAGGGTCATACGTGCACTATCATTGTACTGTGAAAGCAGACACTAAAAAGTGTAGATTTTGATTCTCAAACAAATTGTTCTGAATTCTACGTTTGAGAATAATTTTTTTTATTACTTTACCAGTTCTAGTACTCTAAGAATGTTACACGGTACTTAAATAATTAATTTTTAACATAGTTCATAGAGAATAAGCTTTCAGACTCTAATAAATTTCTATCATATGAAACAGCTTAGTAAAATGAAAAGGCATGTTTTGACTCTGTCACTTTATCCCAGGTATGGTATTATGAATACTACAATCTTAAATAAAATGAAACTTCAGCTTAAGCTTCATGATGGTGTATTCCAAAATAAATCAGTTGTATTGCTTATTGTTTCTTTAAAAAAAAGAAAACGTAGATCAAAGTAATACCTCTCTATTACTGCTGATAATCAATGATTTTCTTCCCCAGTTCTTAGCCAGTTTAAAGCTATTTTCTTATTTTTGGCCCAACAGGCTTATTGGCAAAAAAAGCCACACAGCATCAAGGCCTTCTGGCTTCAGTTTGAACTCTGAGTGTTCATCTCTTCTAAAAATCAGGTAAGACGGCTGAAGTCAGAGTCTGGACTTCTATCAGTTCCCTGCCTTCCTGGTTTGGACTGGGTTAAAGAAAAACTCAAACTATATTACCGAAGAAGCTTCTCTACTTTTAAAGCATGTACAGCTACTGCTAATAGATTGTTTTGTTGTTTAGGAATTTATTTTTTTTTAAACGCAAAGACTCAAATTATTTTCTTCAAGGTGGAAGGAAGTGTAAATGAAACCAGCATTTGGACTTTAATAGGCTGATTTACATTTTCCAGGTTCATGTAAATAATATTGATGTGGGAGGTCATCCTGAGGTCATTAGTATTATGTACAACTAGTAGGAATTGTTTTATCAAAACACCTTTGAGAAAGGAAAACTTGTTCTGTTTATACAGAAAACTTCATTTTCCCAAAAGTTTTTCTTTGGAAAAAATATTTGTGAAAGGAATGACTTCACTTGGAAAAATGGGAAATTTGTATTTTGTGGATGTGGGTGTGTTTCTTTAATTTTTCAATTAGTCAGATGCAAGTACAAGGAAAATAATTTTAGAAGCATAAACATGAGAAGTTTCTCAGAATCTGTAAATACATCCAAAAGCAAAAAGCTGGGATTCTTTGCTAAACAAACTATGCAGATTGTTCAGTCAGGAAACCCAGTATTTTTCAGGCAGTACAAGATTTTTACAAAGCAGAAATTATAAATTCCAGCTGTTCTGTTCAAGTGTCAAACTGTTCTCCACTCATGAGCTTTAATATTTCACCAAGTTACCATCCAGTCTTCTGCCCCTCTAGTTCTGATTTCCAGATTCTACTTCATTTAAAACACAGCACCACTGCGCAGATGCACAATACAGGATACACCTTGATGTGCTTTAGATCTTCAAAGACTACTAAGTGGGTGGATTTACATTAGGAAAGGTCTGTATCATTTCTTTTTAAAAACAGACTGCTTTTTAAAGACTGAGTATTTTTTGTTTAGCTAAGCTAGAAAACTTACTCAAAAACTTGAAGGAATAATAGGCTGGTTAACTCCAATTAGGTTTGGGGTTATTGCATTCAGCTTCAAGAAATATATGAAATAAGGTCTTTAAAGTGAGCTACCTACCAAGCAAAATCTGTAGTCATTGTGATTGGATTGTAGGTCATAACACATGCTCAGTCTTGGATTTGTAACAAATGTGTTCATTTTCCTACTCCAGGTTTTCCATGTCCTAATAACAAATTAGTATAAGTATAGCATAATGTACTTCAGATCCACTCTTCTGTTTCTGTGTTTAAAGTGACAGTATTTACCAAAAGGCAACACAATATAATAGTTCTGATTAGATAACTCACTTTCTCTTCACAAATTACTCTCCATGTTTAATGTGTACTCATGCATTCCTTTACAGCATTCTCATAAAACACTTTTTTATTTCCTGTGGGATTTTAATATCTGCTAAATAACTGAAACTCCAGATTTACATTTGTATCTGCATGTTTGCCCATGTTAACCAAAAGAAAAAAAAAATTCCAGCTTCTTATTCGTCTTAGCAGTTTGAAAAGCATCCCTGTAAAACCAGATAACATCTTACATCATGAAACAAAAGAGATGCTTGTTGAAGGCAAAATAATATGCTGAAAAGAGTAGTTTTGAAGTAATCATTGAAAATAACATTGAGATTATGTTTCATCTGTCTATTAGGAAGAACTCCTCAGGCAGTAGGAAAACCAGACTTTCTCATTTTAGTTTCACTCCTAAACTCCAGAAGCATGATCAGGGTCTAAAATGTCACCTCTATTATTCTTTTACTTTGCTATTAGTGTTTAATTGTAAATAAATCTTCATATTTTTAAGTATTCCTGGCCTATGTAGTGATAGATTGAACTTGACTGACCTGTTTCCTATGGATTGGGTCTTGTTGCCTGTCCCACTCCTGACCATCTGACCTGCTTTATTCACTCCTGAGGTTTAGCCTTATTAGCACGGCTTGCAGCACTGTTATGCATATCACTGGCCAGCACATTTGAATTAATTATGTTTTCCTGTAGAAGAAATGGGACAAGAAACTAGGCCAATTATTCACTGTTAAGCAACAGAAAACATTCACACTAGTGGTCCCAAATGTTCCCTGCGCCTCTGTTTAAAATTAATCCATCAGAAAATCACAGGGAGGATGCTCAAGACCCCCCTCCAATTATTTAAAATCATGTCATTAAACCAGACAAATGCTGGCACTGCAACTCAGCAGGCGCTAATTTAACCCATATGCTTTGGGACTGTTCCTACATCCTTTTGTCCTAGCCAGAATTTATGCAAGAGTTATTTTTTTCCTATAAAATAAAATTGTATTATAAGATCGCCAAATAATTTTAAGCCCAATGGGTTCTAAATGGAAGCTGGATAAATATGAAAAAACCTTTAGCTCAGCAAAACACACAATGACTTCTTGGAGACTAATATTATAGAAAGGAAGATCCCAAAAGTGCCAAAAATCTGAAGACTGGAACGCAAGCATGGAAGTCCAGCCACCATGGAATTACGTTCCATAATGGAAATAATCAAGATAAATTCCTACAGACACATGATGATATTCTGGAAATACCCTACAAAAAATATTAAATGTGTGCCTCTGTCTCAGCCTCACAGTTACCTTTCTTGTTTTTCTGAACTTCTATCTTTCATTTTTTCATGCTGTTTCTTTCTTAATTTTTTTTGTGCTTTGCCATTTTTTTAATACCTTCTTATATTTTTCCTCTCTTTTATCTCAAGATTGCCTCATTCTCTTCCATGTTTCCTTTGAAATCTGTGTATGAAAGAAGGAGGTAAAACAAGTTAAAGTTTACCACCATTTGGATTTGTCTAAAATGATTATTGCCATTATACACAATATGGAGTGTAGATAATCTATACATCAGCTTTTCATACTGTGTTAATTACAACAGGGATGTTGATTAAATTATTATGTTTATTTGTATATGACTTATAAAGGAAACTGCCTGATTTTTAGTATTTGGCAAAAACATAAAAATAACTAAAAAGCATTAAAGTTTTGTATTTATTAGAACACTAATTAAAAGAAGAAGAAAATAATTCTCCCAGTGTAGTGATGCTACTTCATTGCCATTTACTATGTGGTTAAACATGTTTCAGTGCAGTAATTCCAAAAAAGATGATGCAGGAAGATCTTACCTGCATCAAAAGCATTCATTGTTTTGATTTGTGTTGTAATTGTGCCAGTGCATGATATAAGAACTTTATGTGGGTATTTCTTTTGGTTATTCTTTTTGTCTCTGTCACAGCAACTTACCATCTGGAAATGCTAAAAGTGCATAAAAGAAACAGGATTTATATGCAGAAACAATAACTCCTTCTTCATACTTTCATCAATCTGTGCTATGCTTTTGAATAAAAGTTGCTCTTCTCAACTGTCATTTGCTTTTTGTTTTTGTAATTGGTCATCACCATGAAACTAGTATATAAATCTGTGAACACTTCTGTGTATTAATGAGCACTTCAACTGATTAAAAAATAGGCCTCTTTACAGGAATTTCAAGGGATGCGTACAGGTCAGAATAAAATATTTCCTTCAATTTTGCAAGCAAATTGGGAATTGCAAAGAATATTTGTTTAAGAAAAATCAAAATACAGTATTACCAAAGCAACCTCATGCCTTGGACTATGCAATTTTCTATGAATTTGACATACTTATCAAAGTAACACCACTGAAAACAACAATGAACTTGACAAAGGCTTGGTTACAAAATATGATGTTTGAGTCCAGAATCTTGTTTCCTCAAGGGAGAAGTTCCCTCAGCCACAGACTTTGGAATCTCATCTTGGGATAACCACTCTTTCTTTTGCTGAAAGTTTCTAAGCTCTTGCAGCCTCCTTACCAGAAAAGTTCCTGAAGCCTTAACTGGCAAAGGTTTCCTCTGCAGCCTTTACGATCCATCAGGTGACCATTAGTCTCCTTTCACCCTCATCATTTATGCCCTTGCTGGCTGACACACAGGTACAAAAGGTAATGACAGAGGAGACAGGAACTGGACTTAAAGTAATTAATGCATATGTACAGCCAGTTCCGTAGGAAAGCCCCGAAGGTGAAGTGGCTGAACCAACAGCATGGAAAGCTAAGGAATGGAGACTTTACAGAAGTGGCAGAGGGAGCAGAGGAAACAGTTCATACTAGTGGAAGTTCGGAGGCCAAAAGGGCACAGTCTGTGTAAGTGACACACTGCTGATGGATGGATGAATGCATGCATTTGCAGAGTTCCCAGGAAACATTAGACAGAACAGAGAACACCTTTAACTGCAGATCTGCAAGAATGTTTGTTTAATGATACTTTTTGTCCTCCGCTATGACTCACAGGTGGAACAAATGTTTGGTGTGATCTTTCCAAGGTATTGGCTCTCCAAGATGTGTTCCTGCTCAATTATCAAAGTGTGGTATGACTAAGAGACATGTGCAGTCAGGAGTATGTGCATAAAATAGTCCATAAATGTGTCCTACTGTGATAACTCGAAAGTTACTGATTGCTTTAAAGAGGGGAATACACTGGAAAAGCAAATACTCCCGGTCTCAATCAAGCCAAACTACAAACCTCTATCAGATGCCCATTTTCCTTCACAAGCTCTCAGGGAAGCTGTATGATACTAACAATCTGAGGAATTTCTCTATAGGAGTGGTTTCTCCAGGTAGAACATTAATGGAAAAAAACCCATAACTGAATATTTTAGTTGTGTTAGTTAAACCACGACTTAAAATGTGCACAGCTACCAGAGCAATTAATGTCATATAAGAACCCATACAAATTAGAATAGCAAAGCCATATGATAATTTATACAGCTTTGCTGAAAATATTTACATTCTCTCCTTCTCCTCTGAGCAGCTGTAAAGCATTCTTTCATTCCCTTCCTGTGCCTAGTGATATCCAGGAGGGAAAGCATCCTCAGCTTTGCCTCAGGGAATATGTGGCAAGACACACTTGTGTGATACACATACCTCCATGAAGATTGGTATATATTATCTAGTCAACAAAAGCTCCTTTCATAACTAATGAAAACAATTAGGCACCCTAAAAATGAGATTCATGAAATAGATAGGTTATACATCTCACACACAATTGTCTATTTCACTTAATTGACTATAAATAAGGCTTGTTTAACTCAAAATCTGAAATTCAGTTAAATGGTTCCTGGCACGTGTTTTCTTCTCCCTGTCTTTTTGCAGGCTCAGGTTGTCTTCCCCATGCTCCTTTGGGCTATTTCATATTTGTCACAGTGAGGAGCTTCTGATAGACAATAAATAATCATTCTGGTACTTTGGGTTTTCAACAGAATCCAGTTAGAGGTGGCTTTAAATATCTTATTGCTCAGCTTGAATCCCAATGAAATCAACTGAGGGTCTCCCAAGTATGTACACTGGAACTGTATTTTGAATTTGTTATTGTAAGCTCTGATTTTTACAAAGAATCTCTTCTCAATTTCGGTTTTAAGGACTTTGTATTGAAAATTCATGTAAGTGTATAGTGTTGGAGTGAGAGCATGCTTTTATAAATATCAAATTCTGTTATTGTTAACAGCTTAGCTGCAAAGTAAATTTCATATATGAGAAGAAGCTGTGGAAATTGTAGAAGTCTTTCTGAAGACTTGCCACTCCTAGTGCCTAACCCTTTTCCCCTCTCCACAGGACTTTTATTGCACAATATACCTTAAAGCAAAAGTAATCTTTAAAATCAATAGAAAGAAATAGGAAGGGTTTAACAAAGAAACTATCTTTTTTGAATAAACATTGCTCACAGATTATTTTGTAGTCTTACTTTAGGGTCAGTTTCATAACTCAGAGCAGGTTCAGAGGTTTTATAACTCATTCACTCTCTGGATCCACTAAAAAGAATGTAGTTGTTTTAGCTAAAGAATGTAGCAGAGAAAAATTAAAAACAAAATAGTTAAATGAGCAACATGATTTTTTTCCTTATGCCTTTTAAAAAAGTACTTTTGAAAATAACATACTGTGAGCTAATATTAATCATATGAGGAGAGATCACGTAAATAAAGGCTATCTAGTGATCTAGTTCCAAAATTCAGAAGGACTATGAATCCTGTTAAATTTTCATTTTTATGCATCCAAACCATTTTTATAATGTAACATTTATTTTTTATAATTCTCAGAACTATAAATCATTTTATTTTACAACCCTTGAGTCTTAGGATTTATGAATACAGCAGAAAATCTGTTTCCTATTTGTATGCTCTACTGTTTGGAATTACATGCTAGCAAAAGAAAATCTGTCCTTATACAAATGTGATAACACAAAAATATATGAAAGTGCCCTTGCTTAGGTATGACTAGTCAAGCTCAATTGAGCAAATCTGGTGTGTTGTGTTATTTGAACTATATAACGATAAATAAAGTTCTTGGCTCACAAGAAGAGAAATGTTATTACAATGTACATGGGCCATATACTTCATTCTGTTTCTGATTTATGCCTGTAATTCATTGTAAGACTCAAAGGTTGAGGATCAAGTGTTCCAAATTTAACATAAATTTATATCACCTTTATTCCCAGGGAGTTCACAGTCTCAGCACAATTTGTCTTAGAATGTAAACTCCTTTCTTTGGTTCAGACCAAAATTCTATTTTGCACCTAAAATACTGTTTGCCAGTGGAAACAGCTATGCATTCATCAAGAATGTCTCATCTTAAAAAATAATATTAATCAAAAATTATTAAAAAGTTTTATTTCTATCTTACGAAAAGAAAATTCAATTTGGAAGAAAATGTGTGCAGTTTATGCTGACTTTGACAGAACTAAAGTTGTGTAGTGTTATACAAAATCAGGATCCTTCTGCAATCACTGAACTCCATCATAAAGGTGCATGATCTTTGCATGTTTAAAATTCAAGTCCATGAACCAGGAAGATGACAAATAGCATCAAAACTCTATTAGGTATCTGTTCAAGCTAGTGTAGTGGAGACAAATTAATCTTTGAAGGCAGTGACGCACACAAGAGAATGTAAGTCTCTTCATTTTACAGTCTCTTTTCCTATGGGATTTCATAGAAAAAAAAAATCCTGTGTGGATACTTAGATTTCTTCCAATAACAGTTCAAGAGCATATCTTTACACTTAGACGTATCAACCATCCTCCTGCTGTGCGTCAAAGCAATTTTGCAAGAGCACTGTGAGCTTTGCAACTCAGCCCTAATTGACTAGGTCAAGGGAAGAAAGGTAGGAACATATGACACCAAAAAGAAAAGTCTCCTGGTCAGGGCTATTTTCCTCTCTTAAAGTTATAAGAAAACTAATACCTGCTAGGAATGTTAGCAGGATTTCCAAGGTCTTGACTGTACAGTGACTTCTGTAGGACAGTTTCAAGTGCCTGTAGAAGTCCTACTGAAGTCAAAGAGTTGCATTCAAACACAAAGATCTGTTCCGTTGTCACTAAATTGCAATTGCAATATCTTAACAGAAAAAAAAATGTAAATGAAAAATGTTTATTTTTCAAAAAGAGTAGTTAAAATAATTGATATTTTTATTCATCCACATACATAATTAGCCAAAAATCCATTCTCAAAGCACATTTTGTCTCTTGCAACGTGTGTGTTGTGTCTCATGCTGAGTGAACGCCTTAATACATTTAAATAATGTTCCTCTTCAATCCTCTTCCATCTGCTCAAATGAGGCTCTCAGTGTTCAAATGGTCCTTAAGTTCAGTTTGACAGGCCTAAAGGGCTACACCATCTTTCCAGGGATATCCCCCTTGTTCTTTTTGACAAGCATTTAAATAGTCTTCTCTTTATCTGTGGCTTTTCTCAGGGAAAATGATGGGAAAAGGCCTTGCCTGAGCTACATAATGTGCACTGCACAGAAATTTTGATGGCCAGAAATCTCTTCTAGAGAAGGCTTGCATCACATCAGTTTAGCAATTTTTCCCAGAGGTTCTCCTTTCAGGCATTTTCAATGAGAAATCACAGCAAAATGTGCAGCTCGGTTGATTATGTAGGACAATTTTTCAGAAGTTTACATAATTTATTTCAAGACTTTCTTCAGGATACGGATCTCTTGAAAGAACTGAACAGCTACTGAAATGGTACGCATTTCAGGAATTAATACTGATGTGTCTAGGCTATAAAATAAAAATAAAAGAAATCATTTGGACTGAATCAAGTTTGTTTAATTTTTCAAAATATTATTACATTATTACATTAAGCTGTCAGCACTGTAGTTCTTTGGCTACAAAACATTTAGTTGATTTCAATGCAATTAACTTAAAAAAATACATTTCATTTAATTAGCTCCAAGAAGAAATATTAATAAACACCCAAGTACAGATACATATCATTGTCTGACAAAGGCCATGTGATTTAAAGGTGTGAATGCATCAAGAGACACTTAAGAGAAGGAAGGCAGAAGTTGGTGTCCTACTGAGTTGTGCTCATTCCCTGAAGTGCAGCCTTTCACTGGAATTATTTAAACTTAATGCCTCTCAAAACGCAAACTCAAGAACAGAGCAAGAATGAGGAGCTAGAATGGACGTTCCAAATGTCTATTGTAAATTAAGAAATGGTCCTTTGTGTAACACCTTTAGAGTAGATGAAAGTGTATTCACTCTGAAGACTCATCCTATTCCTAATTTTTTCGTACTTCTTTAGATAATAATTGCTAGAGAATTTTTTCCTACTGACTGCCATGCTAAACAATAGTTTTCCCTGTAATTTACCATGTGTCAGTAGCCTATTCTCTTCTCCTAGAATGCCTTCAATAGCTCAGACTATTTTTTGCCCTTTGATACCTGGCACATTACTGCTCTGGTCCACTGGTGCAATGCCTTGGCCCCAGCTTTGCCAGGGGTTTTACTTTAAATTATACATGTATGTTTCTTTAATACCTCAATATAGCAACAAGACAATAAGCCACAGACTTGTTCCCAAGAGGCACTTCTACTGATAATTCAGGACAGAAAACAAGGGAACTTGGCAGAAGTTCGAAAGGGCACCACACAAGCTAGACAAAACATTCCACTACAATACTGACCTCGTACATATTAATTCTCAATATTTAAGTCAAAATTCAACCCTTCCAGCTTTAAGCTACTCAAAGCATCAAGAAAGAAGCAAAGAGAAGAAGGAGAAAGAAGAGGGAAGGAGGAAAAAGGAGAGACAGATTATATAGCTCCCATTGAAAACTTGTGGCAGACCAGCACTCACAGGTCCAGAACACAGGGCTGTGAGATGTTGCACCCCTAAGCCTTGGTTTTGTCTGCTCTGGTCCCTATGGCCAACCCCTCCCTGCCATAAGGGATATGACACCACCCCACCTCAGTGAGGTTTGACCCATCCTTCCCAGTCCACACACACACCCCACCACAAGGTAGTTCTGATCTGGTGTCTAACAACTGGGCTAGGTGCTTCTTAATGCAAGATGTTAATTCATTTCATATTAAATAAGCACTCTGCCTGCCCAGATAAATACTCTGCATTCATGGCAGTGAAAGAGTTAGCTGAAAGTGTGCATAAAAGTATCACATTTACCAAATGGCAAAGACCATGTGAACTGTGAAAATTAAACACAAATTGCCTATAGTAAGGGCTTGTATAGCATACTTGCTTTTTGCACCCTAGAAAAGTTCTCCAAGCCAAATCTACATTGGCTGCTACAGAAGGTTGGCTTAATACCTCAAAAGAGAGGCCAGGGCACTTGTTCAAACATATCCAGTACCCCTGGCTCTTAGCAGAGCTCCAGGAGACAAAGCCAGGCCGTGTTTTGCAAAGCAGCTGTGAAGTGAGGGTTATGCAAAAGGCATGTGTTCTGACTCTCCTCTTGGCAGGGGTGATTTCCAGATCCTCAGTTCCTTTGCACCCCACCTAAATAAATTCAAGCTACTTGAAATTGATGTGACTAGAACTAATTTTTCTTAAGATACTAGATGAACAGTCATGATGAAACAAGAGAGTAGGCACAGTAATATTAGCTTGCATTGTGTCTTTACCTGTCATATAGCATGCTATAGGATCTGGCCTTTGCTTGCCATATCAACACACTATTCACTACTGACTTCTGCTTTACTGTCTATAACACAGGCAACACAAAATTCATGACGGGTTATATTTTATAAGTTTTACTGTCCTTGTACAGACACTTCTGATTTTATCACACTTTTGTTCTACCAAATAAACTTTAAAGTTCAATGCTAATCTGCCTGCTTAAAGAGAAAAACCGGGTTTATATTCACATTATTCAGAAATACCATTAGTTTATGGAAGGCATTATAGTTATTTCAATTGTCTCTCAATTTTAGAGGCATGGAGTTGACTTTGGGCTTCTCAAGACTGCCAAACAGGCTGAAGAAGCATGATCCTACTTCTCTGGGTATTTTGGGGTGTGTTTTTGTTTGCCTCTTTTGCGTTTTGATCATTTCTTAAGAAAGGATAATGAGCAAGATCTCAGTGAAGCACACCATGGGTTGCTACTGTGACAGCAACAATTTTAACTTTCCCAGATATTTGTAAATAACATCCTATCACTATTTCTTTATTTACTTATTTTTTAAAAAATAGTCATATTGGCTTAGTATACCCTATGGAAAAAATCAATTTCAAAATGCAGCTTATAAAGAGAAGACATTAAATCAAAGATTTTTTTTTTGACGTAGTCTGGTTAAAATCCACCAGAACAGCTGAGAATGAAAATAAAATTTATCAATAACGTTTCTATGCAAAGAGACATTTCAAGCATTGAAAATGAATATAGCAGGTCCCTGTGTTGCACAACTCAGCATAACAACTAAGGCTCTTTCACAGTGGAGAAATTTCCAGAGAGTCTATAGTCAGTGTAGCTGTTTTATATAATTTCCAGATTCAAAGCCGAATATTTGTTAAAGGTTCTAGTTAGGGAGTGTTTTGTGGTGGGCATAGCCAGAGGCTGTCTTCCAATAATGGATTTTTGGAAATAATTGTGAGCATAAAACCCAAGCATCATTATTATTGCCAATGTTCTTTTTGGTGAAATCTATGAGCCTCAGTAGCATCTAAGTACAGAAACAGGTGAGCAGATGAAAACAGTAGCATTAATTCTCACTTCACTACTACATTTATTTTGTTACTGAAGTCCTTAACTAAAATTAATTTTATTAAAGCAGTAAATAATCTTCAGCATTGAAGAAATCCCACACTTAAAACCAAGAATGTGCTGAAAAATAATAATTTTATCCTTGAACCAAAATCAAGAAAATACTGAGTCAAAGCTCTAAAACTGCAGATCTAAAAACTAAAATGCTCAAGAATCTGGGATAAAAATCTCATTTATTTTGAAGATAGAAAGACACGGGAGTAAAACGAGATTTGAGCTGGCAGAAGATTTCCAGACTAAAATGAACATGCGAGGAGTGACGTAAGAAGAATGAATAGCTGGATTGAAAACATATAGGATGAACAGCAGCTTATAACACTGTTTTAGAAACAGAAAAAGACATCTGGGCTTCAATGAGTCATGATGAAGAAAGGAGGCAAATTTAAAATTTGTTCAGAAGAGATGACATTTCAGCAACTTTCTGGGGTGGTTCCTCAGCCACAGCTACTCCTCATATTGTTCTAGTTCTGATGATTTTCAACAACAATAAACACCTGCCAAAATCAACCTGAAATCTATTTTGGACACAAAATATAAGATTCCCCATGGAGTTAAAAGAACAAACCCCAAAAAAATGCTTTTAAAATTTCAAGAACCGTGATATTTTGGATTCTATCCATAGGAAATGCTGGTCTTCTTCAAATATGTGAGAGCATTTACTGGTATTAAAAAGCTCTGGGAATTGTCACTGTCATGAAGGAGATTAGTGTCTTGTGCTCTTCTTATGGTATTTTCAACTTCTGAACCAGCCTGTGACTAAATTTCTGTAATGAAAAACGTTTGCAGTACTAATGCTGACCTCGTTTGTCTGTTAAATGCTAAATGAACTTTAACCTTATGAATCTAACAATTTTTTCTGTAGAAACAAAAATCTGATCATTTATACACAGGAACGGAAAATATTTGACTTACTAGTATCCAAGTAAAACACTGTGGAGCAGAAAATGAACAGGTGATAACACTATTTGCACCCCTTTCTTTTCCTTTTAATCTTGTGAGATTCTTTCCAGGAGATTTATTTTCAGTTACATTAACGGAATGCAAAAGAACAGTTTCCCCAAAGTTTTACTTACTTTAGAGAAAGAACTACTCGAGTTTTGCAACTAAAAAAGTGTGAACCTTACCAGGTAAAATGAGGTGGTCTTGAATATTAAATAATGCCTGATTCTGCATACTTCACATTTGTTAGTCATCATTATCAAAAACTGCATTTTAGCATTCAAGACAATGAGGAAGGATAAATTAGTTTCCTGAAGAAAATAACTCTATTCTAAGTATTAAAGCTCCAATCACCCTGTTGACTGCTACTGAAAATGTCTGTGCAGACATATTTTTGAATAATGTGGCTGTGCACAGTGGGTGCAAACAGAAACATAGGAAGTGTCTCCTGAACTCCAGCAACACTTTTTTACTGGAAGGTGTCTGAGCCCTGGCAGAGGTTGCCCAAAACAGTTGTGGAGTCTCTCTCCTTATTCAAAAGCCTGTTGGACTTGACCCAGAGCAACCAATGTTAGGTGGTCCTGCTTGAACAGGGAGGTTGGATAAGATGATCATCAGAGGACTCTTCCAAACTCAGCCATTCTGTGATTCTGTGTGATTCTGGCTCTATCATGTGTTTGTGCTTCTGTTTTTCCACTCTTACTGCAAGATCCTATTTGCTCTCTGTTTCTATAGTGCTTTAAAGAGCTAATAATTACTTACAGCAATTCTCTTTCAGACATAGTACCAAATTAAGAGATAAATTACTCCCTGTATCGTTTATCTGCCACCAGTTTCAACATCATGAGGTGTATTGAAAACCCTTTAGACTGAGTGAAAACTGGCTAATTCTCATTAGCACCTATTTTGGCTGTAAATTAAAAAATCCTGGTTTAGTTTGGCTTGTTTTTCCAGTATCATTCGTAGGTACTACAGTAAAATATGAGCAGTGCAGACACAATTGTGTCTGTCTCTTGTTTCTAGTTCCTCTAAAGCTCTGTTTTGAAAAATGTTTCAGAAGTTCAGTCCAAGAGGAAAATATTTTTCAAAATTCTGGTACTTGTTTTAGCATTTTGCATTGGAAATCCTTTGAAAGTTGATCTGGACAGCTTTGGAAAACTGGCCAAGGTCTAAGTCTAAGGTTTTCCTATCTATTTTCACCATGAAAATTTAATTATTACTTTAGTAGCTGATGAATTTTGATTAATGATAATCAAGGTCATTATATTTTTAATTATAAAAAAAAAGTTTTTTTTATTTTAAGCCAATCCAGCTTTACCCTTATCTAAGACTTTAACAAGAATGGACAAAAGTCCTCATTTCCATTCAATTTACTTTTAACTGCTATTCCTTTATCAGGTTCTGTCCTTTTCTATGATAATAATACTAGTAGAGGGGTTTTGATATTGTTTCCCACTTACACATGCAATATTATAGCAATTAACTCAATCTATACAATAACATAAACAATCTGAAGCTACTCTAAACTAAATCAGTAATCCAGAAAAATAATTAGTTTTATCTCAGTTTCTAATTAGTTTATCTCAGTTTCTTCTAATTCTGCTGTCAGTGGATGAAGATGTACTTCATTACTATGAGCACTAACTAACTGATAGCCTTTTCTAAGCATTCGCAAAGGGAAGTCAAAATCTGGAATGCTCACGGAGTCTGAAGTTTCTCCTATGCAGAGGATAGGTCTTGCTGGGTTATGTCTGAGATGTGCTAGCAGAAAATGAGTGGGTAATATTTTAATACTTTTTGTGTTACCACTTCATTAGAGTTATTGTAGAAGTGCCCCTGAGACAAAACTGATGATGCAATTTTCACTTCAATACCTGACTTACATTCAGTAGCCCTCTCCTGGTGAGTGATTTCCCAGGGAAACCCAGCTGCACTTGCTCCTAAATTTTAGTACAATACTGTTCTGTGACTGACTTATAGCATGCCAGACAAGATGCTTGCGTAGGGACATTCTCAGGGCCCTGTCTTAAGAGAGTCCCTTGATCATTCCTTGAAAGGACATGATATATGTCTCTGACAAAAGGCAGGCGGAGTTTTTTCCTCTCAGAAAGCTCTCATCATTCATATTTGACCAGTTACAGAGAAAAGGATTTGGGAGAAAAAGCATCACCATTCACATGTTGCTCAAGTGAATCAAGAATCAGGTGTACTTTGGGTTTTCAGAAAACTCTAAAATATTTATTGTGAATTACTTTCTTTCCCCATGAAGAAATCATTCTTGCAAGTTGTAAGTTCACACCTTTCTCTGCCAGTTTCAGAACTGAACATGCTGTTGTTTGTAGTGACTCTAGCACCCAAAAAAACCACCATAAATAAACACACTTAGAAAATTTGCTTGCTTTCCTTCAGATCTGAAACATGATTTTCCTTTAGAACAATATTTGAAATGTTTTCACATGCATGCCAGATATTTTGAAAGTTCATATTTATAAATGTAATTTCTGTGGAACATAATTAAACAGAAGGAGACATAAGTCCACTGTATTAATCAAAGGAAGACTTTGGGGGCAGAAAGTGAAGGTAAGCTTTCCCTTTTGTTTCAGTAAAAGGGTCACATGTCATTGCTTTGGATTGAACATCAATTAAACAGTCTAACAGAGGTTGTTCTGAATCAGTTTTTAATCACAAACTGTAATTTTAACCCATCTTGCAACCCCATGTTTTAAGAAAGTAAAAATTCAGGAAGTGAGCAAGGCTTATTAAGGGAACTTTTGTCTATTTCTGCTGTCAATTCTGTGTAAACATAAAATTTTTCCTTTATGGAAGTACATTGTGGTGGAATAAGAACATGTTCTACTTGATCATGCTTGTGGAATGTTTTTTTGTAAAAGAAACTATTTTGGAAGCTACATCCATGGAATGAATGCAGATTCCAAATCTGTCTTTGTCCAGTGAGATGCTAATCACAAATATGCTTAAAGCTTGAGTAGAAAGAAAATCAGGAACTCACTCAAGTCAGTGCTAAATTCTTGCAAGTTTCCAACAACTTGGTAAGATTTTTTACTGCCAACAGCAATAAGATCATAAGTTTGGCTTAGTTCTGTGACAACAGGTTTGATCCTACTGAGATTCACTGAGTTAGTGATAAATACCAGTTGAACTGTAACTTAGAGAACAAGGCAAACAGACTGCAGCAAGTTAGCACCCTTCTAAGGCAGGGGAAGTTAATGACATCTTTGCAACATAAGAAGAGAACTGATCTTCACTGTTAGAAGTTCTTCCCTGTAGCATTGAGTCTCTCAGCTGAATATTTTACTGTGTGCAAACACACTTGACTTTGTCACACCTTTTCAGATTGTTCAGCAAAGTGGTAAGGTAAAAACTACCTTCAACCAACCCAGCTAGATTTACCAAAGATTTTGCTCCTATTTTTTTCAGTGACTCTTCTGAGTACCCTTATTTTTAATGTTTCACTTTTTGTATTGTTTTTCTCAGTACATTAGTTGTGACTGCAATTTTCACCCAAGGGTCCGATGACAGGACAAAACACAAGAAAAGAAATTTCAAATTTGATTTATGCAGAGCTGTTCTCTCTGCTATCACAATAAGGAGATTAATATTCACTTAGTTTCTATATCCTGAGAAACTCATTAGCCCTTTATGACAATGAGGGACAAAGCTGTGATGTTCATATCCAGTATTTTTATCTCTCATTCAGACACAAATAAGTTAACTTCCAAAAGTGAATGACTACCTAGCCCCCTCAGTTAGAAGTGAAGACATACACCAAGGATTTGCAGCAGAAAGAGAACAAACTGAAGCTGGTGTTCTGTTGTCTCCAAGACTTTTTTTTTTAATTCAGTCTCAGAATGTCTACACTTTCATAAAAAATGATCAATTATATATTCAGGGCCTTGTTGCCACAGATATAAAGCACTTGGACAAAATGAAACACATTGAGCCATGTCCTAGCCAGTGTTTCAAGGAAACAACAACAGCTTGGGCCAGCTCAATGCGTATTATTTCCTTTGTATGGTTTTAAACATAGTTGACATTTTTGTTTGGAGAGGTAGTCATATTCTACCTTCAAAGTGCAGCTAACTGAACCCATTTTTATCAGAAGGAAGAAAAGTTTCAAAACTGTGTTCAAACCTTTTCCTGTATAACATTATCAGAACAAATGAATGAGAACTTATATTTTCTCCTTTTTCTTTTATATGAAATTGCTTAGAAACAGAATACAGTTGAAACAAACACTTCAGCAAGCTCCTTGAAATTACCCAAAGCCAGAATTTTTTTGCAAAGGGGCTGCAAACACTTAGGTCATATTACAGTTGATAGCAGATTGTTTTGTTTGTCTGCCATAGCTGCAGATGACAAGGATCCAAAAGCCATTGACTTGAATAGGCTTTGGATTGACTATGGGGAAAGGATTTCCACTGTAGATAGGAATGCTAGAAACATAATCATTTAAGGCTCCAATTTCAGAAAAATTATTCCACCCTCTGTCTTTCTCTCTCTCTTGCACATGCACACATATGCTCAGGATCAAATTCTCTCTCCTTTGTTAACGTTCGATAACCGTAAAACCACTGAAGCCATTCAAAGAGCAAGGTGTAATACAATGTGAACAAAGCTTTAAATGCATGCCTAGAGGTGGAATTGAATTGTTGAAAAACTATCAGGCACACTCTCAGATGAGGTCAGCAGATTAGTACGTGTTTTTACGTACAACATTGACATCAAAAAAACTTACTTGTATTAATATCGTATTAAAGATTGTAGTCAGGCTAGAGTGGGCTCCACGGGCCAGAGTGTGCCAGAACTGGCATTGTATTTTCTTCATCAGAGAGAAACAATCTAGCCTCAGGCTGGCTGTGCTTTTCCAGATCATAACTCATATGTGCAGAGTGACTGGTCCAGACAGCACTCACCAACACATGCATGTCTCAGACTTCCTCAGAACAGCTGAAAACAGGATTAATTCAGTTACCAAGAAAAGAGGACCGAGGCATAGCAGCCAAGTAGCTTGCTGCTATCATTTATTTTAAACTTTCAAAAGAAAAGAAATAATTTAAGAGAGCCAAGGGTGCATAAGAGGAGGAGAGTGATGGGGAGGGAGACAGAAAAGCAAAGAAAGGAAAGGGAGCTCTGACTCAGTCAGTGAATCACTTTTTTTTTTTTGCCCCTGAACAAAAGTTGAGATTTATCATAACAACTGAAGATCTTCTGAACTGATAACCTAACTATCCCAAGGAGACAAACAGTAATTTTCAGTTTCATCTTTTTTTTTTTCTGTGATAATTCAAACAAGTAATAGTTATGGGTTTCATTAAACCCACAAATTTCTGTATTAACCAGATATAATCTATTAAGATAGTTCATAAATAACTTGCAACAGAAAAAAAACAAACAAACAAACAAAAAAAAACCCCCTTAAATATTATTTACAAGCTAAAAGATGAAATTCCATGCTGAACAAAATAAATGCAATTTGCAAAATTACCTCAGGTAACAGAAATTGAAGACACATGAAGTAAATGAAGCCGTTACAAGGTGTCTTTGTGCATCCATCAGGACTTGCTGGGCATTCAGACACTTAGGTTCTCTTCCTGGCTCTGTCACTTGCTGGGTTCATAAGGACTAGCCACTTCTACTTGTGCCAATTTACTAATGCCCTTTAGGACTGATTGCAGAGAAACATTATACAAGATATGCTTCACTCAAAACTTTAAAATATCCATTCCCAAAAAACAGTGGATGAAACGGACATTGTTTTAGCGTACATGAGACGTTGATGGACATGACGTACATGAGAGTCACTATAGCAGACAAGCAGAGGAAACCAGAGGCTGAAATCCATGTCACAGAAACATCTAGATTTGAATGTTAACATGTGAGTGAGGTAAATAAAAATCTGGTAAATGGAACCTGGAGAGCTATTTGGGATGAGAATCATGCATAAGGATAGGGAAGTAGTGCTATTGGACATATTTTGGGGTAGCTCACCTTGCATCCAGCTGCCAGAAGGACATGGATGCCCCAGAAGTGCTGCATCATATCTGCCAGCTCCATGCAATGGACCAAGTGTTAGTCAGCTGAATGTTGCCCCAAATAAGAGTTTAGTTTGAAAGAGGAGGTGAACAGCCCCTAGCTGTCACTGACTCCTTGGTATAAAGATTCCATTCAGTTGTCTTTACTGGGGTTTTTAGTGCCATTTAAGGTGCCATAAGGTGTCCTACTTGTACTCCAGCTGATGTTCCAGAAGGGCACAGTGTTTCCACAGGTCCTGCATCTTACCCATCTCATCCATTTATGAATTTGAGACTCAGGGCAGCCATCCCAAATGGCACTAGAGGCTTGTGTTATGTTAATAAATGCCAGTGATGTCAAAAAATGAGTGTTTGAGTTGTTGATCTCAGATGAAGACTTGTAAAACTAGATGCCTCAGCCTATAAGTTGGGTCTTACTTTCCAAAATCCAGTAGAATTTAAACTCAGGACAGGTGTGAAGTTTCTCTGCAGGGGCACCAAGGCATGCCTTTGAAAGTGAAACATGAGGCACCTGCAGTATTAAAGGACTGCAAATCAAAAAATTCCAGCTTGTGGCAATCATCAATTAAAAAGCAATAAAACTGTAGTTTACAGAATTAAAATCATGTCTGCAAATTTTACCTACAACCTCAACTTAGCATCAAACTAATTTTCCAAGTCTGAACCTAATTCACTCATTGAATGATGACAATTATTGTCTCATTAGGTCTTTTTACCAATTTAATTAGAATTTAAAGTAAGTAACATGGGAACAGATATCAAAATGTTACAGTTTATGTACTTTAGTTCACAGACATTTTCCATCATTTTAGACAGCTAATATTTCTTTTTATTCAGAATTCTCCATGAAAACTTCTTCTAGAATAGAATTTCCCACAGCTCTTTTTTATTTGATTTTTGATTTTTTATAAAAATGTGTGTCACAAGTGTACTCCCATTTTTCTCAACTCTCTCAGTAAAATAAAGATAATGGATTGAGAAAATTTTAATAACCTGTGTTCTTATTCTAGACATTATTTTGGGAAATAACACACTGTTTGAAACCAAGGCTTCCTAATTAAAAAAACAGTGTATCTATTATATCCTGGTGATAGTTGTATTACAAAGACACATGCCTTCAGTACTATGGACTAGATGTGAATTAAACACCCACCTAGTATTTATTATAACATCAATATAAAAATACTAGTAGACCGTCAAATTATGTTCCTACGAAGCTGTGAGATTCATCCTGTCTGTGGGGATTTTCAGATACTGGATTGATGCAGTATTTGTTAGTGGCCAAGTAAACTCTGTGCTCCTTTCTTTGTTTCATTATGTACAAATATGTACATGCATTGTTTACAGACTGCATACACTAAGGGAGGCCAGGTCTGATTCAGAGCTGTGAAATTAATCATGCTTTATGTACAGGGGATTTTGGGGAAAATTGCTTTATATCAGAACTCTGACTCTTCTACAGTGCTTCTTTTCTTCTGTAATAAATCTTTAAGGCCAGGCAGCACAATTGGTAAATTAAATCTGTGATTACACAACAGGCTCAAAGAACCCAAGATTAAAAGTAAAAGGAAAAAAAAAAGGGCACAGTAACTTAAAACATATATTGAAACATAAACATACAGCATTCAAAGAATAAGTTAACAACTTAATGTGTTAACTATTTGGCATTAAAAGACATTTGCCCTTTTAACTATTTTTTGGCAATCTCCTCTGATGCAGATAGAAGTGCACAACAATGGAAAGTTAGAATTCCTGCCTGCCACATGGCATGAGATATGTGACAGTAGGCCAAATGGGAAAAGATCAGTGGGTACCTATTAAAGTGTGAATCCAGATTAATTTGTGAACAGCTTCCATGCATCATAACAGCAACAAATGTTTTTTGCACAACTCTAGAAATTGCCATTTTTAGAGTTGTGCCATTACTGATTTTCTGAAATCACTTTGACTGCAAGGGAGCACAATACCAAGAGTTTAAAATTTGTATTTCTGTCACAATCAGGGAATTGCCAACTCAGGGATCTGAACACAAAGACAATTTTTCAGTAAAGTAACATCTGTATCTTTCAAATGTGGAACAAGTTCTACTTCCAGATATGTAATATTGGAAGGAAATCAACATGAAGAACTAATCAGTGGAATTTATTGCTAGCACTTCGTAACACCATAGAAAATACAATGCCACAGGACTTATGGGACTGACATTCCCCCACAAAAGAACAGGATCCCCATAGCACTGGAAATGACACCAGACAATGAAGACAACTGAGTCCTGCACATTGGTTCTTCATTTTTGACAAAGAGATCTTGAGAGCTCTCTCCAGAGATATCTCCAGATGCAGAAGTGGTGGATGACAGTCACTGGCAACTTGTGCAAAATACGTTCTTTCTTCCATCTTCTTCTTCACCCTTCCACTCAAGAAAGACTTGTTCAGAAGTTCTCTGGATCAGAGTCTGTGCTCCAGTAACAATCCTATGTGAGACAGGAGAATAAGATTGGAAGCTTCAGAGAAGATGTAACCTGTCTGCATTGCCCACTCAGCAGGTGGTAAAATGGATGGGGCCAGATGCCCCTGAAAAATAATTCTGAACACTTGTGTACTGAGCAAAGATCCTATAGTCACAGGATTTTTACATTCTTCTGCTTGAGACCCACATCATAGGTCTTCCTCAAGAGCCAGGTGGTTAACAACTTTCTAAGAACTCCTAGGAAGAGATCAGGAAGTTCTCTCTAAAGCAGTTTGTACCAGTAAGACTGCAGTCATTCCTCTCCCTAAGAACAGAGTAAAATTCCTTCTGCTGTTACCAGAGCATGGGATCTTCTCTAGACCTTCATTACAGCGCTGTCTTTTACTGGAAACAGATTGGGTGTAGAAAGACAAATGTGAATGTCCTGACCCAGAGGGTATTATGGAAAATATTATGTAAAATATTCACTCCACTAACAACTATATTTGAGATAAAAAAACCAAAATTTTTGACACCTAACTCTGGAAAAGAATTTCAAGGACTAAACTGTAGTTTCTTAGATGTTCTTAACTGCAGCCTTGAGTGCACCAAAACACTCTTGTGAAAGAATCTCAGAGAAAACTGCTGCTTTAGTACCTTAGTCCTCTTGAGCCAGTTTTCAAAGCCTATTTCCATCTGAGTACACAGGACACAGAGCAGAGATCTCACTTATGGCGCCCAAGTCTCAGGCAGTGCAGCACTAAGCTGAACTAACCCCTAAGCCTTACATGAAATTCAGACTAACCATTTTTTTTTTTTGACTCATTGAGCACAGGACTTCAGAAACTGTAAGAATTTTAGTAAATAAAATTTTTTGTGTTGGTTTTCTTTTTCAAACATTTTTACAGGAAGGCCTAGATTTGTGGTTGCAAAATAGAGTGGAAAAGTTCTTAAAAAGAAGAGTAAATCATAAACTTAACAGCTGAAATTTGTACAACTCATTGTTCTTCCTGAAGAGATAGGCCCACATAGGGAACAAGACATCATTAAAGTTAATATTTTTCCATTCCATCTATCCATAATAATTTCAGGACTTTACTGCTTCAGACTTTTGAAGCCAATTTGTACTGAAATGATGATGTGCCATACAAAATAGTAATTGAAACATGCTTGTGTTTTTAGATCATGACAGTTAAGTGGGTGAAATCATCCTGTTTTAATTACAAAGCAACTCCCCCTCAACTATGTTTCTTATGGTTAATGATTTCCCCTAATAAATGCAAAAGATTATTACTAGAAAAACTTATGTCATTTCTTGACAAAGAAGAAATATATTTCCTGTCTACTATGTGTCTAAACACTGTTCACTTTTCTAGTTCAACAATACCACTGAGTCAAAAGCAGCTTTGCATAAAGAAGTATTCGACCTTATTTATGTTCCTGGTGAAAAAAATATTTAGAGAAAATGAGTAACATACTAAGAAAGGTTCATCTGAAGTCACTGGAGAAGAAAAGTGGCTTGCAGTACTCATCTTTATGATAAAAATGCATCTCATTTTATTTAACAAAAGTAAGATGTGCTACTCAGAACCTCATTATGTCCCCCATTCCCTATAAACTGAAGAACTGTCCCGCATCCTACATGTCAAGCATTCATTACATGTTCTTGGTTCACATCTTTAAATGCCAGCTGATACAGAAGACATGTCAAATGTTTCTCATAACAGTTATAAAAGCTTGTATCTTAAAAGTGCCATTTCTTGGGCTCAGAAAACACGTAATTTTGCTTAGAAGTGCCTGACTTCACAAATGCCATGGGCATTCATTCAGAAGGACAGCTGTCAGAGAAGAAGTAGTTATGTTCTTTTCTTGATGTCTGCCTTGGTGCCAGAGCATATATTCAGAGGCAAGAAACTTGGTTTCAAAGCTTCTTAAAAGCAAACTCTACTAGACATTTGCTTTTCTCAAGAAGATGGCCTCAACTACCAAACTCTTGCCTGCTCATGCTCATGGAGCTTTTGGAACAGCCTCTGCCTGCAGCTGGAACAAAGAAACTTATTTGTCCAGATTTGTTCCTCTTCTCCCACACTGTTCACCTCAGAAGAGTCTCTGTGCCCAGTCTTATTGCTGTGTTTTACATTATTTCTCCTTGCACAACAAGCACAAACAACCCTGGAGAAGGAAGTAAAATTTGTAAAACCTTTGCTGATGTTCGGAGTGGAAAGTCATATTATTTTTCTTCATATTCAATAAATTATTGAAAATGTCTCTGAAAAATGGTAACATTTTCAGTAGTAGGAAAAACACTGATCTAACTTTTCACAGAGCCTGAAACAATGCCTCAAGTATAGTTTTGCTAATGACTTTTTAATCACAGAATCATAGAATCATTTAGGTTGGAAAAGAACCTTAAGATCATAAAGTCAAACCATGAATGTTTGTCTTGATTCATTTTGAAAGGGATAGCTTAAAGTTTTTCAAGCTGTGAGTGCTAATCTCAAATAGGGTAAAACATATGAGCAACTGTAACACAAAATCTCTTTTTCCCTCAAAGATGTTATTAACAGATGTCTGCCTCCCGCACATTCTGCAAACTGCTTACAGGTGGCAAGGAAATTGTTTTAAAACACTATAACAAAGACTTTGAGTAAGCTTGTACCACCTACCCAAAGAGACTTTAGCAGATCCCCAGAAAGTCCTCATGGAAGAGTAACTCAGGGTATTAGAACAAGAAGGTCATTCTTCAAGAAGGGGAAAATGCTTTCAAACACGAGAGGTGGAATTAAGCATAAACTCTGGCAAGTCAAGAATAAGATAGGCCAAATATCAGTTTCTTAAGTAATTGCATAAGGGATAAAACCCACGAACAAAACTTCTTTAAACATATCAAAAGCTGGAAGTATGCCAGTTTGTCTTCAGGGTTGATAGTTCATATAAAAGGGAAAAAAAGAATTTCTACAAGATGGAGTCATAACAGAAATTCTAAGTGAATTATTTGCATTGGTGCTCACTCTAGAGTAATGCTGGTAAGCTCTGACACTGAGCCTTTCCTTATGGCACACAAATCCAAGGAAATAACTCAAACTGAAGTTTGCTTAGAAGAGTTTAGGGTTCTGATGAGTTTTTTTAACATTGATAACATGAAGAAAGCAAACCAGTTTTTCCTTTCAAAATTCTAAATCAGATTATATTTTAGATTTTCAGAATTGCTTGCATCAGCTTGGATGCTGGAAGACTGAAGGTGCTGAATAAAATGGTGTGTTTTCAAAGAATCTGACACAAGATATTCAGGAAAATACATGCTAGTAAGTTTTTGGTTTTTTTTCCTTGGACCAAGCTGCTGAACTGTATAACAAATTACATGAATAAATATGAAGTAATAGGGAATACTCAGTATGAGTTTTGTTGGGAGAAATTGTGCTTTGCTACAGGCTGAGGAAAAAAAAGAAAGAATTACAGGTGAGCTCGTTTATAAACTACACCTGGATTTTCAAAGAACTCACAAAGTTCCTCATCAAAATTCTTACCCTAGCAGTGAAGGTTTCCTCTGAGATTAAAGGTTAGTTAAAATCTGGGAAACAAATAATGAGACCAAACAATTTGAAATGTTAGTAATATCAATCCATGAAGATCTACACTTCAATGCATGTGGCTAAACATAAAAGGTCTGGGGCAAAAAGGAACACAAAAGCTTTGTTGATATACATTTTTCAAGACAGTAATGCCAGCAACTGACTTTGGAGAGTTGAATATGTTAAATGATGGTTGAATAAGAAGTCAAATGAAGATTGTTTATAAATACAAAATAGTTAAATTCTAGTTACCCATAGACGTTAAATAAATTGCTCTCAATGAGGAAAGGGATTTTTGGATCACTGTTGTTTCTCTGGAATCAGCAGTTCAATGATTATCAGCAATCAGAGGAAAATAGAATACTGTTAAAGACAGAATAGGAAACCTTGTACCACTCTAGAAATCAAAAATGCCTTCCATGCTGTGGAAAGTACTCCTCACCACTCCACTCTCCAAGGGAATACAGTAAAACTTGTAAAGGTATAGAGAGCTGTGACAAGGATGATGAGAGGAAAGGAATGCTTTCCACATGAGAAGATTTTAAATAGTCTAGAACTCATCTCAGAAAAAATGGGACCAAGAGTGGTTTGACAGGCTGTAAAATCATGAATAGGCTGGAGGAGCTGACAGGGGAATAATCATTCTCTGTATTTTATAACATAAGGATGAGAAAGAACCAGGTAGAATTATCAGGCAGCAGGCTTGAAGGAAGTAACTGAGGCACTTTTTCACAGAACACCTCATTATACTGTAGAACTCACTACCACAGAAAACTTCCCATGGCAAAAGTGTAAATCGGTTCAAAAACACATTAAACAAATTAAGGGCTGGAAGATCCATCAAAAACTAATAAACCTGATGATGTGGTGTAATCTTCAGTTTGAGAAAGCCCAAAAAGAGATGGCTGGAAGCTGCACAGCTGTGCACTTACCAAAGCATTTGCTGACCACTATCAACACTATGATATCAGCACAGATGAGTTTCAAATCTGACTAAAACCAGATGTTTTAAAATTCTTAACTTTTGTCACAGTTTCTCGTAAGTTCCCTTCACCCTGAGCACAGTTCCTGAGGCATACAACCCCTGTGTCTTTAGTGTCTGCCCTCGTCTGACAATTTGTTTGGGCCTATGTTTTGCACATGCATGCCCTCATTCCTCTTCGATGCTTGGACTGCATTCATAAAGGGAAACTAAAATTCATTTTATGGTAAATCAGTTCAACCACAACCACATTTCTCCCTCCAGAAGTAGAAGCCCCTTTCCCTTGACCACTTTAGTTTTTAAATTAGGCATCTTAGTTCCATTATAACAGACAGATAGATCTGGACTGCAGAGCAGATTCATTGGTTTTATTAAAAAACAAAAAAAAAAAAGTGAGAAGATGAGAAGGTATCCAGAAACAGAAAAGAAAGTACTATGAACACTAAGTTATAAAAGAAGCCAAAATAATTTCTTATTATTGTTAAAAATTCAACTGGCCAACAAGATCAAGATGAAGCACTTTTTAAATATGTAACACATTTCCACATGTGAAAATTGCAGTCCTTAATTTTATATTTAACTCACTTTTTCCTGCCTTCTGTATTTCAATATATGAATAAAACACTGAAAATTATTTATGCATTAATCCATCTCATTATACTGCAGAGAAATGCTATAGAATGTGGGAGGAAAAAAAAATCACAGTTTATAGGGAATTTAAATGAAAGCATTATAAAGTTTTTTTCATTTTTTTTTCTTATTTTGTAGAGAAGATCCAACAATCTAAGAGGTTTGATATGCCATCAGCCCCATCCTTTCCTTTCTGGTCCAGGCATACCACTGTCTTCCTGTGCAAGAGCTCACGAAAGCATATGCTTTTGTCCATCAACAGATTTATCAGTCAAAAAGGCATTTTCTCTGCATTATAACACCTTTTAGCTTACTGGTAATATTTTCAAGAGGACTCTCCTAATTCCAAGTCCTGATCATCAGGCAAGTGGTGAATGACAGATCAGTGATTTAGAAAATGCAAGTTTTCTTCACAAAGAGACCTATACTCCTGTCATGGTATTGCTGCCAAAGAATGCAAGAGAAGCATAAGCTTTTGTAGAACGTGTTTTCATACTCACTTCATAGGCAAGTCCAGCCTACTCAACAAGTTATTAAGCTACTCTCACACACTCTGGGTATTCACACCCACTGATCAACTCACATATGTCTAGAATCCTGGTCCTACAAGAGTCTCTTTTTGGTCTCTGAAGCTGGATCCCAAAATCTGTCTCGCCTAAATCAGGTAATATCTTGAATTACTTCATGTATGGCTATAATTTCAAACTATGGTGAAAAAAAATTATCTACACAAAAGTGTCTGGATAATCATAGGCCCTGTACAGTAAGCCAAGATAAAAATTGAAGCCCAAATTAGGAATATTATTTAGGTACTTCTAAATAGATCAAAATTACCTATGTTCGACAATATTAAAATGTTAGCATACCAGTTTATTTGTGAATGAGTTTATGTGAGAGACATTCTGCCTCTACTATGTCAAAGTGAAAAAAGGTATGTTTTGATAATAGCCTGCCTGCTTTGTTGCTGGGATGCTATTACTTTGTGTTTTGAACAGTTGGAGATTGAGAAAAGGTGTTCCTTTTCAGTACTCAAATTTCAGGACACTGGTAATTTTTTTCCCATCATATGGGAAATCCCACTCAAGGGAGAAGATATACATGACTACAACTTGCAGTTACTTTGAGATGACAAATATCATGGTGAAACAGAAGAAATTTCCCATTAAAATAAACCACATGTCAGATTTCACCTCAGGTTCAGCCTGATCCCAGCTAAGGAAATATGCCATAGCTGTAGATCATGGAGTAAATACATATCTGCTTTACTCAAAGTGGCCCATAGAGAAACAAACAGAAATATGAGCTAGCACTGACTATGAGAAAGAGCAGAAAAGCCTTCCAAGAACAGGCCATCTCATACTTCTACCAATGCACCCCTAAAGAAAAGAGATGCACATATCTCCTTGTCTTTGGCAGTGCTTAATTACCTTATATCAAAATAAGCTGTAGAATTTGAGGCCAAACATATCCAATGAATGCTGGACTTCATGGTGCTTAGGGTATTCCCTGTCATTGGGTATAAAAAAACTAAAGAACTGAAGGCTGCCACAAGGTCCGGCAAAACACAATGTATTTCCCTTGCCATGGCTAAACAGATTTCTGAGGACCCCTATTTATCCAATTAAAATAAAACAAAACAAAACAAAACAAGAATTGTGTAGTAATGGAAAAGCTGGAAATAGGGAAGAAGAAGTAATAGAAAACATCCCTGTTGCAAGTTATCATCTTTCTTCATTCTTTAATTAGGTAGAACAGGGGGAGGAGCCATGTGCTTAGTATTCAGTTTAGCCCACTCGGACTGGCTATATCTTCGCAAAAAGAAATATTGAAATACTTAGGAATATTTTAATGGATTTTTTTCCTAGTACTTCATTGTTTCAACAAAAGGAAAAGATTTTTCAAAATGTATATATTAACAAATTTTCTTTGGACAAAATTTTGTGTCTACCAGGAAGAAAGCTGAGAGTCTGAATGCTATTACTGCTTCTACCAGCCCTATCTTATTTTCACTCCCCCTTAATCATTCTCCATTCTCAATTTCATAAAACCTGATTTTGTCTTGACTCAGACATTCAACTAAATCTATACAATGATTGCTTTCAGGTCAGACTGCTTTGGTGTAATTCCTTAGATACACACTAGGGAATAGAGTATTCCAGAAAAAACAGGTGAACTAACTTTCCTGACATGAGAAAAAGAAGTCTTGGATGGCTGACAGGGTTTCAGGCCTGATATTTAAAATATCCTGGCCCTAAGGTACATCTTGTCCTTCTTGGATGAAAAGGCAAGATTAATATTTTTCTAAAATATTCATTTCATTGAGTTCA
This sequence comes from Campylorhamphus procurvoides, assembly GCA_013396655.1. Classification (NCBI taxonomy): domain Eukaryota; kingdom Metazoa; phylum Chordata; class Aves; order Passeriformes; family Dendrocolaptidae; genus Campylorhamphus; species Campylorhamphus procurvoides. The sequence continues at coordinate 1,059,271 of WBMV01002486.1, forward strand.
AGCCCCAGTCACGAGTAAATTACATAGGCCTTACCAGGTCATCAAGTATTCTTTTCTCAACTGAAGCACTCAAACAGATTATAAGGATTTCTTCTACCATCATCACCCACACACTTTCTAGCAAAGAAGTAGGAATGGAATGCTGGAGGGACTTTAATCCATATGTAAACCTTCCATTCTAGATAGAACAAGCACAATATAGTAACACAAGTAACAGCAATTCTATTTGTGGTATTCTTCAGAAAAAAGACAAAAACAAGCAAAAAAAATCATCCCATACAAAGTTATATTTCACTGTAAAACTAATTAACTAAGATAATTTCTGGTAAAACTGAGTTTAAACTAAAATCAAATAAGGCAAAATGACTATTGGATATACAGTGGTGCTTCAATACTCACTGTCCTAACGGCAAAGCTATGCCTGTCAATTGCTTGATGATGATGGAAGTGACCATTTCTATTGCTCTGTTGACTTTACATTTCTTTAAAAGATCCATTTGATAACAATTTTACCATTTTATATTCTTACCACAAACATACATTTGCTAGAATTTCTATCTAAATATCCTGGGTTTAAACTTAAATGGTGTGTACTTAATTTTTGAAACATATTTATTACATTTTAAAAGCATACAAATTCAGTCACTGATCCTTTTTGGACCATGACTGGACAAATATAAGAGCCAGAGTAGATTTAAATATAAAACTGAAAATCAAGATGTTAAAGTCATGAGCAATAACAAAACACAGATTATCATACTGCTTTTATTCCCGCACAGAGATCTGCTTCAAAATAAATTGTAGATCTTGCTGTACCATGAGTGAGTAGATCACTCTGCCTAGAGTGAATTACTGCTCCCTAAAAGAAAAAAAATCACCAAAACCTTTTAAGCTGGCTGCCAAACAAAAATACACATTTTTTTTATTTTTAAAATCTGTGATTCTATCCCGTATCAAAAGGTAAAAATTTAAAAATTGGCCTTAGTCTAAGGGCCATAATGCTCCAACTGTCTTTAAATGATATGCTGACTAAAACCTGCTGAAGGATGAACATAAAGATATCTTTTCTTCCACAGCTTTCATTGCATCCCATGATTTCCTGTATTTGTCAAATTTTATGTTATGTTTGGTTTTACCTCTCACAGCTATTTGGAAAATTAATATTTCACACGAATATCCTGCCATAATATTTCTTTCTCTTCCATGTCCCACAGACAGTAGGTCACCTGCCTCTATTCTCTCCCATGTAACTTACCTAACAGCAGTTACACAAATACCTTGTCCCTTATTTTGGTTTCACAGTTACTAACTATATTTTCTCTCCACAGTTCTAATTCACAACATGTTTAGTAAGCTTTGAAACAATCTCTTTCTGGCTTTGAGGATTGTGCCATTTCATACCTGAATAAAGGCTTCTGTGTTGAAAATCCTTTTTATTCAAATGATGTCAGCTGCTCTAGTAAAGGCATTCCCTTACAGGAAGCTGTCTGTCTCAGTGAGGACATAAATTTACTAACAAAAAAATCTGGGTTTTGTTATTCATTAGTCTATCATTTGTTTTTAGCTCAGTAATAAGAAAGAGATGCAATGCAACTAGCAACTAATGCAGTGCTAATACAATGTGGTTAGCACTGTATGGTTGGCAACTAATCACATACCACTAAGAATAAGTAATTCATGACTTTTAGAATAACCACTGAATTTTAATATATTCACAAATATAATGATTACTGGTAGTTGCAAGTAAAACTGGAAGTATACAGAAGTTAGTATAAGTAACTAAGAAAAGAAAAGATCAGCTTTTCAATGAACAACCCAGCTGGGCTTAGGCTATATTGAAAAGTTGGACGCATCATCATTACAATTAGAGATGGAGCTGTATGATTTCACCTTTCTTGGTATTATATTTCAGAAACCCTTTGGTGAAAGAAATGGCGTGATGGAGACAGAAGTGATGAATACATTGAAAAATTGCTTCCTGTCATAAATGACTTTATAAACCTACTGGGAAATTTTTCATGTCTACATCTGGTAGATGGTGACTAATGCAGGATAATCAAATTAGAAATCATTCAGCCAGTAGGGACTAGTGACCACACGAAGGTCCAGTGACTAAAGCAAGATTGGAAGTTGATATATGTAAATCACAACTGATTCTAATCAGAAACAGATGCCTGATTTCAGACAGGTCTTCACGGACAAGATGTCAGAAAAGATTAGAAATAATTGAGTAGATGGAGACAATGAAATGCAGACTACATTATAGTGCAAACAACTGACTGAATTCTATGCAAGTATGTATGCATAGCTTAAAAGCACAGTGTCCACAAAGAATATATATTAAAAATAATTATTTTCAACCTGAAGACAGTATAATTTAAACTAATTACATTTAGTGTGTACATCATCTGTAAACACATTGTGAAGATGTGGAATAGTGGATTAAATTGGACATACGAGATAATATTCTCTGTTTTTCTTTGGCTTAGAACCATTAGATTTAAGCATTTGTTATTTATTCGCAGATTTTATATATGCTTTTGAGTATTGCATGTTCATATTTATCCTAAAATAAATCTAAACTGTAAGTTGCATTTTGAAATGTTCCTATCAGTGAATATCAACTAAAAATCAGAGGTTAGCTGCAAAATAAATTTGCTATGATATTTGTTATCTCATTATTTTGCTTTCTTCTGGAAGTTTTTCCTATGCAGAACGTCTATCAGTACTTGATAAAGAACACAGGATCTAAAAAATGAGACAGTATCATTTTTGGTATTTTAATAATTTTAACAATTCATTGTCACAGTTTAGGAGTACTGGATGTAGATATGTTTCTCCATCAGTACACTGAAGAATAAATGTTAAATTTATTTTTTATTACTTATTATTTTATTCACATAGGCACTGAGAACGAAATATAATGTTGGATTACACAGGTTTGAATTTACAAAATGCATCTTGCATAAACGTTGTTCTCAACTGTATCTGGAAGGACATGTTTTGCAATTGGAGTATTCCTGGTGCTAGGAGAAGACAAAAATATACTCTCTATAAAGCCATGACAATATTTTACCTGCAACAAGCTCAACAGTGGGCACTGAGAAGTTTTACATTCAGATAAGTGAGAGATTTTAGAAAAGTGATTTCCAAAAGCCAGGGCATAGGCTAATTTTACGAAATGAGATATTTGTATGATTCCCCAATTTTTAGTTATTTGCTGGTTTTGATTAGGTGATTTCTCAGACTATGGTCATTTGCCAGCTTCTCAGTCTGAACATTCACTTGACTCATTGCATGTCCCACTTTTTGATTGGCCAGCTCAGTCTCACATGTCTCCACCTCCTGTCCAGACTATTTTGCAAATTTTATTTGCTGATATTTATTTGTAGTTCTCTACATAAATACTACTGTGGGTAGAGACCTAGACAAACACATGCACAAACACTACACTGACATAAATTGTCTTCTAAGCCAAAGACTAATTTAGACAAAATAAGAGCTGGAGGATATTACTAAAAGTGTGAGTCAGAGGCTTTCCTGCAAACTGGGTGGGTGGGTAAGGTTAATGGGAAGGACTGGGCTTACAATAAAGTTACACATTTACTTTCACTGATCAAAAAGGCCCACCAAATCTACCAATGTCTTGCAGAGAAAGGTTTTTTATTGATTTTAATAGTAGGATCTTCAATATGGATTTGGGCATAACACAGAAGTTTTTTTCCACTATCACATTTTTAATATGCCTGGATTCCTTCTTGTAGGTAAAAGTGATGACATTTGAGTAACAATTCTGCACAACTGAAAACAATGTCAGTAAGAGCAAGCTTTAGATGCTGGCTGCTGCTAGACCACACATAAGTCATGTATACTAAACATAGTGTCACTAATCCAGTCACATACTCCACTGGAGAAAAATAGGAACTTTGACTTACCCAGCTATATACAGTATTTTTGTAAAGATCAAGACAGATGTTTGTACTTCTAATGTTTGTAAAATGACTGATAGAAGAAGGAAAAAAAAAAAGAAAAGGGTAAAAAAAGGAAATTTGTGTAAGTGTATATAAGATATATTTAGAAGGATAAATTCGTGACTCAAAGCACATGTGTAATTAACATCTAAGCCCTTTTCAGCTTCTGAATGCAAACATCTAGAAGCAGGATAAATTAGCAAAAGCAGCAAGTATATCAGACACATTCAGCGGACAGGATTTTCAGGCAGGAAAAAAAAAACACTCTTTTGTTAATTCCTTGAATCAACAACATATGTTGTTTACTTATTGTTGCATCTTGCATAAAAACTAAAGTTGGCTTCAGCAAATAATGAGCAGATGAATTTTGAAGAAAGAGGACTGTATAACTAGAATTGCAAATACCAGACAGTAATGCCATTATACTGTGGGCTTAAGGTTTTTCCACAGCAAAATAATAGCCTGCCAGGCAGACAAACAAATTAGCTGATGATGGACCTCCCTTCCACAACGGAGCTTTAATCCAAGACAGCCAGTTTAACTAATGAGGAATCCTCTTGTACTACAAAGACAATATGAGAGTGGTGTGGAACTGATAAACTGAAAAGAGTCAGTCAAGTTTTTGACCTTTCTCGGGAGTGTCTGACATCAGCTGGATGAGAATGTGAGTGACTTACTATTGAGTGAGTCTCCAGTGATCTAGCCCCTAGAAAGTCTCAAATAACTTCCTTAGTCATAACAGGAGCTTCAGCCTGACTCACAGAACAGACTAACATTAAGTTCGACTTCCTCTTAAAATGGTTAGTAGTTTGTGTTCATCTCACTTAGCTTTATTTAACCAGCTTAAATGTAGGGGTCTAGCCTAAACTAGACACTTGCCAAGATCCCCACACAAGCTCCTAAAAATCTTTCAGTTACTCAATTTTCCTTTGGAAGTCCTTAGAATTCTGCTCTAAGATGTGCCAAATTGTGTAAAACATCATATATTAGCTTCGTGGCTATCTCATATTTTACTCTTTTGGACACACAAAAGAGGAGTTCTCCATCAGCTGACCATCAGCTGACCATCAGCTTCAGGTTATACACAAATCCTCATGAAGGACTAAGTGCTGCCCTTCTACACAAACTTTTTGCTATTTGATCGCTTGGATGAGGGAGCAGTCAACAATTTATTTCACTGTTACACAGCTTGAACTCACTTCCTTTACATTACTGTGACTAAGAATTAGAAAATGTTCTAAGTATTAAACTCTTTGAAGAAAGGGCAAAAAGAGAGAGAGAACACAGTCTTTGTCTCATCTTCCAGCTCTTAATCAAGCTAGTCTAATATCCACAAAAAGAAATAAGAGTAAGCCAAGAAGTAGGTGAGCATGTTTTGCCCTGAAGGCTGTGGAAACATGTATGAAAACATGTCTTAAATGTAATGTAAGTCACATGCAATCACAATTTGCATGACAAAAGCAAGCCACTCTCATGGAATTGACAATGTTACATTAGTACTCATTGAAACAAAATGGACAGATTTGTGGATAGAAAGTACATGCTTTGAGGCAGATGTGGTTTTTAGTTCAGTTGCCATTGCATGCAATTTTACTTCATTTTGTAGCAGCTTTGTGAGAAAAATTACAGTAGTGAAAAAATCCAGAAATTGCAATATACAAAAGTTTTTTTGCCTGTATGTTTTTAAGTCCACATTATAAGACAGTACACACACAAAAAAAAACCCAAAAGAAAACAAAAAGAAAAACAGAGAATGGATTTAAAATAAAGACCACAGATTCATAATTTTCCTTCCAAATCAGCCCTTGTGTGACAAATGGCTCAGCAAGTCATATGTTTTTCTCATGGAGTCATGGTGGATCTTTACTGAAGAAACTTCATATCACATTCTGATACTTGGGGAGGAACACTGTGATAAAGCAGTAATAGCTGGTTTGTACAAGAGGCAAACTGCTGTAATGAGTTTACCAGTCCTGGTTTGCGTGACTCTGTTTCAAACTTCTGAAGACACGTTCTATGATTCCTCTTAGCCTGCTGCTTCACACTCCTTCAGATCTTGTACTTAGAAAATTTGTGAATAATTGTGACCTGCCATTTTGTTTTCTTGTCTATTACTCAAATTTCTTTTCTCTACCTCATTCCTTCTTTCATAAGGTTTTGTTTGGATATCATAACTGGTGGTGAAGGCTGTCAGATGCATTGACAGTAGTTTCCACGAGAAAGTGTTCTGAGGGCAGGTTGTGCCTTATTATCAAACTGCCAGAAAAGAAAGTTGAGAAAATGGCAGGACCCAGAGATAAGGTAGGAATGAGCTTTTTCCTTGTTGCATTGGTGGACCAGAGTCAGCACAACAGGGGAAATAATATTCCAGAGAGCACACATGACCCCACTGTGCCTGTCAGTATGTTAAATGGTATCTTACTCTGCTGGAAAGAAACAGGATGCTTTGGTTGATTGGCATAGTTTGTCCCAAAATCCAGAATTCTTGTAGCACAAAGTGATACGTGCATTCTTCTTTCTGCTCGTAGAACACTGACTTTTAATCTAGCCACGCTTTTACAAGTTTGGTATGACAATACGAAGCATGAAACAATATTTAGCTGCAGTTCCATCCACTGTTACTTCTGCACCAGAAAACCTTTCCTTGGTTCATGGTGTCTAAGTTTCTGCAGAGCTGCATTCTCAGAATGAGAGCAGTGCAGAATTAGTTCTGGAACCTCATCTTCTGCCTCTTCCAATCGTGCTAGTACTACTCTGATTTCAGAAGGCATATCTCCCAGCCAAAGCAACTGTTCAGAGTATTTTAATAGGATACTTCAACAGAATAATTTTATTAACCATGAAGTCAACCCTGAGTTTGCCTATGTGCTTAAAAGCTACTTAAGACATTAAGAGCTAAAACGTGATCTCAGCATCACATTACATATGTTAATCTCAGAAATTACACTTCCTTTTGCATAACTTTTAAAACCTGAAGACTGCTGATTAGTTTCTCTAATGACAATTAGTATATCACATTATCATAGTGAATGGCCATAAGAAATAACCATATAAATCTGGTCAAGCATTACCACCTTTGTACTTCTTTTGTCTAATCCCCACATTCTGAAAAATCCTGTGTTGCTCCCAGTCTGAAATTATTCTATGGCATTTTTTAGATTATCTTGATATACTGACTATGAGAAGGCCAGTATCCTCTCCTCAAATACAAAAATATGTATCAGCAAGTCATATAACATACTTACTCTACAACCAGTTTTGTTACTAAATTAAGTAAAAATTATTAAATAGTACAGGCTCAAAGAGGAATATATGGCATGTACATTATTAATTGAGAGGAGGTGATAATGTATATCTCATTTTATGATTTCCAGGAAAAAAATATATTCCCTTGCAGTTACAGAGTCACTACTTGCCCTTTGCTACTCCATGAATTTCCAGAGAATATAAAGTGGATGGACTATGACAATAAAACAAAAATGTAGTGCAGATCTATGGTATATTTTAAGAAACAACCTACCCAAACTGAATGTGATCTTAAAGGTCAGAACATGAGCTATTGAAAAAAAAAAAACTTCTTCAAGATATTTCAGACAAAGACAACAGGAAATAAAACCTATGAGGTCCCCAAAATATGAAAGGTTTCTCCAATAATTCAAGGCTTAAGTGTTTTGGATGACTGAAGGAGAAAAGGGTCCTGTGAGACTAAGGTAAAAAGTTTGGTGCACATAGACCACAATAGTCAAAACCTGCGAAGAAGTAGTTTTCACTCTAGAATTCCCTAAAAAGTGCCAGTAGAACTGCAATTAGAAGAATTTGCACTAGAAAGCGGCATACATGAAAAAAAAAATAATTACAAGTTCTTTGTGAACATATATGCCTTACCTCAGCTTATCTGATTTTATTGGGTAAAAAATATTTTTATTACTTTTTGATCCACTGGCCTCCCAGTTCTGAAGCTGCCTGTAGATGCTGTACCCTGCTGTGAACAACTGAATTAAATACATAAACCCAGTCAGATTAAATCTGTCAAAAATGCTTCTAGAAACAGGCTGTGCATGCAAGGACAACAGATGGAAAAAGCTTTCAATTGTAATGAAATAATTTACGCCCAAATCATTCAATCCAGTCAGTCAGTTCTGCAGCATCATTTTTCATAACACACTTCAAGATGGACTCAGTCTACAAAGTAGTTTAGAAGTGAATTATTGTGATTTTAAATAACTCTTTAGAAAGTGCAGATTCTTTCTTTCTCATGTATACGTGTCATCTACAGGCATTCTCTGTTCCGCTGAAATTCTGCCATCCTTTGAGGCAACAGGAGTTGGCTGTTATTGGAGGACAGATAAAAATGTTGATTGTCCTCTAGATGGATAGGACATGACAAATTTTGTTTTGATCTGCCTTGGGGCATAGGAGATTTCAGTTCTTGTCTTAAAAGGATGCAATGTAAAACTCTTGATGTAAACTACATTGGAATAATTGCAATAACTGTCTAATTATACATGGCATGAAAGAAACCTCAATTTCAGTACAGTTCAGAAAAATCTAATGAGGTCTGATGTTTACACCTATTTCTTGGCTCCAACCCAAGTTAATGTTCTCATCAAATCTGATTGAATCAAATCTGACAGGATCAAAATATCTGTCATTATGGTAACGCAAACATTGAAAATAAAGTTTTATAACACAGTATTGTAATCCATATTTATGTTAAAAGTAAAAAGTTTTTCTAACTTTACTATCTTTTCCTACTGCTTGTGCTTTTTTCCCATATTTTAAAGACTTGGTTTCATTCTCTCAGCAATGTTAATACACAAGGATGCCTTACTGAATTGGCAAATGGAGAACTGTGACACAGAGTGAAACAAATGATTTCATTGAGTTAGGGAAAGTATAAAATCCAGAAAACTCAGTTTTGCTTAATAGTATGCTTTGGTGCACCTCTACTCATCACTTGCACCTAATTAAGCAGAACTGTGGTATCAACCAACAATAATATTCTAATGGGGAAGGATAGAAGGGGCAATTCTGTTGCCTCTCCCACATAAACACCATAATGCTGTTTGGTGCTGGACATACAGGACCAATCAAGAGCAGATGAAATCCTAATGCTGTAAAGCCCATATCAGTTGCGATCTAGATCTCTAGAACCTATCACATCCAAAAAAGGCATCTCGGTCTTCAAGGACCACTTAATCCTGTTTTATAAATACATCTCAGGTTGATCACAAGTACTTCTGATGACATGGCAGTCCAGTTTATGGTCAACCACACTACAAATCTGTCTAAATGTTCTGGAGAAACCAGTAAATTTTATGTTGTCATAACCGAAGCCAATTTTGATCGTGGACAGATACTTGCATTTAAATTAGGTAATTATTCTCATCAATGGGTCTAGGTCAGTGCCTGCACAGTGATTTAAGTCAGCAAACCATGATCACAGGGAGGGAAACAACCTGTTGGCTACTGGATTATATCCTGAGCAGAGCCTGGAGTCTTGCACATATGAAGTCTTACTTATTTTACAGATTTGGATATTTCAACTTCTCTCTAGAAGAAATCAGTAGGGTGCATCCCAAGTGAATGGGGGAGATGAACATTTTATGTTATTTTAATGTATTCTCAATGGAAAAAGACAAACATGCACATTAGACTATTCCCTGGTAGTACCTAAGTTACAGGTCACACAGCAGATGTTTGATTTCAGTAGCCTGGAACTCCATCTGTAGGTCTCAGAAGTGTTTATTTCCTTTCAAAACTGTTCAAGGGATCCAAGCAGCTACATTGGAGAAGCTCAGGCAATCTTTCTTCCCTTTGCTGGGACCAACAATTTCAAACTGGAAAACAACCAGGGCCTAAACTGAATAGACTAGACAGCATCCTATTATAGTATTACACAGGAAATCCTGTAAGAAGGAACTCAGGTCATCGGTTCACAGGAAAGGCTCAAGGTCCTTGTCTGGGAGGAAAGTTCCACAATTGCGGATCAACCTGCCAAGTCTTGGCATAACCAGTCATGTCAAGAATAAACATATGCATATGAAAATGGGAAAATCTGTCTGGAAACAAACTAGGCAAGTCTGATTTTATGCAAAAATATGAAGAAAAGGTTAAGGCTAATCCTCAGCTTTCCATGGGCCACCAATTCCCCTCTCTCTGTTAGAAGAAATTATTTCTTTAGGATTCAATTTCAGAGTTTAATACAGGGATTCAAACTTCAGCTGGGTATTAAACCCTCCACAGAAATGAACCAGAAGGTAAATTGTGCTTCTGCGTAGTTATGGTGACCCACTGGCAGATGTGTGTGGCTAAAGTGCGGGGAGATTACCTACAATAACACAAACCCTCTCCTTTGCCAGCCTAATCTTTCCCACTAGATCCTCACCCTTGTCTCATAGCCAATAGTGAAGTAACATATAAATCCCAGAATGGAGTACTGACGTTACTCTGTTGCTGCAAAGTCGAGTATCAGCATAGGCTGTTGGAAGCACAGCCTGAGCAGAGGCTGAGCTTCATGAGTGTCCAAACTGATTTTCAAGGGAAAATGTGCTATAATCCCAGCAAAGCTGTTTGAGAGTTGAATACAGAAGTTAATTTTGCACAGAAACCAGATAAAAAATCAAGCAGATCTGAGACTTACACAATCAGAAGGGAGGTTTCTAACTAGTGTAAATTTTTAGCCCTTGGAAATTGTATGTACTGTTGCCACTGTTTGTCACCTATAGCTTTGGTCTTGTAGATTTGGTTGTTCGTGTTATCAGGAGATTGGTTTGGGAAACTATGTGTGTAATATAGGCATTTTAAGAGAACTGGGGGATATGATTCATAACTACAGGAGGTTTCATTCTTGACCAAAGAGACCCATGCAGAATTTTAAGACTGCTGAACACTGTTTTATAAACAAAGTGAGCACATTGAAGATACACTAAAAATTGAATTAGTATCTTTTCCAGTTTGCCACATTAACTAAAACACAGACTTAAATTTATACCAGAAAACTTTGTAGAAGCTTAGCAGAAACATCATACAAAGCCCAGAGGGAGTCAGAGTCATTGTCTTATGTAATACAGAGAAATACATTGGTCATGATTCAGAAGAGATGATAAAAGACTGCACTGTCCATGTAATTTCAATGTATTTAAGAAAAATAAGCAGTAGGCAGAATAGTTCTTCTCAGTGAGGATAATTATACTGCTCCAGACATTAAATGGGAATAATAGATCTGTAGAGGCAACAATAACATTTTCATAACATTGTTATACTGTTGGAACTAAACCATAGTTTTCTGAACACAGTGATGTCCATGTATTATTTCTTCTGAAAGACTTCTGTGTGTTGGCCAAACATTTCTTCAAATACTACATGTTTTATATCACTGTGTGTGCATGTTTGTGCATATGAGTGTCTGAATGTGTAACTTAGATGTTTTACAATAGTCTCATCTGAAGAAAAAACTCATTAATAGTATCCCAGACACTACAGAACATCTTACAAATGAATAGGTATTGTTCTCTTTTGACTAACAGCTGCTTTCAATTTAAGTAGTTTGCTGTAGCTAAAAGCTCAACAATCCAGATACGTTTTGCTATCAAGGTTTATCTCAACCTGCTAAAGTATAGATAAGGGGTTTCCAGTTTTCCTGCTTCAAAGCAGACAAGAGTAATTGGAACTATAAACTGTCCCATTCATCATTAAAATGCACATTTTTATAGGACCACAGAAAGCATCTGTATCTTTACTAAGACAAGGCATGCATTAGACAGATTTAAAATGAGACTGCTCAATACAGCAGATCACTTGTCTGACATTTACAGATGTTAATGTGCAGATACTCATTTCAGGAGAGGAGAAAATAGCACATGCTTAATCAGAAGATTATTTCACGGAGTGAGGTCCTCATCCTGCGCTGCTCTTTAGTTTAGCTGAAGCCAAGGGTCCTTAGTCCCTCACCAGAGTCATTCAGCACCTTCCATGATGAGGCCCTATTACATTTTTCAGTACAGCTTCTCTCACTTTTACCTTGGCATAAAGACAGTCTTGTGCAGATAGATCCAAGGTTTACAAAATCATGAAGGTTATTATAAGCACTATGCCTTGACCAAGTCTACCAATTTTTCATTTCCAGAGACCATTAACAAAAGGTGGAAACTACCAAGTGACTAATAGCCCTGCTTTGAACTAGATGTACATATTTCTTAATGGTCAGTTTGGTGTAATCTTCACTTCCTTTTTAATAGCTTGCAAATTCATCAAAGAGTGAAACAATTTTAAAATGAGTTAAGATTATTCCTACAGGCTGCCATTATCCTCAGAATTTTTAAATTCTTCAGGTTTTGCTGGAGAATGAGTAAAAAAAAAAAATCCATTCCTTTTTCTTGCGCTCAATAATTCTAAAATGCCTCTCAGCTTGTTTCCAGGGGAACACCGTTAAGAAGGTTCCACTGACAAGATGCCCATTAGTTTCCCCAATAAAAGATATTTTATTGTTATCATAAAAGAGGATTTTGGTTAACAAATCATTGACAGATAAACATATGACATTTTTAACAAATCTGGACTTTTCTGACAAGCTTTTTCCATTCAAATGCTCTCTGTGTATATTCTACAAATAGGGGGATTGGCACTATTGTGAGTAGCTTCCTGTAAGCAAAATTACTTGTTCCATGAGAATAAATAAACAAGAACCAGTTGCACAGATATTTTGATCATTTCATATACATGTGTTTAGATGAGTTTCATAAGGAAACAGGATCACAGAATCACAGAATGGTTGAGGTTATAAGGTCATCTTGTCAGCTTCCCCTCTCAAAGCAGGGTCACCTACAGCTGGTTGCCCAAAATCCTGTCCAGGTCACTTTTGAGCATCTCCAAGGACGGAAACTCCATGACACCTTTGCGCAAACCATTACAGTGATCAAGCACCCTCAGAGGCGAAATGTTTGGGGTTTTTTTCTTATCTTCAAATATAATTCCCTCTATTTCAGTTTGTGTCCATTTTTTGTGCCTCTTTTCCTGCAACTGGATACCACAAAAAAGTTTCTGTTTCCATCTTTAAATTCTGACACATTCACTCATAAGATTCCCCATGGCCCTTTCCTTTCCCAGGCTGAAGAGTCCCAGCTCCCTCAGCTTCTCCTCGTATGTCAGATGCTCCAAGACCTGAAATGAGTGTTTGTCCCTACAGCACAGGAGGCTGTTGGTCTCCTTTTCTGTGATGGTGCATTGCTGGCCTGTGGTCAAACCTCTACTGTTCAGGTATCTGCTGGTCCATCTTTCTCTAACAACTTTTGAATCAAATTTGCTTTAAGGAAGAGCAGGAGTCTCCAAAACAATTATGTTTCACATAGCTCACACACAGAGCTCTGGGCCACCCTCATAACTGCTCAGTGTTGTTCCGTGAGGCAGGTTAGGTGTTACCACATAAAAAGGTATTTAAGGGAGACACATCCATAGGAAATCAAGCTTCTTTACTTCCTTTATTAACAGAATATAGTCTTGTTTATTGCAATTTCATAGGCAATGGCATACTAGAGCCACACTTGCAATATCACTGAAGTCTACAATCCAAAGATATATGAAAATACACCCTAAAATCAGTAGACTTCTGAAAGAGTTAAGTAAGACTAGGAAACTGCTCCTAAGTTATTCTGTAATCAACATTATTTCTTACACTAAATAATCTTAATGAGCCAAAACCCAAAAGAAAATTGGATTTTTTACTGTACCATTCTGACAGCCTGCTATAGAACTCTGTGCACCTCTCTTTATATTAGATGTCCTAGATAACTTTGTGATCATTTTTTTTTAAAAAATATGTTTTGCCAGCCTCTTAGCTTCTTTATGAAAAGAGTTTCTCTTACTTGTTTGTTTTTTTTGTTGTTGTTTTTATCTTTTTACTATTTGCCTGTGCGCATGTGATTTGACTTGTTCCTTTTCTGGACTCCAAATGTATTATTTATTTACATACTCTGAGACCAAGCTTTATAACAGCCTTTGATATTCTAACCTGAGCCTTCGAGTATATTCTGCTTTTGAAAAAGCATATAAAAATATGAGCCCCTTCATTGTTCTGCAACTACTTTATAGATGTACAAGGCCCTACATGTGTTTGGCACTTCATATATCTAAAATCTTGGGAGTGGTTTGTTCAAGGATAGTAAAAAAATCAGTGCTGAATTTCCTCTCTTCAAAGAGCTGTTGCGTGGTAGAACTGAATGAATTTTAAAACTCATTTTAAGATCTGGCAATATGAACAACATTGGCATATAGTTTTTCAGCAAGATGAAATATGCATGTGGAAGAATAAAGAAAAAAAACCAAGATACTTGCAGTCTAATCCATTTAGCAATCTGTCTCTAATTTTAATGATGTATTTGTCATTTTATTACTCACGAAATGTCATTTATATGAAACTGTCACTATGATATTAGAAAGGAACAGCTTGTGTTAAACTGTATAACATCCTTGCCAACTTCCAATGTTAGTTTCATTCTACCTCTTTAAAATTTTCCTTACGCTTTCAATTCAGCTTGGATATATTACTTCATGTACCAAACTTTTGTACATAATGGCTGTAAAAAATGTGTGCATTTCATCTTGGAGTGGATACATCTACTACCATGTTTACTTAATTCAACAATAAGGAAATTGTTCTGAAAATTGGTGCGTAAAAGTAGCCTGATGTGAAATTAAAAACCTACAGGATCCTGAAAAATCTATAATAATTTTTAATATTAATACCAAATAAATAGATTAGTAGTCCCTTACAAAGAGAAAGAATAAAACAGAAATAAAATAAAATAAAATAAAATAAAATAAAATAAAATAAAATAAAATAAAATAAAATAAAATAAACCAGTCATAGTAAATTTCGTTTTCTCTTAAAGATGCTTTAAAATCATAATCTTCATGCCTGGCAATTTCTGAGCTGGAGGAAAAGTAGGTTTCTTTTTATTTTTTTCCCCCCATATATTTATATCAGCAACTGTGATATACAGTTCATTAGAGTTAAATGCAAAGCAATCACACCTAGTCAATAAATCCCAAATTTATAACATTTTCTTCAGGAAATACAGGAAAACACCAAGGCAAAACTTATAGTGTTTTTACACATCTAAGGAATTTTGGGGTCCTTTGGGTTCTGATCTGTCACCTTTGAAAACTGCACCAGTTTTCTCATGTTTCTCATGTTCTATTCAAAATTTTTGATGTAAGTAGCTAGAAATAGCTAAAACCTTACAAATCGTAGAAGCATGGATTTGCTTGTGTCCTTTTTTTGTAAAAGGAAGGCAAATATCTACTATTTACCTTTCTATGGTCTTGTGCAGACTCAGAAGAAACCAACATAAGTTGCAGAGCATTTTGAAGCATTACTCATAACAGAGCTGCAGCACTGAACTCACCATTGATATCCAGCTGTGGAGGAGCAGACTTAAGCATGTTGTGTCTCAAACATTGGGTATTGCTACAGGAAAGGTGTGACTGCAGGAAAAGGTCCCATGGAGGTGGGACAGAGCTGTTCTGATCCAACTTGCTGCTGCACCTTGAGACTCTTGCTTGGTCCCCACCAACCCCAGCTCACTTCCCGGAGAAGGGCTGGCTGTGAATGTGTGAACAAAACACCTGAAAAGTCTAATTTGCACAAGAGATGCGCACCAGATTAACTATGAAAGGGAGCTGACCAAGCTTTCTTGCTGTCTTTTTCTCTCTCTTTTTACTTTCTCTTTCTTTGTTCTTACAACCTCAGCTCCAGACCATCCATACAGTAGGTCCAATGTGGGATCTAAGGACTGGGGATATTCTTGTTTTCTTCCCTTGCTTTGCCTGGGGAAAGCATACTCTACCCCATACCCTCTAGTGGACTTTATTGTGGGAGTGGGGAAATTGTGGCTGGCTGTTGTGGCTTGTTAGCCAACAGCCTTGGGTATTGGTGTGTTGTGGCTTGTGTGCCAGCACCTTTGGAGGAGTTTATTGTGGGAATTGAGAACTTACTGAATTGTACTTAATTGAGAGCTTGTTAGCCTCCACTCTTGTGGAAGTGTGTTGTAAGGATTTAAGGGTTGGTTAACCAACACTTTTGGCCAGGGCAGAGAACAGTAGGCAGCGGGGAAGACAGGGCAGCCCTAGCCCTGGGCATCAGGCAGCTCCTTGGCAATGAACCTGATACTGGCATGCCAGGACAGGTGGGGATGGTGCCCTATAGCCTCCCTAGGACAAAAACTGCCAGTTCCAGGGACTGGAGTGGTGTCCTGGGCTAAGGGTGGCATTGGGGGAGCCCAGGGACAGCAGGACATTAGGGCCACTGAGTGTGTTCAGGGTCTCAGCAGACAGTCAAAGACAAAGTGACTCTTGTCAAGAGAGAGGCAGAGACAAGAGCTGAATGCAAATCAAATTCTAGTTTAGTGATTAAAAGAAATAAGATCTTGATGGTGATAAAATTGATACATATATTGATTGCAAAGAACTATTTAAGAACTTATTATTCACCTAGAAAGGAGCATATCCTCAAGTTCTTCCATGTGAATCCTCACTTGTCATCAACATTTGGTTTAAATCCACAAATCTTTCATGCTAATCTCAAAGCAATTGCCTTACTTATAAAAATGTGGAATTGAAATTCACTAATGACTTAGCATAACTTCTTGAATATATTTCAATTGGCTTGATCAAGTAATTCACATGACATAGCTATTTGTAGTATATTTTTCAAGAGAACTTTTTGCATCTTTTTAAAGCTTCAGAATTCCTTCAGAAGATGTGCCTGAGTCTAGTGTACAGAAATAACATTGGGAAAGTCAAGATCTGAGACTTTTGCACATATACAGATATACTATTATTATCTAATGTAATCATGAAGGGGTGTTGACCCTGCCACATGTGAATGTTTTGGGCTTTTTTCTGATCTTAGATGAAGCACGTATCAGATACAGTTATCATCATGTTATAAATATATCTCTATATTCAATCACATAAATGTCAGGCCTGGTATACAATCTGTCATTTGTAATTCTGAATTCTAAGAGATGTGTCTAGACAAGTAATATAGATGCTGTAGAGATATAAAATCTAAATTCAGCTCCAGAGCCCAGGCCAGTTATAGGTGCTCCCCACAGACTGAAGTAATTGGACTGAATTCCATTAAAATGCAACCATATTAAAATGTTCTCTGCATTACCTTTCAATCACACAAAGACGTGTAATAAAGCATCTAACAAGACTCTGAAGACTAAACCACGGCACCACATCTATTTTCACACGAGTCATACAAACTCTGGTTAAAGCAGAAGTAAATTTCAATGTGTTCTCTCCTATACAGTTGTCATTGTTGAGCTTTTGAATGCCATTTTAAGCTGTTATTTTGAAAAGAGAAGAGGAATTAGTGGGAGTCACTAACATTTTTAATGTCAGTTTTGGAAGTCTTTTTTATGTTTATGGTGTTTCTGTCTTAAGCTCTGAATAAACAAGTCTAGTCCCTAACTGGAATCCTTGCCCACATTCAGTTGAAGTCACAATGCTTTATAAATTCAGTGGATTATTTGCATCTTCAAAGGCAGGCACTTGTCAATGGGTCTTAAGTTTATGCTTGAAGTTAAACATATGCTTAATTATGATCCCAAATGAGGACCTAAGTGTTTTGTTACAGCATAATCTATTCATGTTCCCATTATGTTGCTAAATAGTAGGAATAATAGTCATAAGTGACAGTCTACCTATTCTCACTGAATTTCTATAGGTGCATTTAGTGCTTAGGAATAACGTCTATGCAAGAGATTCTTTCTCAGCACTTTGAATATTATGAGACAATTTAGAAAGCATACAAAACCACAGCTAAATATGTTGATGTGATATGTGGTGATACAATGTGCATGTTCATTTCTTGCTACAAATATGATGGTTCCTGCGGTGGATTTTTAAAATTGGGCAAAACCGAATATGTTATTAATCTGGTTCAACTATCTTGCATGCTATAAACTGACTGCTTTCTTTCTCTCATGAAACTTCCCTAGAAAAAATCATGTTATGATTCACGTCAAAGATACCCCGTTAGGATAAATATCCATTGTTAGGAAAAAAAACTCCATTTTATTCTTTCCCTCTTCCATCTACCAAAGCTTTACCCAACTAGCAGTCTCTAGGAAAATCATCTTAATTTTTTATTTATCTTCATAGTTTGACAGACTGCACTGCATCTGCCCAGACAGAAGAATTAATCAAATGAAGTATCTTTGACAAAATTTGCCATCTGGCTTTGACTGCTACATGGCAGTGGAAAAGTGCTGTAAATATATTAATTGAAGACATTTATGGCAGCTCTCTATCATCAGAGCCATGTAGCAATGACAAAATCCAGTGCTGAGAAGGACCTTGAAATATCTCAGATTATTTTTATCCTTCACATCATCATGAAACTGTTTCTTACAGAGATCTTAACTACAAAGATCAAATTAAGCTTCAGATGGGTAGTAGTATCCATTCTTTATGCTTAAACTGACTTATCATCTATTACAAGAAGCTATAGGATCATAGTCATAGAATTGTTTAGGCTGGAAAAGACCTTTAAGATCATCATGTCTTAAGCAAGGTGACAGAATCAGGTCCATTCTATTTCATGTTATTTATTTCACTCAAACAAAAATTAATTTTGGAGGGAAAACCAAGCCTAGTGGGTCATACTGTAAATGGCCTATCCTCCTTCGCAGATTCAGTTTGGCGCCAGATGACAGGCATGAAATCTCTCTTGTGCAAAAAAATCTACAAAATTACAGTTCTAAATAATGTGCAGTACTGGGCAATATCCTTAAGGTTATAAGGTGAAATGTTAGGTACATAAAGATCCTTTTAGTGTCTATATTCTATGAAATGTTTTCTTTTCCTCAGAGCTCATATTTTATTTGTTTTGAATGTAAGACAAAACATTAGGAAAGGCCTGGAGGGAAGTCTAGCACACAAGTGACTATTAACAGTCTAATCTCCTTTTAGTATTGGAGGAAAATATGTTTTGGTTTCTTTCTTCTTAGTCAAGTAAACAGATAAATATATTTCCCCTGGCTTCCATTACAGCAAGTTGGCAGTTACAGAAGAATCCTTTCAGTTTTGATTTCCTGTCAGCTTTACTAACAAATGACCGCAGAGTACAATATTCTCTTGGTGTGGTTTTTATAGACTCTGTGCCTTAAAAGAAGCATTTTTGAATGAAATCGCTATATGTTCGCACTTGGAGGGCTTGGTTTGCTTTCTGCATGAGTACGTTTCTCCCTTTAATGCATGTGTGAAATTGGGAAAACGATAGGAAGGATGTGGCCTGAAAGAGAACATTTTTTTTAAAAAAGCTTCTCTTCCCTTGATCTTCATTTTCTAAGCTGGAGTCAAAAGACTGGCTAAATTCAGATACAGACATACCATTGTTCAGGCCACTTTTTCAGTTTGTCCACAGCAGACAGAAAAAACTCAAGCCAAACCAAAGCATCTCCATGTGCAAAGGGCTGATCTCAGGGTAGTCAGCGGCATGCTGCTGAGTATTTTCAGCAGAGCTTGCTGAAATTTCTCCCTCAAAGTTGAATTTCTTCTCATAGATTGATCTTTCAAAGAGAGAGACCTGACAACAGCATGGCTTATGAGTTGTGGTCAGAAGCTATGTGGTTACTAAGCTCCTTAGTGGCCACTCTTATGAACTGGGACCTAAAATTATTGCCCTGCTTTCTCACACCTAAAATTTCCTGAGGATAGCCCCTAACTTTTCATTTTTCTCTTCAGAATGTCTCTGATTCAAGTCAGACATCCATTCATTACTCAAGTGCAGGCAGTAGCCCATCTTAAAGAGTGATCAAAAGCTTACTGTATGAGAAACACTATTTTTAAATAATTTTTCTCTTTTCTAGTGCAAGTTTCCTTTGTCTACTCTCTCACACACCACAGGACTCTGTCTTTACAGACATGGTCTCTGGAGAGAGTGAGGCAAATCTTTTAGAAATGCCACTCTACTCAGTACTTTTGCTATATTTTGTTCTTTGATACACGTATGCCCAAGTATCCCCTTACTCTGTATTTTGCAAAGGGAAAATGTCCTGCAGCGAGTGCTCCATTCTGTTGCTGAATCTGTGCTGAGGGATGCAGGCAGGAGCCTGGGGGATGGAGGGGTCGGAGGGGGGGTAACGGGTGGAGAGAGACAAAGTGACTTCACCACTTCCACCCGTACAGAGAAGATAATGAGGAAAGCACTTTCCAAACAGAGAAAGTGAAGTGTCTTCAGACAGCAAAGGAGGCCAAGAAAACTTCCAAGAGAGGAGTGAAGAGAAAAACTTTCCAAAAAGCTGTCCTTAGCAGACCATAAATCTTACCCAGCAGACAGTTCAAACACATCACTTGCACCAGCACTACTATTCCCTGTTTATTTTCTTCCTGTCAGCATTAAAATCAAATAATAAAGTACCAGACAAACAAACAAGACAAAAAAGAAAATAAGCAAGAAAACCCAGTAGAGAAGAAAGAGAATCAGAGACCTTGTCTGTCAGCAGTGAAGAGAAGTCCCTTGAATCACACTGTGCTGCAGTCTCTGCAAACACCCCTGCCTCATCAGGCAGATCCAAGAAAGGAATTCACAAACTCTTCTTAAGTGTCTGAAATAACCATTCAGAGGAATGCAGCAATGCCAAGACTATATTTAAATATTTAACAGGGAAGCACATCCAAAGCTTTTGTTTTATGCTCATGTGAGGTGTTTCCCTGTATGTTTTGGCTGCCCAAGATTGCATCAGCTTCACAGATTCCTTCCTGCATTTAGTTGGAAATTGCTTTAAAGGTAAGGAGTATTTTACTCTTCTGAAGAATATGACAGGGAAATGGGAAGAAAACTCCATCCTCCCGAGGGGAGAGAGTGGAAGATATGAAACTGCTGCTAATTTCAAAAGGGAATGCACAGTGCATACCCAAGCAGGCAGGGAAATACCTCTTTGGAGGAAGCCACACAGAGCGGGAGCCTGGGGAGGTAAGCAAGCATGCTGGAGGGAAAACAAATGGATTTTAGTTGGAAACCAGCCTGGTCTCTGTCAAACATACCAATAAAACTGACATGTTCCTGCAGACTGAGTTGGTAAGATCTGCATGTCTTGATGGGAAAAAAGTACCGATAAGAAAGTTTAGCAGCATTAATTGTAAGGCTTGTTAAAGAAAACTGAAAAGCCTATTCCCACCCTGCCCCCACCATCTTTTATTTTCTAAGCATGTGTATAAATCAGGTAGAAAGGTAGGGTTTAAGAAAACCAAAAATCTTCTGTAGAAAACTGAAGGAATTAGTGTTAGGGATTAGCTCAGACATTAGTGTTAGAGATTTATAGGAACTGAAAAGTTCATATACACTAAGTGGCATCAGAAGGGATTAAAAACCACAGTGCTTACAAATAAACAAGAAGTCAGCCTGGAAAACCCATACAAAACTTTGGAAGAGACTCCTAACCAAAGTAAATAAGATAACAGCCCAGAAAGAGCTCCAGTAAGGAAGATGGTTTCTACAGGAAGAGTATTAGCTTTTAAGACAGCTTTAGTATTAAGGTCAACCTTTGGAGATATTTACCAAAAACTAAAGTGGAATAAAAAGGGGAAAAAAAAGAATCTAGAAGGGTCTCCAAAGGCCCATGGCCCATTTCAAACTGCAGTGTAGATGCAAGTACTGATTCCCTGAAAGGTTTGAACATCATAAGGACCTTTTTAATTTCTAATTTTTGGGGCCTTCACATGCAGGTTATAGTTATACTGATATGTACAAATGAGAACACAGGTGGCTGAACATTAATCCGGTCTACTTGTCCGCTTCCAGTACTTCCATTACTATAAACAGCAATGCTAGGTCTTCTACATTGCTCCAGAAAGAATAGATACAAATGCACCCACACTCATGAACACACACTCAAAAAGACGTATTTAAACATGCAATCATTGCAGAACTGAGCAGATTGGTTTGGATCCAGCTAATCCAAAGGATGGGCAGAGGATATGAGGTATGTAAGAGTTTTTATACCAGCTCAGGCTTACAATTCCAAAGTTTATCATCATAAGGGTGCAAATTCAGGATGTGAAAAATTCATAACCCTGGTTGTCATCACTAACCTTCCCCTTGTTATTCTTGGTTAGTTTGGAAGTGATATAAGTGCTCCTCTTCTCATGCTGTCCTCTTCCTGTACTGAGGCACCTCAGTTAGCACAGCACTGGGACAGGGAAAACCCCAGGTTACAATCTTTTTCCTGAAGTATGTGTGTAGACTGAGAAGTTCTGAATTAGTCGGCTACATAGCATTATGAAGGTATCTATGTGAATTTGTGTGGGTGTAATGTGCACTTGTTTCTGCGTCCATGTGTAATCTGTGGGCTTTTAGTGCTCAGCCACAGCAAGGCTCTGGCTATGTATAGCTGGTTTGCTATAGAGGGCTGTGGAGCACCTCCCCAGGCACAACTAAAGCTTGCTGATGTGGGATGTGTAGAAGCCATCCAGCCCCCTTGAATATTTCTTTCTATGAGTTAATGTACTTGATGGCAAACTGGAACATAAGTGTGGATAACTGAAGGCTGATATCTGATTTTTTTCAAGGTTACAATGAGTTTTCACCTCCTAAAGGTATTCTTAGGAGTTGTTCTGAATATGTAAACCAGAAAAAAAAAAAACAAAAAGCAAGATTATATGTGGACTTTGGCAATAGAAACATAGACTTCAAAGAATTACAGGATCAGGCAATAATTGGGACTCAGCTGCCTCATGAGGATGCACAGAAGTGGAAAACAGAGGCTTTCAAGTGAATGTTTAATGCAAAGCTTCCACAACTCATGCTGGTGTGAATAGCAAATTTTCCGAGCTTTCATTTAATAAAAGAGAAAAAAATGAAAAGAAAAAAGGAGAAAAGGAGTTCTGTGATGGCAGTTTTGTAGCTGCTCTCTGAAGTTAGAGCACTGTTAAACACAAAGCTGAACAGCAGATGGCATATTTACGCCCAAGATGTGAGACTATTGTTGACATGGTTTGTAATAGCAATGTTGATGCAAATGTATATTTGCTCAGTCTGCGTATTAATCCTCATTACAGTCTGACATTAATCCTCAAGAAAAGAAAACCATCTGGAAATTTTCAGTATAATATGAACTGAATTAAATACTATAAACTCATATATTACTGAAGGCAAAGCTCTCAATCGAGGAGAAGGACTACATCCTTATTTGTGCTTTATATTAGCCTCATCTAATCCAAAGTATACCTCTAATGCTGTATTTCTTGCCTTATTTTTGATAAATTGCTATGAATTGTACTGTCCTGTATATATTCTTTCTGCAAGTAGAATATATTTAATAACCTAGTTGAAGACAACACTAATTTAAACAGATGCAACTTGAGATAACTTAACCAAACTCCATCAACTGGACTCTGAAGTGGTACATTTGTTTGCTCTAGTGGGGGTTTCCCCCTAAAGAAGTTATTATTATGTGCATAAAAGATACATTAAAAGTAATCATGGATTTTTAAATTATTCTTCCTATTATTATTATTGTTATTATTACTACTAGTAGTAATACTTTTATCAGTATTTTAATGAAAAATATTTAAATAGTAAGCAAGTCAATCAATTCTTATATTCAATTAGACTCTGATTGAGCAAAGTTAATAGCCTGAAGTGGAACTTTCATGCCCAGTTTTGAAATTAATCAGAGAGGCTTTTTTCCTCTGCCACTCATTAATATGCCCTGACCACTTTCCTAAATCAGGATCTAAAACAATCCCATGACAAAGTCCAAGGTGCACAGAAGAATGATTTAGGACATATTCATTAGCACTGGATGGGGCTAAATAATGTTTTACAATAGTGTTTTCATAGTGATTTCAAAGCAAATATGTTCAGGTCCTCAGACACAGAAGCACAACTTGTCCTCTATCTTCTGTGATCATATGGAGAAGTCATTGCAGCTTCCCAAGTGTTCTGAACCAAAGTGAACCAGATTTAGCTGCTGAGCTATTCTATTGCAGCTTTTCACACCATATATCCTACGTTATAAAACCAAGGCAACATGAAAAAAAGAAATCTTTTCATTTTAGGGCTTATTTTGGTAATAATCTTTTTATGGTTTGCCTTTTTCCTCCCAGCTGTTTTCTTTCCTATGTATTGCATGTGGGTTTTATGGAACATAGTTGTCCAGCAATCGGTGCTATTGAAGGCAGAGGAGATACACAACTGAACTTTGCTAAATGGTCTGCTCTGTTTACACGAGGCTTGTAAAAAAACAAAGAACAGCATGCAAGCACTCAGCATCAGTGTGGGTTTCCATCATTTATCATCTGCAGATTATAGTGTTCCTGCAACTACAAAAGACAAAACCATGACAATGTAATATGAAGGCAATATCCCTTTATGGATTTCTGTGGTGCAAATTGCTGTACAAGCAGTTAATTCTCATGGCTCCCAGAAGACAAACTCCTGAACACACTAAACACTTAGAATGTAAAACTGTAGCAAAATATAGCTTTGACATATGGATTATTTCTAGATTATTATAACTTTAGAAGAATTCCTGCATTGTTGAAATTACTGACAAGCCTCCCACTGTTTTCAGGAGCTCCTGATAAAATCCACTGATTTTATGAATCAGTTAAAAAATCCCCTTTTTGGACTGCAAAAAAAATAAAGTGACGTCTGCCATGGAAAATTCAGATTCAGACTTCAAACACTCTGCACATGAGTTTAATTGAAGAATGATTCACTGCTGATATAGTGGGAGCAAATATATGTTTAAATCATCAAAATCACAGTGCTTCCAGAAATACTTAGAACTTTGAAATTTCAGCTGGAAAATGACATACAAGTAATGAACTTATTTGAACTTTCCAGAATGCTCTGATGTTATAGGGGCTTGACAATATTTGGCTGGACAGAGACAGCAATCTAGTGGGATTAGTAAGCATGTTACTTGTCTCCTTTTTTGGTAGCTGCTGGCTGCTGGTGCTGGTAGTGCAGCAGCAGCACCTATGTTTGTTGCAAGGTATTGGTCTCCTTTACATCATCTTTTGTACCATCAATAGCATTAAGTGGTACTGTGAGGGGAACCCTTTCCAGAATTGCAAAGTGTATTTATATAAATAATTAAAATTCTAAGCCTTTCCTACTGAAATTGCAAGGAACTACAAAACTCTTGTTAAATATTCATGTTTAAGTTAAGCACATCTTTTCCACTACAAATACACTCACTGCAATATGCTTAAGCCATCCTCAGTGCAGAATTCAGTCAGAAAAGTCTTGGGCAAACTCAACAGGACCACCATGGATCTGGCTCTATCTTTCATTTTATTTGCAATTCTGGTATTGGACACATGCAGATCTTTAAAGCACCAATCCTCCTAACTCTGCACACTAAAATCCCCCACTGAAATTAGAACTGGGGGCTTAGTAGTGATGTTCCAACCTTCTTCTTTAAATAAGAAATTTAATGCTAATTAGGTTGTGTTTTTTTATAAAATACTTTATTAAGAATAATAAGAGTAAACAAGGTTACAAAAATACCAACTTTATTAACTAATGAAGATGCCATTAATTACAGAAGATTTGTAATACAAGTTATAACCACAGTGTTCCCTTTACATTAGGTATTCAACAAGTTGTATTTAATGGGAGATTATTTTTCCCTCTTAAATATGAAAAAAATACTCTTATTATACACTAAATTCCAGGCAGCTCCCTGAAGTTAGATCCCATACAAAGAGACACTACACGGAACTGCCCAAGAGTATGCTTAAAAAGGAACACTGTAAAATTTTAGGGTAAAAAGCCATGTTAGTTCCTGCCAGCAGCCCCAACATTCAAAAACAGTGATACACCAGTGCACATGAAGGAGGAAAACAATAATTGAGAAGGAAACAACCAATCCAATAGGCTTCATACAGTCTCCATGGGGGTCGGCTGGTTCACAGCCAGCCTTCCAGAAGGATGATGATAAAGCCTCGACTCCTGCTGCAGTCGCCTTGGAGTTAAGAATCTGTGTGCTTTTCAGTGTACAAGGATCCTTGTGGTTCAATGCACAGCCACAGGGAAAAGCACTAAGCAACTCTTAGGCCCCACTCTTTTGACAATCCCATTCACTGAATTCAAGGGACATTTTGCCTGAGTAGATTTTGACCCTTGGAAATATATTTGGACCCTCGTCTGAAAAGCTCTAACTCAAGTGAGTAGCTCTGTCAAGTACATTGGCATTACCTGCAGCAAGGGATTGCAGAATGCCTCAGATAATTTTAATCTTAAACTAAAGAAGGTTTCAGCAGTAGCAGCAAAAATCTAGACCAGTACATTCCCAAGGAGAGCTGCACTTTCTCTGGGGTTCATGAGGTTTAGGAGAGAAAAAGAGATAGCGAAGAGAGTTTTTTTAAAGGGGAAGATGTTTTCATTAATAAAAGGAAGAAGCATCAGTCAGCTCCAATGCTCAAAGAAGATCAGTAATTAAGTTAAACTAGCTTCAGTAGAAAAATATCAGCTCTTATATCTTAAATCCAAATTTTTATATCCAGATACTACACTTTTCAGAGAGTAAGGATTAGTTACAGCAAGGAGAATGAGGATGAAATTGAATAGAATTTAAGAATGTCCTTAGATAAGAATTTAAGTTCTGTACCCTTTATTCTAATATGAATAAAATGACTTTTTTGAAGTATAGTCCAGATCCCACTGAAATTAGTAAGAGTCTTTCCAGAAATTTAGATGGGCACTAGATCATGTCCCCTTGTTATAATAGAGAGAAAAATATTACAACAGTGAAAAAATATCTATAGAGCGTCCTTTCTTAAGAGAATCCTGTAGTTATAACAGTTGCCTGGTACGGTACCATTGGTACCAACAAGAAATATTCACAGGAATAAATGAAGTACAAATTCATTACCACATATCATTATTCTTCTCTTCCCTTGCTCTTCAGGGTCTCAGGTGCCCTCCATACTGAGATAAGGAGAGCAAAAGTACCTGGCAAGCAAGTACATACAAACTTGTTAAGTTCTGGAGCATCAACTCTGCAAAATTTATTTTACTGAGGCACTGCCCAGAACAAACAGGTAAAAATCCTTACACATTGTCTAACAAAAACAATATTTTTATCATATATATATGTGTTTGTGTGATATATATATATAAAAATCACAGTCTTCTGCACAGCAGAAGCTTATAACTAAAATATTTTAGGTTTCAATTTTTTAGATAGACATAACAAAATGCCTGCAAATATAATACAATGAGCACATAACAATTCTTAGAATACAAAGAGTGAACACGAAATTGTATATTTTATCCACATTCTACTTGTGGCTGAAAACTAAACTCACTTGGAGTTTTTTAAAAGTCTCTCTTAAAAAGTTAATCCTTTCAATAAGATATGGTCAGTATATACTTAGTAAGAATACACTCTTCACATACATGGCAATAATTGACTGTAAATACAACTGGCTGAATCCTGCCCTCTTTAGGCCTGCTAAGTAAAGGAAGCCAAAGGGAGCATAAAGCCTTCAAAGGTGGACAACCCAGACCAAGACAGACTCTCTGTGTAGCATCCACAACCTCGAATCTACTGTACAGAGAAGTCAGATCTTGTCCAATTAGACTATTTACACCAGGAGCAATTTTAGGAGCTCTGCTTGCTGAAAGACTTCTTCCTATGTGCCAGTAGAATCCGCTGGATGCTTGACACAAACCTCAGCAAGCCAAGCCACTTAAGCAAGGGCTGAAACTCATCCCATTTCATCAGGAGATGTAAGAATATTTGAGTCTCATTGAAGTCAAAGTGCACTGCTGAAGAAAATTTGGTGAGTCAACACAGGGGCTGTCTCCCAAGACAGCTCCCCTGAAGTGGTTACTTTCTGCCAGGACAAAATTCAACCCTGCGTCTTCTTCATGAAATGTCCATTATATGTCTACACCAGGGTGTCAGCTTGGTGGCTGTGCAGATATGATACACATATCCTACACTTTGCTACTGGAAACAGTTACAATTTATGCAGTCACTAGTGAAGTAACAGTGCCATTACTTATGCAATGACATGTACAGTAGTAAAACTAACAATTGGATATATGTCATATCAATTTTCCGGGAATTACAGGGTAATCAGTGCCACCTATAACAACGTATTTGTACAATACTTCCAGCCATACAACTAAATGCCTATAGGAGAACAAGCACTTTTCATAGAGGCTGAGTTTTGGTCCTTTTCCCCATCAACATAAAAGAAAATGATGATTCTACACAGAGACAGGAAGCACAAGCTACTTAACTATTGGTGATGTTGCCCACATTATATACAATGTCATATCAATCTCTGAAATAATTTTATTATCCTGAAAGGTATTATACAAAGGATAGAATTGTCCAAATCTAGGTAATGTGTTAGCAAGGAACTCAAGTCTCTGAAAAGCTGTTAATGTATAACTTACTTTTCCCAGTCTTAAGTTTCTCAGCCAGGTTCCAGATTTAACTGTTCTTTTTACTGCTGTAAATACAGAGTTATTTTCATGAAATAACTAGAACTCACTGAATTTTTAGTACTTGTGTGTTGAGAAAGATTTGGACATATTTGATTAAAATTTCTCTTAATGTCCGAAGCCTTCCAGTAGTTAATCAGGATTATGTTTCAAACTGTATGAAATGCTGCCTTTAGCATAGGAAATTCACAGTTATTTCTGGGTCAAACTTTAAAGAAACAATCAATAGTTTGCTAACCACAAAGGCTTTTGAGAATCTGTCAGAGGACCACATTTACATTGAAAGAACCAAGTACAGAACTGGTCTATAAGCACTGTTACAAAAAAAAAACCCAAACCGATAGTGATTTATATGAGAACTCTGCTTATGCAAGCTTGTAAAAGTCTATTAATTACTAAAGAGATTCTTTTTTAATAAAATATTGCAATCTTTGACCTCTTATAAGGAGGAAAGAAAAATTTGATCATATCTGCTGTGCTTGTCAGATACATATACCTCTCAGTAGGTCTTTTGTCATAGATGAAGAGAAATATATGGCTCATGGAAAAAATGTGTTAAATAAAACCATAATTCGTGTCTCCTTCTAAGATAATCTGAAGAGCAGCATATAGCAGGTCATGTGATCTATTTCTACAAAATCATTTATCATCCAGTAATAGTGTCGTTGCAAAATTGTTTACCCATTCAAGTATCTTCAGGAGATATGTCACCATACTTGCATATACTGTAAGTCACCCCAACATTTATAAAACAACACTGATAGACAAACAAAAATACCCATAAATATTAAAAGAAGCTCAACAAACTTGACTATCAAGTAGTTAAAAAATTGTTGGTCTTTACATTAGACATTAATTCCATGATGTCCAAAATCTTTCAATGGAAATTGTTGAGTTTTTCAGGATTTTCTGTAGGTCACCGTAATCTTGTGTATCCACCGTGAATAATATGAGACCCGAACGAAAATCCCAGGACGATTTCGAATGGCACATCCACGGCCAGGAACAATGACACCAACTACTATCTTCAGCCTGTTTTGTTCACAAACCAAGGGACCACCGTAATCTCGCTAGGAAAAGATAAACACAATAAATGTCACTTCTCAAAATGCTTCATGATACAGCTGCCACCTGTCTCCTGCTGACTGGGTTTTCTGGGGGATGACCTCGCTCAATGCACAGGCAGTAGTGTTTTTCTTGTTCTAGGATATATATCAGCTTCCAATATCTTTTTCATAATCAGAACTTATGAGAACCAATGTCTAAGTTGGCCTCTGACCTTTGGTTGCTTTCCATGCAAATTAAACCCTGTGATCCATCTTCACATGTAATTCTAGTGATTTCAGACTACCAGATCTTATTCAGCTCTTCCAGCTACCTGCAAGTGCAATATTTGTTTATGTAAATATAAACCAGAGGAGCAGAATGTGAGTTGACTGATAAATATCTTTGTTATGATAACAGGTTCTGCATCAAAGATTACTGACAGAGTCATGTTAATAATTTTCAGTCAATCATCTTGCAAGGCCCTAGGAGGAGAATCTACATGCACTAGTAGAGAGGGGGAAGGATTCCAAACATAATAAAAGGTAATATTTTTTAGAAATAATTTTGAGACATAACTCCTTAAAATGCTCCTTTTTATTATTCTGAATGAATGGGACACCTATGCAGCAGTTTATGAATTCTGTGAAAGTCTGGAGTATGACCCACTGAGATAAGGAACTTATTTAGCACAAAAATACTTTCAGTTTAAATTAGATTGAAAGAGTAATTCAGATAAATTTCATAGATTTGGGACTTGAACATAGTACTGCAGTTTTTACTCAGGTTAAAGATAGACTGAACCTAGAAAACTAGCTGCAAAACCAGACAGTAAATGTTCATCTCAGATACAGAGACATTGTTTCAAAAAAATAAAAGTGGACAATCAGTATTGTATTCTCTCCGGATCACCGAGAAACAACAATGTTTGACCTTTATTTTGTTTCAGGTTTTTTTCCTGACTGATGGCAGACTAGTTCCCATGTGAACAATAAACTATGTCAGTGCCATCAGAGCGGCTCATAAAACACTTTCAGGAGTAAAGTTTCACCTGCCAATCTGATTTTGTTCCTCTGCCTTTTCTGCTGAGGAAAGTAGCTTCAAAGAGGAGCTCAGAGAGCAGGAAACCACACAGCGATTAAGACTGATTGCTAATATTAATTCAGTCCATTCCCTTTGCAGGGGAAAACAAAGTGCAGGATCCCCAGCAGACTTCTATGCAGATGTTTCATTTATAAGCCTTGACAAGTCTAAGACCTCATTTACAATTAAGCATAAAATACTTATTTTGAGGAAAATACTTTGCAACAAAAAATGATCCTTCTGGAATATTAATAATAAATGGAAGAGGCCTCAGCTTGACAAAGATAACCTCTGTTCCCCATGGTTTGGTAGTATGATGGGGTAGGAAAAATTTCACTACATAGTTAACATCAGTATTTGTAAATCAGTAACTCCAGATATTAAATACTCAGTAATGTTCACGACTGCCTCCATCTAAATAGCATTTCATCAGTCAAATTTTATACAAAAAAAAAGGATTATATCTTCCTGTAATAAATTATATACAACATTTCTCCTCTGATGTCTTTTCTCCATCACCAAAACTAGTCCCAAGCAAAACAACTGTATCAAGCTATATGATCACTGAAGCAGTTCTATCCTCACCTATATGTTGCTGAGACTTGATTAGGGAGACCTAATGCTCCAGCCTTCTGACCTCAGACCATTTTTGGATCTGTCTCCTTCCTTCATAATTTTATCAACCCTGTTGAGTACTGACTATTATATATCTTGCATAAAAGTCTTCATCTTACTAAGAAGCCAAATTTGCTCCAACATTTGCTTTCTACTCAATCAAAATATATTGCTATTACTAGCACTTAGCTACTTTAGCCCTCTTTATATGGAACACAAATTTGTCTCAGACTAGTGAACTGTTTAGTAATATGAGTATATTTAACATTTATACACATCTTTCAGTGGTGTGGTGGCATGGTGAAGTTGAAACAAAGGAACTTCTTCCTGCACTCTGGCAGAAGATAGAACACTTGTAACAAATAATTTTCCAATGCAAAAGGTGAAAATAATGTTTTGTGCATGAATATAATGCAGAGAAAATAATTATAAAAAACTCCAGCAAATTATTTTTGGGGAAGAAATAGCCTGGCTGATAGTTCCTATGAATGTATTAGGAAATGCAATATTTACCTCACATGGCCCAGCACCTATGGTTTCAGCCACAGCACAGATTTCTGACTCATTCACAGTGATCTTCCCTTTTAGATGTTGGTTGCATTTCTCATTTCCCAAAATAAACAGGTTTGCTACTCGGAGCAGGCCATCATAGTTAATTACTAGGATTGAAAAGAGAATAGAAAAATTACTGGATTTTAGAGGCGGAAAAAATAATTCAAGATGCAGTCTGGGTAAATTTATTCATGTAATTTGAGTTAGTGTTCTTTTTCTCCAATATTCACATTTTTTGTCCATCTCCACTGTTATCATGCTTTAGTATTTTGGATTTCTTCTATTTTCTATAAATGAGGTTTTCAAGGCATTTTTTTTTGGTTTGCATGTCTGTTCTGTTCTCTGAGAATATCTAGGTAAGTTTTTAGTATTAGAATAGAGGGCTAGGTAACTGGGCTTACTCTACAGCTCACCACCAGTTTGCCCAGTTGTATCAAAGAGACTGGAAAAAGAGAGCCTGAGAACATTATCGCTGCCATCAGCGGAGCGAGGATTCTGCTCCCTGCCTTCAATACAAATTAATGTGTGACAGTGCCTGCCATGGCCTAGGGAAGGACGTGTGACTTGAGAAATTCTGTAGCAGAGTAGAGTTTTTCTCATTCTGTGCTGGCTCAGCTACACTGAATGACTTTGTGCCTGCAAGGGCAGAGCCACAGCCTTGTGCAATCTCCATTCATCAGTGTGAAGGTCAGGAAGTAGGAGCCCTGTGGAGCTTACTCTTGTTCTACATGCTGAAAGACAAGCCTGTACAAGCTGCAAAGATAAATAAAGAGTCTGGACCTGCCCATTGTCTGCACAGCCATCAAAAGAAAACGCCAAACTTGCCCTCCACTGACTTATTACCCTGTTTTCTTGAAAAAATGGATGCAACACTTCCTTCCCTGACTGGGATTCTGTGAGGATTACAGTAAGTAGAGCATAAAATATAATACAAAGTCCTTGGATGACAGATGTTATGTATTTACTGCATTACATAACTCCACAACATTGCAAATTCCTTATCAGTCTCTTAAGCTAAGCTTTCCTGTGATGCTGTGCTCCAGTCTGATGTCCCTGTCCCCCAGACAGCTGATGCCCCCAGAGGATGGCTAATATGGACATGCTGGGAACATCAAAGGCAGTCATTTGGGAGAGGGCTGGTACAGATTAGTTGCCACCCACAAAGAAATGCAGAGTAATGGCTACAAGGAAGAGACTGAGAATTCCAGTCTAGTTTCTGCTCGGCTTCAGGACAATGTGAGATGCTGCTGCTGCTTACTCAGGGTCTGTGGCAAAACAACATTTGAGCACAGTAAATAATGGAGTAATTATTGTCAACTGGCAGTTATTAACTTTATTATCAACACATAATTAGCCAGATATAGCATTTACCAGACTAAATAAATGTCTGTTCTCCCACATATTTGTATTTTCTTCACACAAAAACTGTGTTTAATAAATTTTACAAAGGTTGCAAAGTCAAGTATTCAAAAGTTAAGAAATATCAGACAGGATTGCCTGTGCATCCCTAGTTCAGTGTCATTGTGTATGCTAATAAACTTTTGGATTACATGTTTCTGTGTTAGCTTTTCCACAGGGCAGCCTGTTTTGGGAAACAG
Source organism: Campylorhamphus procurvoides (assembly GCA_013396655.1). Lineage (NCBI taxonomy): Eukaryota > Metazoa > Chordata > Aves > Passeriformes > Dendrocolaptidae > Campylorhamphus > Campylorhamphus procurvoides. The sequence continues at coordinate 1,092,618 of WBMV01002486.1, forward strand.
ACTGCTCTGTAGATGAGCAGATGACCCTAAGTCGATGACCCAGAATTTTTCAAAAACCAGCTAGTATTCTGCAAAATAATTCTGTTATTTTTTTTAACATGTAGATCAATATTTTTCTCTAGTTCATTACTTGAAATGTTTGAATAATTTTGCCTGTCACTGAAACAATGACAAAAGAGGATAGACTAGGAGAAAATATTCTATATTAAATGAACTTAGATAAAATGCTCAAAGATTTATAAAATTAGGAAAAAAAAACAAAGGTGAAAATTTACTTTATAACAAGAAGTGTTGGACAACTGTGGCATCAGGCAATACCAGCAGCCTCACCTATAATGACAAGGGGAAGTAAGCTGTCAACGTATTCATTTAGTTTTTAAAAATAGTTTCTTACATCCAGTGTATCCCCATCCATAAACACTGCAACTGGTCTTCTCTGGAATTGTACACCCAGAAATGGGTAATCGGATTATTTCTACAAAATTTGTCAATATAGCAGGTCTGAAAAGAGAGAAAAAAAAATAATATATATAGTGGATTTTACTTAATCTTCTAAAATCCGTCTTAAAAATGGCAATAACTCTATTATAAACCACAGCAATTAAAACCCATTTCAATTCTTTTACTTTAATTTTCTCTCTTTAAAGAATGTGATGGATTCTTCTACCTATTTTTTGTGCTACAGCTGCTGTCAAAAGATTTCTTGAAATGCTGTCACCGCTTTTATGCTATTTAACTTGTGGTTTAATCTTAAAAGTAAGTAATGATGGCATTTCATTTGAATATATAGTTTTGTTAATATGGAGCAAGGTTGAAAGCTTGCATATACGCTAGGATTTAAGTTACAATCTGGTGCTTATTCTACAAATTTTTAACTGTATACTAGTCCATATGGGTACTTTGTGGGCTGTTTTCTTTTTTTTTTTTTAAATCTCCCAACAAACCTAAACACAGTTATCAGGAAAGAAAAACTGTAGGCACGATTTCTCATAAGTAACCTCTGTTTTCCCTCTTTCCCGAGTAAGGTAGATGGACCTGTATTTCTGTATATACCGAGTAAAATTTCTTTGAATTGGAAGCTCAGCCCATGGAGAAAACATCTGTAACATTGGAGACAGTAAAACAGTGAACTTGCAAATCTTACTGAGCAAGAGTCTCATCCATCACATGAAAATCCTGGAATTCATAATAACAGCTACTAACCTGCTAAGTTTCAGTAGGACCAAATCTGACCCTGCAGGGCCATATACCAACTGGGAGATATTCCGGACTTGTTTATGCTTCTCCTCTCCCTTTCCTTTGATATTATGGACTCCAAGCCAGGCCTTGTAGTCTTTCAAATCTTTGTACCTAAATGAGGCAAAGGTGGTTATGATTTTGCTGAGTATACAATAAAATAACTCAAAAAACTCTGCTTAATATGATTATGGTAGAAGATCTTAACTAATGCTCTTCAGCAGAAATGGCTTTATACTGCCAACTGCTATTCCAAAATCAACATGCTTGAATGTAAGCTCTTGGCCTAAAGCCTTTACATAATTTTATCTTTAACTGTTACTAAAATCTAATTTTTGCTTCATAATAGTACCCAAACATTTAGATCCTTGGACAGTATGAGCCTTTGAACTTTTTGAGATTTGCCCAAGTTTTTTATTTTATTCTGTCCAGTTAAGCAGAAGCATGAGATTATTCTCATAAAGAGGCAATTGTCTAACCAAGACACTTGGAAAACCTATTTATGCTTCTATGTAAAATAGCCAAAGCTCTTTTAGATTTACAACAATAATAGAAAATACCAACGTCCCATGGGCATTTTATATTAGAAAAGCAGTGTTAAAGCCAAACAGGAGGGAAACTGCTGCATCTAAGTTGAAGCGTTGTGCTGATAAATTACAAAAATAGATGGATGTTAATATTGCAAAGTTTACAGACTACTGTACCGAGAAGGGAAACACTGCCTTGCTGTAAGAACCCACTCTTCCTTTATCAAAGTACCACCACAAATGTGCTTATTCCTAGGGGGCGAAAAAAGAAACAAAGGTTAAAAAAAAGTGAAATAGTGTTAGTTTCTACATAGGCAAAATGTTTAGAGTACTTTGCTTCCCACATATTTTTGCTGATGAAAAGTGGCAGACTGACAATATGCAGAAACATGTCTCTGTCCCTTTGCTGTACAGTTTAAACACTTACAGTAACATGACTTAGCAGAGATTTACTCCAGGGTGTAAAAATCAGGCAGAAAGACCTATACAGTTACTCAGTTCATTAACTGGTTTCAAAGCTGAATTTATAATAAGAGACTTAATTTAAAATTGAAATAAATAATAAAAAAACCACAAATGAGGTAATTTTTTGGAACAGGAACTGGACTCAAGCATTCAGGCAAGTCCCCAAACTGCCACCAGATGTAAACAACACTGGGTCATTATTCATGTAAGTATTATTCAAAGCATTGACCTCAAGGTGGAGAGTTCCTACTTGATTACAAGCCCTATGAGATTTGTGTCCCCACATATTTCAGTTGGAAACAATCTGCAGCGTATGACATCTTACATGTGATTATAGAAAACCTGAAACATAATATATCAAGTAAAATTAAAGCAATTAAGCATGACAGTTCTTTCAAAAAAAGAAATGACTGTGGAATGTAGATTAATTAGTTTCCTTCTTTGTGCCTCCAAAATCACATTTATTTTCTGCAGCATTCTGGAAAGTGAATCAGAATTGTCAGCAATTTCAGAAAAGCGCAAAATCTCACAATTTATAAATTCAAATCACACAAATGTTCAAAACTTTGCAAAAAACTGCTGGATGGATACCAGATTCTATATGGAGTTCAAAGACAGCAGAATAACACAAATGCTTGACTTTTTTTTTTTTTAATTTTATTTTGGTTGAGAAGCAAAATATCGGGTCCAAAAGGCTGGTGTCTTTCTAAAATATAGACTCCACCCAGTTTTGTTATAAAAATGTCACAATCAGGAGTAAAAATGTGTTCTTCCATGTTATGTTTGCATTGTTTATTATTATTTTACTATACAAGATTTCATCATCTGCTTTAGAAGTTTAATTAGTACACTTAGAAAGGTTAACTTCTTATTTAAGTATGAGACAAATTTAGAACTGGTTCCATGAAACAGATGAAATCCATCAAAATATACTTGAATATGCCTGATACTAGAATGTTGATTGGATATAAAAGCAGCTTTCATTGATTAATTTAACATTTGGAGGTGTGCTTTGGTTGCCAAATAAAAATAGTTCTTAAGTATCACTAAGCCTTCACCATTCAGACATGGTAACTCCATTTTGAAGTGTACACTGAAGTTTTCTTTCAGAAAGTTCTGAAGTCATTACGATTTTGTTTCAGACAATATTGTCTTTGCTTCCTTGGTAACAATACAAAATAAAACTACATTTTTATGCCCACATGTAATTGTTCAAAATGTATTTTTCTGCTGAAGTATTCCAGGAATCCCTTATTCATAAAAGGATCTGCAATCATTTAAGCACTCATCTATTTTATGGAATTTTGTCACATAGCAAAAACTCCAGGTTCAACTATTCTAATATTAGCTATTTAAATTTTAGGTACCGATATGTTTACCTGCCTAAACGTTCCTCAAATATCAAGGCTCTTTCTAAAACAGCACAAAGATGGAGTTTTCCAGAGGGATTTAGCCCACCTCTCTGGTTACTAAGCCAAGGAATGTAGTGATGCTCCCCTAGAAAGATCTTTTTGGACCATTCACTACACTTCCAAACAACTACAGTTCTGGTGGGATCTTATAAGATGCAAAGATTATCAAGGATGAGAAGGACCCCCAGAATTTCTCTAACAATGAAGGAATGTAGAAAATAATTTTTTATCTTTTCCTTTGCTCTCGTTTTTCATTTAAGATGTTTTTTACAACATACTTTTAAAAGAGATCATAAATAGAATTGAGCTTTACTTTTGTCTGCACTAGCAAAGGACTTTTAAGTTTGATAATTTTTTTCACGATAGAAGATATAGGCTGATGCATGAGATATATCCTGTTATAAATTAATGATTCACGCTTCCAGCTGATGCGTTATGAACCAGAATAATGAACATAGGAAACTGCAGTTCTATGATCTGGCTTTTATGCAGTAGCAAAGTAAGATCTGCCATAATGGAATACATGTGTTACACACAAGCTGTATGTGTTACAGTCTTATTTTACATAATGAAAAGGATTTCCTTATAGCCACTATTTTATTTTTAATACCACACAAACTTTATTTGCATGCAATGATACAAGGAGAAAGCTAAATTTGACATGGGTATAAATCCTGAATCCTATATTTCACAACTAAATGCTCTGCTGTTAAAGGGAAAATAGTGAAATGATTTTTTTTCCTAACAGTCTGTAAAATTAACATTTTAATGCTGAATGAAATGGTATAAAAAGGTTTGCAATAGCTAATTGAAGGAGCAGAACACTATGAATGCTTTACAAATTCATGTGGTTAAGTTAGTAAAACTGAACATATAAAATATTTCACTAGCAGGGTGAGTACTATGGCATCACCTGACATTACAGGAATGCTGTTTCTCTGTTTTTACAGAATTTCACTGCAATGTAGAAGTATTCTTATGTGGTCAACAATTTCTACAGTTCCAAAACAAATATCCAAGTAGATGTATTGTCCTTCTAATTAAAGTTATAGTTACCTGTAGGTCAAACTAACCACCCATCCTTCGTTAGTTTGTGTTGGGATTCCATTTACAACTCGCAAATGTTTTGTTGATGCACAAGGAATGGCAGTATCTGAAAGTAGGCCCAGAGATCACATTTTACTAAAAACAGCAGTAGGAAACCTGCACAGTTGCACAAAAGGGCCACAAGAAAGTCAGTATTTACTACAGATTAACTTTCCAGTGCCAATGAAATATACATCTAAGACCATCAAAACTACTTCAAAAAAGATGAGTAGGTCTATATAAATATCCATAGGGAATATAAAATACATATATTTAAATAGGTTTTTTGAGATTTATATAGTTAAAAAGCAAACACTGAAAATCACTACCAAATCTCAGCACTAGAAAGGCATGACCGTGAGGACAGATAAAGGAATACAATAAAGCTATTCCCCATTTTCCTCTGGTAAAAGCAATTTTGTTCAGGCTGTATGATTTTTTTATAACTAACTGATCTTTGACCTTTATTTTGTTTCCCAACTGGAAAGAAATGGTTAGTCTTAGAGGATGCAGTATTGCACTGCATAGTATATGTACAAACTTACTTACCATCCAAGCTGGTTGTAGTAGGAGTTGTATCACCTTCACCTAGAAAGACACATAAGACAATTATAATATAAAATTAAAATACATTTAAAAACTGAATAAATTCAACAGCAAATGGCATATTGTTAACTTTAATAGTTGACAAAGTTTTAAACTTCAATGATTCCTTTAATACTCTGCAAAAGCACAATTTAGTAAGGATTAACAAGAAGGCAGAATTTTATTCCAATGGAATGAAATAAAAAAACATTTTGCAACAGGGGTTTTAAATATTTTAATACTGGGCTGAATTCTGAATATATCATATTTAATTTACATGTTTCATTCAAATAAGCAAATACTAAAAAATTAAGCTACGTCTTTTCTACAAACTTTCAGGAACTATAGAAGTCATGTTATTAAGTCCAAATCAGACTGAAAGAAATTCCAATTTCCTTAATAACCATTGAAACTTCAAAAGTCCTTCTATGCTCCTATCAGCAAAAACTTATATTTATCAAAACATGCTCCTCAAAATCTGGTTCAGTCCTTCCGTCAAGTAAAGAAAACACAGTTACAATGAAGTTGCTTAATCTTTACTCAAAATTCATGCCTTCAGTAAGGTCTACAGTGACCCAGCACTATGAGCTGGAGGTACAGGTATAGCTACTGAAAATTTGCACAAGCAAAATTTAAACAGTGCCATCCAACCAGATTGCCATCATTAAGCAAATGTGTGTATATATATATATACACACATATATGTGCATATATGTGTGTGTATATGCATAGTTATATAAACAGTTAAATTTATATGTGCATGTGTGTGCATATGTATATATATATATATAGTGCAGTTAAAGGAATCAAGAAAGTTCACTTGGAACCTTTTGTTTGTCCTGGTTAAGCTAGTTATTAGGAACTGAGTATGCCACTAGTAGTTCAATAGTAGTTCATATAAGTTCCAATTGTATAACAGACATATTCTCACTCCGGAGTTTGTTGGCAGAAATTGTAATGCTCACCAATGCTGTATTATCCTACAAATGTTTGCTGTGAATATTTCCTCAGGAATTCATATATTCGGATCATGAACTCAGAATCACTGAGCTAAAAATATGTTTCTTCAGCTCTTATTCTTTATTTGTATTGACACAAATAACCTTTTGCACAATTTGTTTACTCTTTGCATAGATGCCAAGACATCACCTGAGACTTCAAATATCACTACTTAGAGATGCAGGAATTCAGACTATAAGGAAATGCAGCAGATTGTCACTAGGAATGACTGCAACATTATCCTTAACCTCTAGAGATCAGAGACATACATTCAAAAGTCTGATTTACCATTTAAGTGTTCTCCCAGGATACAGAGCAGAGTAATTTAGAAATAAGAACTGAAGAGAAATATTTTGAACATAAATTTTGAACATTTTTTAAGCATAAAACTATCTTTTTCCACTTACCAGTTTATTACTGAGTTTTCTAGGATTTTTAATTCTGTTTATTTAAGCTATTTAGATTTAAACACTCAGCTTCAGGGGAGTGATTTTCCTTATTCTTGCCAGGAGTTAAATCATCTCATTAACATTTGAAAACAGAATCTAATCTGTATATTACATACACACTTCAGCATATATACAGAGTGAGTTGTCCTAACTTTACAAATACAGATCACACAAAGAGGCTCTGAAGCTTGTAGCTCAGAAGATAAGTCTGCCTGGGTTTCTTGAGGCCACAGCCAGCATTCTGACCGCTAGACAATTCTTTGTCTCCATCCAACCCTCATTCAATAGCTAGATCTGCTGGAAAATGTTCGACCATCTGTAATAGCCCTTTTGTGCTCCTGCTGCATAAACAGGCTTTGAAATCTCCAAGCTGGTCAAGGAACAGAACCCCTTGTTCATATATTGCACAAGCAGCTTCTGTCTGCTCCTTCTCAGTCACGCACAATTGATCGTTGATAGAACTGCATATTTTCCACTGCCACAAGTGACAATAGAAAGGTGTGCATGTGCCTGTGACACCATGGCTTCATTGGGACAGCACAGCTGACAATGCCAGAAGCAGACCAAGTACTCACATCGAGAAATAGGGCAGTAATCCCAGGGAACAAGAGGATCATCTGTGTAACACCAGGGACCATGAAAATCATCATCTGGATTGCGGCAATAGTTTTTCTTCAGTTTACTAACATCTGGTTCTCTGAATATTTGTATATGCCTACAGGGAAAAAAAAATTCAAAGTGCTGAGAAGCTTTATACTATAGCCCAAATTTTCAAAGGTTAAATATTGCTTTGCTCCACATTGTACTATTAGCTGATTGAGAAGCCTACAGGTCAGGGTATAGGGCTGGTTAAAATCAAAGGGAAGATGAGACCCAAATATTTGCTGGATCTGGGTCCAAGTTTCCTCTGGTTGGTATTTTAAGTACTGTGTCCACTGGACAGCTGGGAGGTTTCTAGATCTCCCACTCAAGCTAAAATCTCTAGATACTCTCAGGAGAGACCATTACACTGATTAGAAGAGTGCCTGTGATGCCCTCAGCAAATCTGCAGGCCTCTCTGGGGAGCACAGGAACCTTCTCCTTGCAAGTTAAGAGCACGAGAGAGTGTTGAATCTACAAAGCTGAATCATGGGAAAAGGAAGGACAAAATGAGAAAGTTAGCAAGGCTGAGCCGCAGAAAAGGAGAAGGATGAATGGCTCAAACAAACTGCAGTGATAAGTCACCTAAGTTGCAAACCTACATGGGACACTATAAAGGTGAAACATTGGGGTCAGGATCTGAACCAGAGAAAGCTGTTTACTTCTGGCTTGCCAGACACAAGGATATAAGCTTCCTTAGTTATAGCTACACTGCTCTTTTAGTTCATAACCAACCATGCATGCTGCCTCTAGCACACCCATAACCAGAGAAACTGCTGCAGCGAGACAGATAACTCCCCAAAGAAATTCCCAGATGAAAAATGTGTGGGAGTGAGAAAAGAAAGGCTGATGTGTGCTCAATTAGATGAATGCAATGGCATCAAGCATCCAGTAGGTTTATGCTGTCTCATTCACAGCTAACTGAAGACTTATTAGGCTTCTCAGAAGGCGTGATGTTAATCCTCTGCTTCCCTTACATGGACAGCCCACTGGAATATGTATCCTCTCTCTCACCATCTGTAGGTAAAAACATATGCAGTCCAGGTGATGATTCCAGACAGGGCCACTGAAATCTGCTTTTGCAACACAGTTTCCCCAAAGGCTGATTTACTGACTTGCACACTGTCCTGACTGACAATCACCAGATTCCAAAGAAACATAGCTGGTATGTTGGGCACTATGACTCAACAACAAGTACCAAAGCTAATATTGACATATTTGCATCAGCTTCAGAAACTAAAGCAAAATGAAAGAGAAACTGTTTCCATTGGGACCACTAGTGTGTGTGGTATCTCATACGCAACAACATTTTTGAAGAATCCCTTATTTTGTACTTCCTGCTGATTCATTTTACTTCAGCAAATAAATTAAAGTAACTTGTCATCTCCACTTTTTAAATATGAAGCCAAAATAGTGATAAACAACAGAAATTTCAAGCCTTTTTAATGGCATTTGATGGCAGTACCATTACATTGTAGAATCAAGATTCAGTTTCAGGCTGCAAGGGACATTAGGTGGTTTCAAGTTGAACCTCCTCCTTGAAGCAGTATGAGCTATGAGATTAGGTTAATGGGATTTCCTGCCTCATGCCTGCTATCCTCTCATAGCAGTAAACTTTCAGGGACAAAGATAGGGTAAAACAGGCCAGTAAACTAAGCTGTAACATCCCAAAGTCTGCAATAAGTGGTTAGCCTGAACAAAGTCATGTTGTGTAACATGTTTAAACACAAAAAGGAAAAAAAAAAGATAAAGAAGGGAAAAAAAAAAAGGAAGATACTAAAATCTCCAGGGCATAAGGACCTTCTTTAGAATCACTGCAGATGAGAAAGAGTTGCCATCTGGAGGCAGTATTTATTCAGGACTCACTGAACCATCTCTTTCTGTTTCATATATACACACCTACGTAAGTCTTCAATATTTTTGTCCCATGTGGAGCAAGTTAGCCCAAATCTTGTCTTGGATAGATTCCCCATGTAAGTCTTGCCATTGCCACGATAACAATCTGAAAAAAGAACATTGAGACAAAAATGTGGAGGGTGATTGTGCAACATTGAGAAAAATATTCTTGCTTTCCATCAGTAATCCAAATTACTAAAGACAAGTGTTCTAGTTAGCAAATGCTATACAATATAAATCAGGAAATTGTATGAACCAAATCAGAAACAAAATGGGAGAGTTTTCAAATTTAGATACATTATCTCCTGTAGTATTTTAGATTTTGTCTTACATAAACTGGGAAAATTTAATTCATAAATAGTTGGTTTATCATTAATTTAGAGGGGTCACACAGAATATCCTAAAAGTTGTCAGAAATGGGTTTTACAAAACAATGCAAAAATGCTCCTCTATTCCTCCCTCCTCAAAAAATAGGCACTCAGCCTATTTGAAACAGCTTAGCTCTGTGTAGATACCGGATATTGGCAACATTATATAATTCTAGACTTAAGTACTACTTCAGCAAAATCAAAAAATCAACATAACTTTAATGGGATTCAAAAACTTGCCTGTTTACTCCAGCAGAAGTCATGTTTAATTCATAAGGTTTTATCACAAGCTTTTTTGAGACTTTTCAAGAGGAATGTTTAAAATGATCGCTATTATAAAGACTTTAATTTCACATTCATCAGTAATTTTACTTTTTGATAATTGATAGAGGAAACAGAACGAAAATAAAAGTTTAATCCTTTCTCTGACACAAATCTTGCAACTGCAGCTTTTTCAAATTTCCAAGAGAAATTGGCTGCAATTTAGAGATAGACATGTTAGTGCAGCCTGGTGAAGGGTTATAGGTCTGAGGTCTTAGCCTCAGTTTATGCTATGATTGACTTAAGTTCTCAGGATGCAATAATACTCCTTAGAGTAACCCCAAGACCTCATGGGAAAAACAGCACTGACATGAAGATTCAGAGTGGACCTCACAAGCAGAGGTATCTAAGAGGATAAATTCCTTTTAGACAAGGCAGTATGTGTAAAAATAAAAAGCTTTTGGTGGCCCCATATGCAACTATAAAAAGAGTGTGAACCAGGGAAATCATCCCAGCTCTGGAAAAAGGCCTGTCCAACTAAGAAAGGCAAAGACAGTGGAACAGATACATAGATTCACCTTGTCTAAAAATCAGATCCAATAGCAAACCTTTGCTGCACCTTTCCCAACTGGAATAAAAAATTGAACTGTGAAATGGATTTCATTTACACCACAATGAGTCCCAAGTATGCAAATAATGCCAAAGCAGAACTACACAGGTATAATACAGATAGAACTTCTCCAGTTTTCAAGCCTGTCTATTTGCTGTTTGGAACAGCACAGCATTTGCTTCAAATCATGTTATCACCCTTTCCTCTGTTACCTTGTTCATTTGATACATCACACTTAGGAATCTGGGAGCAATAACCAATACGGATGTTTGGGTCAGTGGTAAAACACCAGGGTGATTCAGATCCATCTGGATTTCGGCAGTAGTTCTCCCTCAAATCCCTATAAAAATAAATATGTTAGCTCATAGCAAGAATAACTTAAACCCACTGATGCATTCCATTGTTTTTTATTGTGAATTAACAGTAATATGGCCTCCTTCAGGTCTCTGTGTTCCTGATCAGTGTCAAGTGCAAGGAGATGAGGAGCCAATAAGAACACGGTGTCCAGAAAAATATAGGAACTGTAATAAAAATATGTTTATGGGAATTCATTTTCAGCAGACATGTTTTGACTGGAAGTAAGATTTCATTGAAGACTAACAATATTTTCAATATAGCTTATTTTCATTCAAGATTCTCCATCCAAATTTGGGTGCAACTGACACTGGATACCCCTGCAATCCATTACAAAGGTTTTTAAATACAAACATTACCAAAGTGCTTAAAACTCCCTATACTTTGAATGGTTCTGCTGAGTTTAGAGAAACAGAGCCCTTCAGACTATCAGTGACTCATTTAAGAACCTGAGTCTTGGAATATAAAAATAATAAAAAAATAAAATTATTATATTGAAATTCTATAGAGCTGTTACCTCTAAAGTAAAAGTTAGTCACAAGGGAGCATCTCTAAATATCTTTTGCGCCTTGCATGAAATGGACAAACCTCTTAAATGTAAGTTTTATTTTCACATCTCCTGACAGTTTTTGCCATATTCTGTGCTTCTCCATATTTCAGTGCATTTTTCCATCTGCAGCACTTACTGATAACAGATTATGGAAAGAGAGGGCCTAACACTGTCATTCTTACTGATATCTACCCATCAATAAAGATATTTAGTACAAACTGGGCTGTGGCTTGATGCTAGTCAGCAAGGTTTCCTCCATGCTCAGTTGAAAAAAGGACTGAAAGAATATTACTAAAGTAACTGCCTAAAATTAGTAGATTATTCACATCCTGGGAGTTTATGAACTTCACAGAAATATTTGATGACCAGTGGTCCCCTACATAAAAGCAGTCCTATTGAAGCAAGTACGTTTAGTAATTACATAGAAAAGGGATTTAAAATAAGGAAAATAAAAGGAGTGTAGTCAAATATTACAAATGTTAAGTATTGCCAAGAAGTTTACATTTAGGTAATATTTAGGACTTACTAAGTTAAAATCAGAAATCAAAATGCGAACAAGTATTTAGTTCCATGAAAGAAAAGCAGTGGTAATGTACCAGCACTACTGGGAATCTGGTGTCATCCTGGAAAACATCCAGACACTTCACAATCAAATTAGTGAACATTTATTATATTCACTAATTCACTATATTATTTATAATATTTATTAGCAAACATTTGAGGAAAAAGTTCATTGAAACTCCTAGGGTTTCACACAAGTTCAGCTAGATCTACTATTTCGAGATCTGAAGAACTGATTTTCCCATGTTCAAATAGTTTTCAGTGTCAGCAAGTAAGGTGAATGCATCAGGACACAGAGCAGGGACAGCGACCTCATGATTTACTTCAGTAGTATGAATTTTTAAACATTTTAAAGCTAAGCTCTTTTCCCACTGCAGTAATAACACCCACATGTCTCTACTCACTTGCATTTGAAGTTCTCAGGAGTGATGTTGTGCTGGTGAGGAAACTGGGAGTCCCATCTCTGGCACTGGATTCCACTCCATATGGTGCTGACTGTGCCACGGTAACCCTCACCCTGCCCCTGGATGCACGCGGAAGTCTCAGCTGCTGCCTCTGTGCTGTTCATGACACTTTCTTCTGCAGACCCAGAGAAGAAGTGATGTTTCATTCTCTTAAGACTGGCTAGGGATGTAAGGTTGGAACTCAGCATTGCAGTTTGAATCATGGTAATTAGAGTTCTTTGGTGAAGTTGCCAAATTGATTACAAAATAAGTTTCTCCTCTTCACATTTACAACATCCACAAAATCAAAAAAAAGTGCTAGACCTTATGCTAGTTTATCCACTTGCATACAGAGAAGCCACAACATTTAATAGGTTTTGTTCTAGCCTACGCTGTATCACTGAAGGTCAGAAGATATTCCTGATTACTTTTTCCAGTTCAGCAAATATCTTCTCATTCACTTAGCTTAACAAGATTGACCACCCACGTGTCCACTGTTACACATGTAAGTACATATTTGTAGGATTAAAATGCAATTGGCATTCTCTAATGACTTCACAGAATAACAAGTCACAGGAAAGAAAAAAAAAAGAGATGCAGATAAAAAAATTAAAACCAAAGATAAATCATGTTATAAAGAAATGTGCTAACTTCTCCTTAAAGTTGTGTTTTGTTTGTTGTTTTTTCTATTTTTATGCCTCATATGTTTGAAAGAGGGACAAGAAGCCCAGATCTTGAAATCAAAGATCAGTATGCTCTACACAGAGACAAATGCTTTAAAGACTAACAAACTCATCAGACTCAAGATCTTTTACAGATGTTGATATACTCTGCACTCATCCCGGTGTGGGTTGTCTTGAACTAAATTCAGAAAAGCAGTGGTTTTCAAATGACTCATTCACATAACTTGAAAGTCTCTTTTTATTTCTTATGCAATTTTCATAATTGCAAATTAATGGCACAGATATTGCATCAGATATATACAAAGTAGTACAAAACAAAATACACTGCAGCAAGAGCACCACTTCTACAACGTTCCCAAAAGTTCCCAATACAATATTTTTGCAAGCAACTGCCTACCTGTGTTGGTAACTACTACTGTTCACAAGACTAATTTCATTAATTACTTTAAAAGTATTAGTTGCCTAAAATAGGTATGTTAATAAATGTTTTTAATTAGTTTTCTTCAAATGGTCCAGTGAATAGAACATTTGTGTGTTAGTCATAATATAGTTCACTCCTGGTAATTTGAGCCAGTTCTATGAACTTGGAGAGAATAGGGATCTTAAGGAAACCAAATGTCATAACAGATGGTTTTGGCTGATTTTCTGACTGATCTTTGATGCTAAAGATCACTCCCCTGTCAGAAGATAACATCAAGTTGTGCAGTTGAATTATGCATTTATCCATGCAGCTCTTTTTCTCTTCATCTGGTTGATGTTTTTAAATCAGTGTTTCATGGTCAAATTCATTTCCTGTCCTTCCTTCCCAAGGCACTTTTTCTCCAAATGTTGTACTGTTTCAATGGGATTGTGAGTTCCAAGTTCATTCCAAAGTCAAAAAGGTATGGCATTGCAAGTATCACAAGCAGGTTTCTTCAGGCTGTCAAATGCACTCCTTCTAGTGGATTCATCAAACAGACATGCAGCTAGTAACTATATTTTTGGTCTTTATAGATGACTTTTTAAATAACTGGACTACAAAAAGATGAATTCATACAACTAATAGAAATAAATAGCTGCATATTTCAGTTTTCCATCATAAATAATATATAAAGCATATTGGAAATATATTCTAAAATACTTTCTAAGCTGACTAAAATGAACACATTCAAATTCATATTAATCTCTTCAAAAAATAAATGCAGTGCTTTTATTAAAAATTAAAGAGATGTAGTGAACAAGTTGGCGGGGGGGGGGACAGGTTTCCTAATATCAGAAATTTCAGCATACATCCTGGCTTTATAATATTTCCTAAGCAAATTAATAAACTATATAACTCTAGCAAAAAGCCTTCTTAAATAATACTAAAAAAGTATAAAAAAATCAACCTTACAAAAGCTATTGCAAAAACCTTTTTTATCCACAGGAAGTTACTATTTCAACTATTATGAACTATACATCTACCCTGTATTCAGTCATACTAGGGAAAAAGGAGTTGGGTTGGTGTTTATATATCATTGTGTGTGTGTTTGGTTTTTGGATTTTTTTTAAATCACATGCCTGAAATGAAATAAGTAATGTATCAATTTATTTAAGCAAGGCCACAGTCATTTTGCAGAGCCTTCCTTCTTGTACATCTACAGACACACAGGTCACTGCTAAACCTTACACTGGCTTTCCGAACAGTGACCTCTACCTGTAGATTAGATTTTACAATTTGTCCATAGCAAAATGTAAAGGCATCAGACAAACTTAACTTTCATTTTGTCACGAATACTTGCACAGCCAAGCCACCTCTGGAAAAGCTTACATTATAATGATTAAGAACGAAATTATATCAAAATCTACCATGTGATTATCTGCTATTACTTTGTGACAGCTCTCAATAAGAATTCTAGTACTGAAAAGGATGGCTAAAATATTCTTATTTTATTTAATACAGCAGTTCCTTCATTCCTAAAGGCCCACAGAACCCTCCCCAAACTCATCTTGCTGTACCACCTGCATTTCCTACACGTTTCATTTTAAAAGATGAAAAATGAGACTTCAAAATATTTATGAAATTTAATTTTGAAACAATTCCCATTCTGGCTATTGAGTCTCACAGAAAGCTCAAAACTTACCAATAAAGGCTTGAGAAATCCTTCATTCATCTGGTGATTTTCACAAAGAGGCATGATGGGAACAGTCTCCCTGTTCCTGTTAATGAAAGTTGGGCTGGATGTGCACGGGGACATGCAAAAGCTTGAGGAACAGCGCCTGCCTCACCAGGCATTACAGAGGAGCTCTGCAGACAATTGCCAAACTTTAAGAGCCCAGATAGTCCAAGCCTAGAACTTACGTAGCCATCTCCATTCAATATTGATCTTGTTTTTGAGGCTAATTAGTCATCATCCACATAGCCAATTATCTAAAGTTTACTAACTCTGAGCATGAACATCAGCTGTGCAGAGCACTGGTGAAAAAGCCCTGAGATGACACTCATCAATTCTCTTACAAGGCAAAATCAAGATGAAGATAAAAATCCATAAAGCTGAATTCCCACCCTTATTCCAACAATTCCTCTAAAATATAAATTAAGACTTGCAAACCAAGGACTTTTTTCAAGGAGAAAAACGTTATGAACTAAGCCAGATTAATTCAAAATCGATAAGCAATCCTTACTTTTCAATACTTACTAATATTTCATAATACAAGTTCTCAAGATTTTTTTGCTTTGGTTCAAATTTTATAGTTCTGAACTGAGATTAAAAGTACTGTTAAAGGAAGATCACACAAAATATTATCTTATAAAAGATTACTATTTTTGATTTATTGATTAAATGTCACTTCTTACTCCTGTGCAAAAGTTCATGATGAACAGAAGGATTTGGTAATCATTAGCAACTGCTTTTGAACTTTGTGGGTGGGTTTGTTTTTGGGTTGTTTGGGTTTTTTTTTCCTAATTCTGGATGACTAAGATTAACCGTGTAATTCAGACAGTGACATGAGGGGATTTCCCATTAGCAGTATTTCCATCTTCAAATGTTCACTCCAAAGTCCCCAGCCAAAACACAATAATGCTGCAAAGGCATCCTTTTTTCTTCTCCCCATAAACC
>WBMV01002486.1:1114816-1191261 GCA_013396655.1 Campylorhamphus procurvoides
CCCCCCCCCTAGTGAATAGAAATTGTCTTGTCTTTCCGATGTTATTGAAATGTGTTTGTAATAGAAACAAAAAGTAGATTTGCGCCTGAGTGAGTCATGAAAAGTATGTAAGAGAACAATAAAGTTAACTACCTGGGAACTTGAATCCATTTACAACTGCAAGCAGATGTGTTTCACAGAAGCAGAGGAAAATGTGATTTACAAGTGTGTAGTTTTGCTACGTTGCTTTTTATGTCAAATGACCATGCTAATTTTGACTCATGAATTTGCAATTGATCTTCCATTCCTCAGGAAAAGACAGGTTTCTTGAACTATGCAAGGGACAGGGACAGAATTTAAGTAGAATTAAAAAAAAAAAANTTATTGGTGGTGGTAGCAGTAAATAATTTGTTCAGTAAGAATCTTCCCTTGGTAAGAATCCTACATGAAGGTGGAGAATTCCCATATGCCCCTTTAAGTAACAACTGCTCACATATACAACTTCATGCCATGGCCATTACTTATCCCCTCCAGGCTGCCCCAGCATTTATATATCTGCTAACATAATAGAGGTAAAATACCTGTTACGTTATGGAAACAGACTTTTTGTCAGACTCATACTGTCTCTATTTTATCTGGATACTCCAGTAGTGGTTTATCTTGATTTTTATATCAACAGCCACAAAATACAGACAACATCAAAACTTAAAGTTACTAAAAATGACTCTTTTTATGTTTGAGATTTTTGTTCCACTTTTTTGAATTCTTACATAAGACCAGTTTTAGGTGATCTTTATTGTTAATTGATTCTATTCTCTTCTTCTATCCTCCTCCTAAGAGAGACTTAGAGCTAGATGAAAAGCAGAGTGTCTGGTTTCAAGGCCAATTTTTAACATTTCATTTTGGTCAAAATTCAAGCAGGGCAACAAAATAAATTGTCATTTCCAACACTGCAGATCTAAGAGAAACTGACTTTCTCATGAGCTAGTATGACACTGAGTTTCACTGAGCAGTTTTAGAAGCTTACTTTTGCCTCTGCTTGACGGAAAATCCAAAAAATATTGTTTTCCCTTTTCTGCCTGTTTTCCCGGGGGCTCTGCCACAGAGTTGGGGCACATGAAGTTGAAAGGTTTCCACACTCCAGGTTCAGTTAAAGCTATGTCTTGTGTAGAGAAATTGCCTTTCTTCCCAGAATGTTATAAAAACAGAATTCTGAGTAAAGAAAATAAGAAAATCAGTGTAGGTACTATGAGACTGCCTTTAATACAATGCTTGCACATTGATTACTTTGTACATCCATTCACTAGGGTAAGAAAATGGACCCCAACTATAGCAATGAGAATTATGGGAGATAAGACAGAACACTCTCACCTGTAGATCCCACAAGCTGTAAACTTAGAAAAGTTTTCAAGACAGGTCCAATGATTTTACCTTCCTCATCTTCCCGGCACTTCTTTAATTATCTATTTAACATCTAATTATCAGTAAAACAGAGCTGTCAGAGGTATCACCAAAGTTAAGATGATCTGGGCTTTGAAGACAGAACATACTGCAGGATTCTCTAAAAATGCTGAATAAAAGCATCTCAAAGAGGTCATCTGATATTTGTATACCTTAATGTCATTTGATTCAATTCTGTGTCTGTAAACTGAAGATAACAAATACCACCATTTTGTAGCTGACAGATGTAAAGAAATTAATTGCCTGTGGAGTGCTTTGATATGGAGTGCTGAATATCACAATAAAAAACACAGGGAAATTAAAAATTCTGTGTTCAGCACAAGGGTGGACAGGACCCAAGGCCTAGAACTGCAAAGTTGTCAGCAGAGAACACTGAGTAGGAATGATGTGTGCATGCAGCTACTCCTAAATGATGATGCAAGTGCCCAACAGGGCCAAACTGATACTGTACATGAGGTCTTTATGATTTTGTTGCCTTGCTTCTTTACTTCTTGATTTTCCTACATTTTAATCAATTTCCAGTTTTTAAGATATATACATATTCCAGTGGTAAGTAACACACAACTCTTCTTCCCTGTCCAGATTAAACAGAAAGTGTTTATAGGAGACCCTCTCTGAAAGCTATGTTTTAAAAGAGAGTGAAGGGCAATGAATGAACTAGCGGTGGTCCTCCACTGCTGGAAATATCTGTGCCTAGATTTTGGAAAGGAAAAGGAAGTAATAAATTTTGCTTGAACTCACCACACGTTTTAATTGCACAGAATTCCCAGGGGGTGTTAGGGTCAAGAGTGTAGCACCATGGTCTCAGCTTGCCATCGGGATTGCGGCAGTAATTATCATCAAAGCCCTTGTCAGGATATCTGTAAACCACAACGAGAATGTGTCAGGGAAGTCTTCCTGGCAACACTGCACTGGCTTCTACAAGGTACTTAAAGGACAGATTTCAGCAGAGACAAAGAAGAACCGGTTTCTATTAACCTTGGCTCTGATCCCTTAAGACGGATGCAAATATTCTTTTGACACTATTAGAAAGTTAATAACATATAAATACTTTACAAATACACAGCAGATTCAGACCTCCACTGTGGGGATTCCCTGCTGTGCTAATGCACAGGATACCGGATGGGGTAACTCTACTAATTGCTAAACTCTTGCTCTTGTGTCTGTCAACTGATGACCAGACTCTAAGCCCACTCATTTTTTTGAAACAGCTCAATTAAATGTGGATTATATAAACACTGCCTGTCATGCCGGACTCATTAACAAAAGTAGGTTCTTCAGTGCAGCAGCCCTGGGTTCAAACTGGAAGCTATTTTGAGTAACTATGTTACTAGTGATAGTTCCATTTTTGTAATAGAGCTCATTCTTGGTCATGCGTTTATTTCAAGCACTGGAGGAAAGAAGGAGAAAAATAAGGAATTAACTTCCATCTCACTTTATCACAGTAAGTTTTAATACCATTGTGCTATTTAAATGTTTTCACATTCCTACTGCCATCATTGAATGGCCAGACACATATTCAAGATAAGTAGGGTTTTTTTTGCATAAATGCCCGGTGATAACATCTGTAAACTTAAAGAGAATGAGATNCAGGTACTTGGTAGAATATGTTCCATGTCAACCAGCATGGAGAGTCCATGTCACTACCCAAGCTCCGAGGAGAGCCCAGGAAACAACCAGTGATGTAAAGAATCCACTTTCTGGAATAGAAGTATTTGTCTTAGCACTTAATGCTCTTTTCTTCCTAATATTACATGGCATGCTCCCACAGTCTGTGGAAAATGTGTTAATTACCAACTAAAACTAAGGTAGAGATGTAACAGTTTTTCCAGGATGAACTTCTGGCTGTCTCTGAGTGAAGTGGTGTCCATGAGCTGTATCTTTTCACCTACTACATCTAATGTCCTTTTCAAGAGTAACAGAAGCCTCCTAGTCAATAGTTCTTTCTGCAATATTCAGGCATGCTTCTGCCTTCTTTCATATCCATCAAACAACAATTCCTTTAAAAAAAGGCAAACTAATACCTTTAAGACACAAATATAAGACAGACAACAACCGGGCTTCAAATTGTTCCACACAATTCAACAGTGAGGCCATGGAGAATTCCCTGAGAGTTTGTCCCTTTGCTCTGCACATTCCTCCTTCCCAAGTACATTTGGGCACAGACCCCTTGCTTAGACCCAACAAAGAGCCTGAGGTTTCAGAAAATTCTAAATATTTATTTTTGTTTTTTTTCCCCTTGAAACAACAGTAGCTGTACTTCATTTATGAAACTAAAATGAAGCATCAAGATACACATCTGGTATCAAAATCAAGACTTTATCTCAGTTTCTAGAAGAGAGGGAGGAGAGTATTAGCCAAAGAGATAACATTTATTCTTTTTAAAGAGACAGATGCTGACCTACATCTATCCTAAAACTTGAATGAAATTTATTATCTAAAGTGCTTCACCAATATTTATTTCCCCCTTCTTTTTGTTTTAAAAGACATGCAGGAGTGGAATATAAAGCAAATTTTCATATAAGGGATATAAACCAGGGTATTAATAAAAGGATACCTACAATTATTCACCTCTTATGCTGCACTTCAGCCCTACTTTCCTCCATGTAATAAGTAATTTCATAGCATATATGAGCAGAAAATACGTGCAGAAAAGGAGAAAAAATTTTCCCCTCTATGCTATTCTATGCCTAAGTCTTTATCCTCAGTTGTCTTCCTTCTATACTGAGACATAATTGGGCCCGTGAGGAGTACATGAGAGAACTGGAGTTCCAGAATACAATTCTGCATCCACTAATAGCTAAAAATGGGCCATGCAGGAGCTGTTTGGGGGGATTCTTTCTGTTAACTTCAATCAAATCTGAGTAAGCAAGGCTTGGTTGTCAATTCTCTTCAGCAGCTGATCTCTGAGGGAAATAAATGTGAAACAATTCATTGCGGTGACAAAAAAGTAAAGTGAGATGTATTGACCATGAGCTGAAAGCATTGTCCAACAGGAGACAGACTGGAGCATTTGAAATGACTACTAACTTCACTTCCTTTTCTTCATCATTGTAACTGATGAAGCCATAAATGAAAACAGGTTTAAATCTGCCTGGGTAGTTCTTCCTGGTTTACAGGTTATTCACATTACACCTGGGTGATAGATTATAAATTCCTCTAGAGATTCCTGTATTTTAATGAATCATTTGATCCAAACCTCTTATTTTCAACTTACATAATTATTGCAAAAAAATAAAAACCAAGCAAAACAAATCCCACAACATTTTTAAAATCTAGTATAATCAAAGTATAATTGTTACTACCTTTAGTGACCAATCCATGAAGCTAATTAAAAATACATTGGACCCCATTTCTCTTCTGAAAGCTCATACAGATCAATCCAATCTGAATGGGTTGCTTTTTCTTAAATAAAACCCACTTTTATTACACTCTGAAAACTTTCAAGATGTTTTCTGAAGGAATTATTTCAAGGAGGAAGATGATTGTTCATAAAACTGCTGTTAGTCTGAAAAGTCGTTTTGCAAACAATCAGAAATTATTGGAAAAAAAGAAATTTTATCCTGCCAGCAAAATTATTAGTATTTGTACCCAGAAACCCTATAAATGTTTCAATCCCAAGGAAGAAAAAAAAAAAACAAAAAAAACCCCACAAACAGACTTATTCTAGAATGCACAGTAAACACATGACAAAACTCAGATTATCTTCAGTCCCTGTCTGCTAATACAAAATATTTATTGCAGCAGAATTATGGGACACCTGCTATTATTCAGGAAGTAGATCATCCAAGCCAAGGGAAAAGCCAGATTATATCACGTAAATTCCAAAACTGCAGGTTCTTAATGTTTTGCTGAACAATCATGCTTTCTAAAATCTACCAATACCCATAATTCTGAGTAAAAAAAAAAAAAAAGCTTTATTTAGTGAAACATTTAAACACATATAAGGATACTTTCAGTGGAAGGTCTTAATCATTCTGGGTTTGCTGATTCTTGCAGTCTTCCTCAGCCAGTTTGTTTATTTAATCCAATTTATAAATGGAGTTAATCCAAAATTCAGTATAAAACTAAAATGAAACTGTAGTCTAGTTTGAGCCAAACACAGAGTCTCTCCTGTGTGGCCTAACCCCCACCCTCCAAAAACCTTCCAAAAGTGTGTATTAGAGATGACCCTTTGCAGATGGGTGAATTTTGTCCTCTAGGACAAAAACCCTAACAAGGATGAAACTTGTCTTGCTATTTCTGACTCAACTTTTGGCATTATACATCTATGCCTAAATTAAAAAAATGAAAAAAGTGTAAGATAGAAATCCAAGTTCATAAAATGCTTAACAGAACAATGAACTCCTTTCCTGGGTTGAATAAACAGATGCAGTGGGCAAATAAATCAGGTACTTAAATGTGATTACAACAGAAGATCATCCATGGTTTTAAAGCTGTTCAATATTTCAAAAGGAGAATACTGTTACTTGACAATATTTCAAGTTTATATTCACAATTGCGTCAAGAAGTCCAACAAAAATTTATTACTTTTAATCATTATTTACTTTGCAATTACTTTATGGTATTTTAAGCTGACTGAAGTTGTGTATCAATATATACAGAAACATTCAGGAGTTATTTTTTTTTACTGTCAATGAAGCTAGGGAAGAAATTTTGATCAATTAACACAGCACATGCTCAACATTACGCTATACAGGACTAGGATGTAGCCACAACTGCACAAAATAGCCTCTAGTCCTCATCCTGCATCTTCACTGTGACAGTAGCCAGCCTATGCCATGGGCCAGAAGCCCAAACATCTAAAACTGGTGAACTCCATAAATTTCAGTTGAGTTAATGTTAGTTTTGCTCAACTGGTTTGAGAATGCGTGTAATTTTCAAATTATGACCACATGGTCTTGCTTGGGGGGTGGGAGGGGTTACCTCTCTGGTCGAAATTTGTGCTTGTGTGGTCTCTGAAGATCCCAGCGCTGACACTCCTTGCCTGTCTCGGTGTGATCCATTGGCCCTCTGTAACTCTCTCCATTGCAGGTCATGCATTCAACTAGCGAAAAAAAAAAAAAGAAAAAAATAGACACTAGTCATTTATTACGCTGATGACCTGTGCTCCCCCCTCCACCAAAAAAAAAAGGAACAAAAAAAGGTTAAGAAATAAATCATGCGCCTGCTCTTATATATATTGAAATCAACCTAAAGAGTACAAAAAAATGGTAACTTTTTTGCTTTTGTGGTTTGGTATGGATAACACCCTTTGGAATAGAATTACATCTCTTTCTTAGATCAAATCCAGGTGGTTAAATCTGATATCACTTTATAGGGCACTTACAGTTTTGAGGCAGGTAGGGGTCAGCTGCTAGTGGCATTCATGTTCTTAAAGGATTTTTAACCTTACTTATAGTTAGTAAGAGAGACACACATCTAAGGAAGAAGTATTTTTTAAAGGTGATATTTTCCAATTAAATACCATCCATTATTTTAAATCACTCTAAGTCTACTACAATTATAGCACAAGTGCAGAATAATGGTTGAATCCCAGTTTCAGTGCAGTACAGCACACCTTTTTGAATTCCCAGCACTTTCAGCTACATATGATACTGTTTCTTTTCGACGATAATCCTTTTTGTCAGCTTAAACTAAGATAGATTTTGAGCCCTGGTTTGGGAAAGTGGAGGGGGATGGAGGGAGAATAGGCAAAAGCTACCAAAGCGGTTTGAAATCACTGTTGAACAAAACTTAGAATGAGAAGTCTGAAAATAAATTCACCATAATTAATTGTAGACAAACTTCTCAAGTGCTCCCTAATCAGAGTAATTTTAAAGAAAGATCACTTATGAAATGCTATTTTTATGCAATTACAGATCTCACTCTTCAGTCAAAACATCCTCTACCAAAGTCTTCATTCTGTAGTGAGCTCCAGGTCTTATCTCATTTGAAGCTAACTTAAATTTATCTTTAAATGCTAGGCTTTAACAGATTTTCCAGCTCCTTATAAATTATTGTCTTACTCTCTCCTTCTCTCCCTCTTCTTTTTATTCCCCCACAAAACTATAGCTATTGCAAGTGACACATTAGCAAGAAAATTAAAGGTGTCCTATCTTGAGGATTTAAATGAGTTGATTGACTGGAACTGAATTGTCTGATTAGCAAGATATAAGGGCTTAGTTTGGAGGTCAACAGAACTTAAAAGTCAACAAATGCAATGGTGCATATGAAGTGTGTTTCAAATTCTGTGACTTGAAAGTCAAATGGAATTGGATTTACAAAGAGTTATAGTTATTTGCATTATTTATTTTAAAACGAAGTGCATGCTTATCTTGAGCTTTCATCTTGTAATTCAGTATCGAAATTTTCATCAAAAGCAAGAGGAAAAGCTGATTTTACTATGGAATGGCACTAGATGATTTTATCACATATTAATACTGAAATTTTTAATGGATTCACTATGGACTAGACAAGCAAAAAAGGGGTCACATTTGTGTGATCAGCACAACTTCATTGTTCGAGCTCCTCCATGACCTGAAAAAAGCTGCTGAGCTGGAAACTTTGTTCAAATATTCCAGCATACTGCAACATAACAAGAGCTCCTCTTGCTCTAATACCTCCTTTTCTTGCTATGTGAGTTATTCTTGCTGAGAAATCACCTATTCTGTATCCAAAGGGCATGAGCAAGTGGCTAGTGGCAGTTCTGTGCACCTGCTGTCAGCAGACTAAAGGCAGTTTTGTGCAGAAGCCGTGCCAGGTTACCTTCTGAGCAGAGGGGGATGTCACACACTTCGTGGCGCATCTCTGGACTGGTGGTGAAACACCACGGGCCTCCCTCTTCCCCTCGGGGGTTTCGACAGTAGTTTTCCCTCAGGTCTTTTCCCCGATAGCTCGAAGGCAAAAAGCTAGTTTTAAAATGACAATCATTACAGTATAAGAGCATGCAAACTTTGGGGTTAATCATACTATTTTTACAAATAGTTAGGAAAAAAAAAAATCACATTTCTGCTTCCTTCTCCTTCCACCCCACCGAAACAAAAGCACACACACAAATATCTGTCCATACACAAATGCACATCTTCAGTAGGGATTACTAAATCTAAATGGCCTAAATCTGGGACAATTTGTCTAGCCCATAGTGTGCTCTAGAGAGTTTTACCCCCACCCCTCATCTGTGCAGAAGTAACGATCTGCCACACAATCAGAGGCAGCCCCACACTCCCTGTCAACCACCACTGTTATCCTTCATGAACTCTGAGTGCATAGGGGGAATATTCAGTGGGTCCATAGCAACGTCAGACCCATCTTCCCTGTGGATGTTGGCACAAACAACAGGCCCATCTGAACTCAGACTGCACATGCTATGTATATTCCAAAAGCAGAGAAACCTCTCTGCATCCCTGGTTAGGCAGCAGCTAGAACTCATCATCACGAGCACGTGAGAGTGACTGAGTGGTGTGATCCACCTCTCCAAGAGGTTCTCACTGCAAGAAACCATGGATTGCTTTCCATTTCTGCATCAGAAATTTCCCCAAATGCTGCTTTAGTTGTCTTGCTTCATGCTCTGCCACAAGTCCAACTGTTGTCACCTTAGGGTCTGCTACTTACAGACCTACTCGTTGTTGCTAGTGTATAAATTACAGCATTGAGCAACAACCCAGCTGACCCAAACTGTCCAGGTTCAGGTTTTGTCTTCTCAGCTACCTGTAAAAGCATTTGTTTACCTCTAGAGAAACCCTCACATGCACACTGACATATAGATATACATAGGCATAGGCATGTATAGATAGATATAGATACATATTTACACATATAAAGTACTGCTAGTTAATTTTCTCCTCAAATTAAGTTCCCATAGTAAGGAACTGAACCTCAAAGCTGGTCTGTTCAATGTCACTGCAACAGCTCATGACCACACTCAGGCTGCACACTGCAGACAAATCCAGTGGCATTTCACTGCCAGTTTCACTGCAGTGATGTTTAAACTGCAGCTAAATCTCTGGAGTTAGAAGACACCTTATGTAGGAAATTAACATGCTGTGCATTTCTCGTGAGAAAGCAAAGGGAGTTTTTGGCCAAGGCTGGCAGCTGTGTGCTGTAAGATAAACAACTTTACAGGCCCATGAGAACTGAAAGCAGACTGGATGAGCTCATAGATCTAGCAGCCTTCTGCTAATAGCCAATGAGGGATTGTTTATGTGTGTGTTGCACCAGTAGCCTTAATGCACGTATTGTCAGGAATACTATAATTGTAGCAGTTTCTTTAATAAAGTGAGTTTTGCTGTTAATTCATATTGGATCGTCTGCAATTCTTCACAAGCCCAAAAACCTTCGACAACCTTAAATTCAGAGTTATGATCTGTTCCATTAAGATTTTTTGTTAATTGAAAATACAAGGAAAAGGCATCTCAAATTACATCAGATATCACTGAAAGAACATTAAAAAAGAGTCTAAATGGATAGAATTAGAAACACAAGATGAGTCAGATATACAAATGGCTTCATCAGGTACTGAAGCAACTTTCTTGAGAGAGGAAAAGATGAGTTGCAGTAAAGACATACCCAGAAATGGAAGAAGGGGCCACTCCTAAAATTGATTGATGACTTAGTTCAACTACATTAGGTAAGGCAAAAAAGACAAAAAGCCAAAAAAGTGAAGCCAGTAAAGAGTAATGGTAAAACCAGTTTTAACCACGCAGATGTCATGGAAATTAGGCAAAAGCCCATGAAGTACAGGTCTACTCTTTGACCATTCCTCTTTGAGCCCTTTTTACATTGGCTTTGTCCATTTAATATGCTCTGAGAGTCTTGCAATCTATACTAGGATGGAGATTAAAATAATAGAACCTTGGGTTTTGCTGGTGGTCTCCACATTCTACTGGACTACAAATAAATAAAAATATGACTCGTTAGATTAAAGCACGAGTTTAAAGTCTGAAGTTCTTTCAATTCTGTCTAGAAAGATAATTAAAAATCATTATAGTACATTCTTTAAATATGAAATAGGGATTTATTTTCCAATGGCACATTGTGATAATCAGATGTTGAGAAAAACTGACCTAAAAATCTAAGCCATTACTAATAAGTTCCAAACACACCACTACTGTCTGCTTCTTCCCATCTCCCTCATGTCTCTGATGATGAAATCATATTTTCTGATGTTGAAAAACAAAATTAGCATGCAGCCACCTCATTTATCCGGTGACCTTTAAAAAATTAAACTTATTGCACAAGGCAGGAGAAAAGTCATTCTCATAAAATTCATCATAGAAGAGTGGCTGTCCAAATGTATTTGATAAAAAAACTTTGTATGTTGTGTATTAAAATGCAATTTAGTAATAATGTGTACTATCCAGACACTTTTCTTTCTCTAATTACATAAAGTCATACATATATTATATAGAATAAATGCTCATTCTTGCTTAGGTTGAAATTAATGAGAACTCTTTCAGTTCTAAGAGATGAAGATTTTATACATCAAGGTGTTAAGTCTCAAGAGGTCACTGCTGTGGGATCTGGTGGTATTTACTGTATGCTCACAGTTAAGAACAGGTCTGGTCCCACACTGAAAATCAGACACAGTGCCATCAATACTGTAAGCAGCCAAGTCCAGTAAGTCCAAGCCTGAGGCTCAGCTTTGTAACACATCATAAGAGGAGAGAACTCAAATATCCTTTGCCTTTTAATGTTGTTCCAAGATACCATCTTGTACACTGGATTGATTTGGTCAGGACAGGACTAGGCAGCTTCTCATCCCAGTTCCTCATTAGCAATCTTCAGTTCGGCTCCTCCTAAACAAAGTGCTGATGTTGGGAGTCTGGAGCAAAAGGCAGCAACTAGGGTAGGAACCTTATGGTTGAGAGAATGCCTTGGTTTTGTCTCTTAAGGTTTTATTATCCAAATGGCTAAATCCAATACAAAAAGTTTCAGAGTGAAATGGTCAAAGAGTAGACCGGTACTTCATAGCCCTTTAATTAGTTCCCAGCAACGTTTGTTGCAGATGAATCATTACTTTTACTGGTTCCATGGTTTGGCTCTCCTCTCGTCCTTAGCCAATGGAGTTGAACTAGTTTTACTCTCAAGATGTAGATTTGGCCTCAGTTTTTCACTGTATCAGGTCTTAACCTGGAAAGTTGAGTCCCATACCTGCTGCATTAGTCTTTAGTTATTGCTGGTATGATCTAAAGGAAAGGATTTCAATAGTCTCTGTTGCCTGGCCTAAGCACTCTATAGTTTAACATATTCTACAAATAAAACATATTTTACAGTAATCATGCAAAATATAGCAACAATATATATACTATATATATATATGTATATATATACACACTAAACAAGTAGGTGGGCTAATATCCCCCACTTTGTAATAATGTGGTTTTTAAATTGCGCATTCTCTTTGAGTTGATTAGAAAACGGTGATAAACTTCCAGACTCCAGGGTGAAGGTATGCAGATGTTTTCTTTTCTGTCAGTAGTTAAGAGAGATCAAAAGGATATAAAGAGTGAAAAAAACTGACACAGGAAAGGAAGGGATACAGACACACAGCCTGGCATTAGAAGAGACTTCTTTGGAGAAAGTCCAAGAAGCTAGGGATTTGCTGGGATCTGGAGAATGGCATCTCTTGGAGAAAGGCAAGAAAACAGCTAAGAGATTTTGTCGTCTAAGGTTAGTGTCCCCATAAATTCTTATGCTTTATGGAAACTGTCTGGACACCATCCCCATTGCCTCTGCTCCTGAACTCTTACCTGTGCTCATGGGGGATCATTGAATTCCAGGCCTGACACTGGATACCACTTTTGGTAACAGATATTGTTCCTTTATAGTCTGCTCCTTTTCCAATGATACAATTCCTGACATAGTCTATTGAAAAAAAGAGAAGAAATTAGGAGTTTGGTTAATGTATTAAAAAACTAAGTTACTCATCTCTTTTCACATAAAAATAATATAGTTTAATAGTCTTTAAATACTTAATTATTCAAAATACTGTTTATTTGTTGACATAAATTCCTATCCCTTTTTTTTCAAAATCTTGATCACAAAAAACCCTCCTGAAAACGTTCTCAACATGTCTGATTGAGCAAAACTCTTTAAGTCTCCCACTCATTAATGAGGTAAATAAGACCAATATTAAGTAAAAAATGCTAACATAACGCTGAGCTTTTAAGGAGTAGGCTGAAGTAGCAATTGAGACTAATATGTATTATGGTAGGCAAATAAGTAGATTAGAAAATTGACCAAGTATGTAGACAAACTGTATGACAGCAAACTCAGGATATGTGTAAATAAAATGTAGGATGCAGCTTTCAAAATGCATAAAACCATCCCATGCCCAGGATGTTCCTACAGCCAAAAATCACCAACTGACCTCAAGGATTTGTTCCCCCTCCATTGCTGAAAAAACAAAATCAGTAGATAAATCAGTTACCCTTCTTCTCATACAGATCAAACGCATGGTCTTGCTTCTTTCTCACACCATTTGTCAAGCTGTTGAAGGATAACCAATGGCACCGTTTTGTAACTCTGTCATAAGCAAAGGCCCTGCAAAGAAAATCTGGATGAGAAAAAAATCTCTGTGTGGTTTATAATAATGACACATGGCCTGCCAAAGAGCATGCAATGACATCAGATTTATTTTTACTGGGAAAGGCAGAGAAACTGTCCAAATTACTATTTAAACCCACAATTCTGCTGACAAGAGCAAAGAAACAAAGAAACTAAATTGATGTGGTCATTACATTAAATACCAGCTTAGCTGTTCACACTAATCTAAGAGTTCCCTTGTCATTAAAGATCTTTATTTTAAAAGTGAGATAAATGTGACTGAGACAGCATCTGTGTCCCCAATTACGCTGCTTTCTGGGGGAAAAAAAAAAAAGGAAGACTGTAAAACATCCTTTTTTTGCTATGCTTATAATATGCCTCTGAAATTGAAATAGTTCAGTAACCCACACTGGTGGCTTGAGGAATATTCAAGCACAAGAAATCTGTTTCTTGCCCAGAACAACCAAGCTGCTTAAAAAAAAGATTCTTTTTAAGAATAAACTAAACAGTGATAGTGCACCTACAGTTTGCCCTTGTTTTGCTTTGGTTTTCTTCTTTCCTCTTATTTCAATTTCAACCCTTTCAAGGATAGAGTACAATGTGTGCTGAATTCACTGGATTTGGGGGAGGGCAAGAGTGACAAACAGAAATCCGAAGAGTAAAAATACACTTTGCAATATTTGAAGTGAAACTTGCAGACCATTTTCCTCTTAATGCCATTATGAAAGGATAGTATTTAAGTGCAGGCAAAACATTTTAAAGGACTTAAGGAACACAATTCACTGCCTTGAAGGGGGAATAATTATTCCAGTAAGGAAGAAATAAATAAGACAGGAAAAAAACCCATAGGTGTTTTTTTCCTTATTTTTTTCATTAGAACCAAATAACAAATCACTGACATCATACTATTGCCTCTAATCTCCCACAAAATCTACATTTCTGTCAGTCACCTCATACCTTCTGAGATATTTTATTCTGATCTGAGAAGGCATTTTAATACTACTTGATATTGAAAAGACATACAGATTTCTTACATGCCATCCATACTTTGGCTGTGCCATACTCCTGAGCACTGCATCCCTCAACAAAAAAACTGCTTGATCTTCTTTTAATTCATATTCAAGCTTTCTGTGTGAGATCTTGCTGGCTTCACTCAAAAGTATTACAAGATCCAATCCAATCTCCCCAGTCTTCTCTCTTTCCAACATCTTCTTCATTATCATTTCCATCACCAAACAGATTTTTCATCCAACTGCTCTCTCTACTCTGTTGACTCCAAATGTTTCCAACCTGCTAACCTTCATCCTTCTGCCCTTGTACAGCCTTCTGTTCTCTTCTGGCTAATTCTCAAATATGAACATATCCAAGTGCCTCTAACTCCATCTTCACAAAAATATCCTTGACCTTTCCTGCCTTTCCAATTGCATTCTCCTTTCCACTCCTCCCTCCTAAAGTGGGAATGCAGAATGCACTGTTTACAAACAATTCTTTCAATTTTTGCCTTTCAGTTGCCTTTTGATTTCTTTCCAGTTTGGCTTCAACCACATCTTCACATAAAAATTTCTAACAATTTTTTCTTGGACGCAAATCTGAAGGGTTTTTACACTTCCAAAGTCAACATATTTGAGCAAATTCTTGGACTTTCTTCTACGGATACTGCTGATCACAACAACTTATTTTATTTTTTTGTTGTTGCTGTTGTTCTTTGTACTGAAATAGTTGGTAGATTTTCTGATCAGGTACTGAAATTCCATGATCTATACTGGAATCCCTTCCCATGTAAACCCAGACCCTCCAATCAAGTAACAGGGAGATAGGGACCACTTTGTAGCTAAGGGGACCACATACCTGCAAAAGTCACCTGTATAGACAGTAAAATAGTAACTACATTATGTTTTTCTTCTCCATTGTAAATGCAGTGGGAAAAACTGCAAGAGTGACTGAAGGAAACAATGGGAATAATGGACTGCAAAGGATGATGAAACAAAGAAATAGAAGAGCTTAGCAGTAGCAGGTTAATAAAGCTAACAGCAAAGGCAGAAAAAGATATACTGATTTATGAAGGCAAAAAGACAATATAAGTGAATCTAAGGAGTGCTTTGATGGAGGATTTTAGGAATAATGCTACAAAAATGAAACAAGACTAGATAAGGATCTTGTAAATCAGTTGGAAATGAACAAGATCTGTGCAAGCAAGACAGCAAGGGAATAGAAGAAACATCTGTTCCAAAAAGTGACACGTATTAGTTCCAACAAAAAAGTGCCATAGTAAAAAACACAATAATGAATCAATATAATACTCAAAATATACTTGCAAGTAATACAAAAACTTGTAATAAATAAGCCAAAAGTTGTCTTCCTTACTGCCCCCCACACTGGTCCAGAAAATAAGGACTTGCTGATCCTTTATAAGTCTGTATTGCCTGAAATCTGCCACTTTACCACTTTCTGGATGAAAAGAAACCTAATCTTCTTCCTGCTTTTGTACCTCACAGTGCACAAACCCAGATGTTGTTGCTCCCAGTGCTACTGTCACAATTATACTACAAAGTGATTCCATTTTATTGTGTATTAATGCTTAAATAAATTGAGTTTGCATCCAGAAAATAAAACATCAGTGATGTGTCCCAAATGATGGAGAACTGCTACATGTATATGGAGTAAGAGATTCAAGCCATGAAGATATCAATAAACAAAGGAAAATCTAAGTCTTATATTTCATGTGTTTGAAATGCCATTTTGTGTTACTTATTTCAGAATGCTCCCTCAGCAAGTGGTAAACTATTTGGTTCTGATTTAAATTGCCAACAATTTTCACCTTGTAGTAACCACGTGCTGGTACGAAATTAAGGACTATGATCCTAACAATAAAAGGAAAACATTAGTAATCACTTGTCCTTTAAAAGGGAACACATGTCAAATGCATGTTTACAGGAGCATCAAAGAACTGTGCACACTGCAGTAGGACTCATATGGGGCCAAAAGGAAAACCACAAGGATGTTCTGAGATCCCGCAAAAGAAAATCCCACTTGCTCTTCTGCATAGCAGTAGCACAGACAAGACTTGATCACTCACACTCCTTTCTAAAATCATGACAGGGGAAATGGGGCATTCAAAGGATGAGTTGACAGATTTGTAATACTTTTTCATATTCATTTCATACTCAGTGCAAAGCAATTGCCTGATAGGTTGCAATTCTGGTATCTGTGAGCAGGAATTTTCTAAGCTGTGTTCTCAAAGTCCCTCATGGCTCCTCTATGTTGCTGTATTGACTGATTAAGCCAGTGAAAATTTGCCCCTTAAGGAATCCATCAGACACTGTCCCAGTAGAAAAAAAGAAAAAATAATCCAGGAAGAATGAAAACATTTTAACAATTTGTATAGATTCTAGATTAATATTAATGTATATTAACTTACTTTTTATTTCCAAAACACAAAAGTTACCACCCTGAGCAGCCACAATGAGCTTAAGACAATTTTCCTAAGTTGATGTTGAAATATAAAATTGTTCAGAAGTTATTTTATACTGTGAAACCTAATTTTGTAATACTCCTCACTGCTGACCATCAGAACTCAAGGATGTCTTGCAGTATTGAAAACAACCTGATCCCCTTAGTAATGATAGCAGTGGAAACTCTTCCAGTAGAAAAAGGAGTGGTTTGCACCATGTGAAAAGTATTAGTGCCTGGAAAATACTTTCTATCAGAAAAATGTAAACTCCGTTCACTATTTACATATATAAGTAGTCAGAGTACAGAACAATACAAATTAAATCTTGCAACACTGGAATTAAAGGCTTCCAGAAGACTTGGATCACAGTTGAGAATCTTTTGTGCCAAGGAAGAACTTTTGTTGTCACATTTGGTCATTTGTAGCAATTGTCAAAACTGTTTTATGTTTTAAGTTCAGGTTGCATTTAGCCAAATATTCACCAGTACAGAAGTCATCCATTCTCTCCAAGATTCTCCCGTGTTCATGGCCTTTCATTTACTGCTAATGGTCTAGACTAAGGGAGGCCAAGGCGATCATTTCAGTCTAATATGTAAGAAAAATAATACTGATTTGTTCCAAAAAATAGTAGAGGATATGTACAAGGCAGACAAGCAATCAGCTGCACGATGTGTTTCTAAGAGACAGCAGATGCTGAAGGATAGCTATCCACAGCCCAGAAGGTTTGATTCCATTGTATCAGAGTCATAGTACTTGCCAGTGAACTTCAGCAGTGCATGTATCTGTGCTCCATGTGTGGGGTTCTCACTGATTTCAGCAGGAGTAATGTGCAAAGAATGAAGTCAGAATATGGTCTGAAGTGGTGCTGAAATACTGCAGCTGTGATGTGTGACAATAGCCATTTTATAAGAGACATAAAAATCTCTGAAATGCTCACCAATCTCCAGAGTGCAGCCCAAGTCATCCACATCTTAACCTGAGTACATTTTTTCAGCTATGGTGTGGAAAAGATCACAGTTTGGACAAGCTAAGACACACAGCTCATATAAAGGTTCAGAAAAGACTGACACTCCCAGCAGAGGTAGAACAAGATCACTGAAATGAAAAATCGCAATCTTCAGGTTGTTCTCAGTACAAGCTGCCACTGATGACAATTACAGAGAGACCTTTGGTCAAAGGCTGTTATATATGTTTCATTGGCGGGGGGGGAATAAATAATAGAGATACATAACTTACTTGCAAGTGAAAGAGAGGCCCTTGTTCCTGCTGCATCTCTTGGCACATTGCTCAGTGGTATTTAACAGCTTAGTTTTCACTTCCAGTGTTTTGTTTATTTTAATGAGCATCAACTCTCCTGTTTTTTTGAAGTCATGAAGAGGATTTCTCCTTTTTCCTTTACCCTCTAAAAAAAAAAAAAACAAAAGAAAAAAAATCCACACTGTAAAGAGGGTGCTGAGATTAAAGATGGCATTAGATATGGGTAACATTTAATAGGAATTATAGAATCTTCATTCAGTACCCGAAGCATAGAGAATTTCATAAAATTAAAGTAGATATTGAAGAAGAGTTGATTATTTTAGATGGTGATCACAGTCCTTAAACCCAGAAATAGTAGGAATTAAGGGTTTTAAAGTTTTAAACTAGTTTTAAAGAAGGATTGCATAATTCTGCAAAAGGGTAAGAGGAAAGCTTTTCACTCTTTGTAAATTTTTTTCAGAACCCCCAAAATATGTCTGATAATAATCTGAAATCTTGTAAATATTTCCATGAAAAACTCAAGTGAAAAATGTTATCACTAGCTGAATGCGATAAAATGTTCTTAGAAGAGTAAACTTATCACAAATTGTGAAAAGAAGCGGATTTTGGAAGTGACACAAAATAATCATTTGTCCTCTTTCTGTTCCGGTGAAGTCTCAATGTGAGTGTTGTGTCCAGTTTAAGTGTGACTGAACTAGACTTGTTAGTTTACAGAAAAGATTATGAGGTCAAACAGAGGCCACAGCATGGAAAGTCTGTACTGCTGAGAAGATCTCTGCAAAAATGAACACACTGATCTGGTTTCCATACCTCTGTGAAAGGCCCAGAGGAAAAGGTATAAAATGCAGTAAGGAAGATTGGCTAGAGATGTTTGGCTAAAGTGCAAGAGGAAAAATCTTTGATACCTGCAAGAAAGCCCCAGAATTTTCCCAATATTTATTTGCATTCTTACTTTGTATTCCATAAAAACCAGTCTGCCATCCTCCAGGAAGGCAGATGAACACATCTGGAGAGTAACAGTCCCTATTCTGTCAGATGAGTAACATAGGGAGGATAAATTGCCATGGATCTATTTTTCCTATTTCACTCAATGATTCCAGACGATCCTTTTGGATTAGATAGTTTATCCAGGTAAGGTTAGGTGAATAAATTCCTCCTTAGTTTTAAAAGTAGATAATAGCATTTTCCATAACTGATTTCCATATAGCTGCGTTCACAGATGTCCTTTTATTTTTCTCTGCAGAATCTGCAGCAATAATGGAACACAAATGCTCAGGTTCAATTTATTCAATTTTGCCAGAGTTTTCCAGATATAAAACCTGAGCCGAGTGCTCTGTTATCCTGAATAGATAGTTTCTCATGCAAGTGCAGAGTGCACTCAGGCCAGAGAATTTTTCCTTGGTGGACTTGCAGGAGCTCAGAATAACTGCAAAGTGCAACAGCTGAGGCTCTGGAGGAGCTACTGACAGCTCCACATACTGTAAAGCCAATGAGGGCTTAAGGGTGTTCCCTTCGCAGAACTTCCATCCTGATCATTAAGTGATCTCACATTCTCACTGGATTCAGCTAAATCACACCTCTCAGTGGCGAGTTATGCCTAAGACACTTAGAAATACATCAAAGACATTTAAATCCAATCTCGTTGAGCTTCAGTTAAAAAAGGTAGAATATCTGTGCTGCAATGTCCCTATAAAATAATCTTCACCCCATCATACTGTCTTTCTTTTTGAACTGATGAAGGCAAACTGTCCTATTCCCCAGCAGCATCTAATACTCACAATTTTAATTCCAATCACAAAAAAAAAAGACGAAAAAAAAGAAAAAAAGTGTTTATTGATTTTCAAATCCATGTTCATATGACATGAAGAAGGTTTTGACAAAAAAACATAAATGCTAACAATTTTGGTATTGTGTAAAGGACTCATACCAGCTCTCTTAAGCATTTTCAGCCTCCTGTTTGTGCAGTGCACATGCACTCAAAGTGAATCACTTTGTTTAGAGAAATTCTCACCATAAGGATCAGCATCCTGTTACTGGAAACTGTTGTGTCCACCCTGTAGCTGCCTTATTTTATGCTGTACCTGTGATAAAGCCAAAGTGCTGCAAAAAGGATTGTATTTGCTGTCTAAGTCAACCACAGAAAAACAAGTCTTCCATAAAGCTTTTGTGGTGTATTTCTCAATCTATTATCTTCCAAGACATACTTGTTAGTTCTATGTTCTCTCAGCCAAGACTTTTATGTCAAATGGTGGTAAGAATCTGTCCAGAAATATCAAAGTATTTTCTTTCAGTTGCTGATGTTAACTTTTCCCATCTACTGATAAGTGTCATTATCTTAATTCCCAATGATAACAGCTTCTTAAACTCACCAGCTAGCATGCAAGAAAATGATTTAAAAAATCAAGGAATTCTGTTCTGCCTGAAAAACAGGGTTCACAGTTCTGCCTTTTATTTTTTTCTTCTTTTCCTAGCAGTCTTCCAAAGAGGATTATGGGTTTGATCTTGCATTTAGCAATTCATAACAGCCTGATTTACTTTAGCTTTCAAACAACAACATTCTATGTCTTGCCTATAATCCAAAAGGCAAAGGGCCAAGTGCATCTGTGGTGTGACTGTTAGAAACATCAGAATAATGCAAGCATTAGTTTTGAAACTCTCACAACAAAATATATAAAAATAGCAGTCTTTTTGTGTCAAATTAGGTGTTCTTATTATTAAAATGTTAAATCAAATCATGCCTTAGACATGCTCTACATCAAAGGTTAGTATGCAATAAGCTGTAACTAATGTTACTGCTTTGTGATTGCCATTCATTTCAATTTTCTAAACTTTGATTAATCAGGACTTTTGACTATTTTGTGGGCCATGTCCTCTGGTGTTTCTTGTAGTTGAATATCATATTACCAAGGAAGTCTGACATTCCACTTAAATCTGAAAATAATAGCAGCTGATTCAGACACAAAGGAATCCAGTCAAATATGAACCAACATTTTTTTTGTCAATAGAAACAACCACTAACTCAAAATATTTCTTTAGTCAACTTAAAAAAATCCTCAAAAAGGTGAGGGTGGTGCCTTTTTTTGTTTCTTAACATGAAGTTGACCAGAAAAGAGAAGTGTTCACTCAGTGCCCCAGGAAATGGACACTGCCACATTTGCTCTAGTAGGATGCAACACTGGACAAGTACTCCATAATTTCATTTGGGATTTTCCATAATCTCCCTGCTGGAGCTCTGTCATTTTCATAAAAGGCTTTCAATATTTATTTAAGAAAAAGATGTTCCTCAAAGGCAAAGACATTTACCTGGGAACTACCAGAACTCACCTTTGGGTTCCCTTTCTACATTTTCAAATGAGGTTTCTGTACAATCTTCTCAGATAAGAGTAATTGACTGGCACTGCTCAAACTACAGAGCACCTGGGGGGAAAGATTTCCAACAATACTATTTCTTGGGGCAATTCCAGTTTGTTCCAAATCAATAATCAGAGATAAATAAAACAGTCATTGTGCAGTATTTTTGCAAGAAAACTCACCAGGAGGTTGCAGTCCTTGTATTCTGGTAGCTACTGGACTGCAATTTGAATAATATCATACAAAACAGAATGAGTCACACAGAGAGCTGAGAGTAATGGACACCACAATATACAATATCATAGAAATTAAGACACTTCCCTGTTTAGCAAGAGAAATAGGTTTGCCCCACAGGGCTGCCCATCCTACCAGGAATTTGGACATGTGAAGGTTTATAGCTGTGACTGGTAGGGGCTGGTCCTGCTTGCTCCAGCCCTGTGCAGGGGAGGATGTGA
Organism: Campylorhamphus procurvoides; assembly: GCA_013396655.1. NCBI lineage: Eukaryota > Metazoa > Chordata > Aves > Passeriformes > Dendrocolaptidae > Campylorhamphus > Campylorhamphus procurvoides. The sequence goes on from WBMV01002486.1 coordinate 1,136,297, forward strand.
CCCACTCAGTTCTCGGCACGTTGTAAGCTTCTATTTATATTTTAATTTAAAACCCAAACACTTTATGGATTCCCCTGCCACAAAGCACAGCTGTGGTGCTGCTCTTTGCACTCCAGGCTGTGGGCATTTATTTTTAAATATAGCAAAGGTGTTTGCATTTCACTCTCTTCTACTCTCCAGATATTTATTGGACTAATGGGAAAATAGCAGCAACGTGGCTTCTTTACTCTCTTCTGGCCTTGTGTCCACACCAAAAAAGGGCTTTGATTTCCCACACCACCACATCACTCAGTCCTGAAACTGTCTAATTATGTTCTTCATCTCAAATTAAAATTCACACTTTGCAGAATACAATAGGTCGCATACTGAGCAATTTGAGAGACAAGAAATTTAGTATAAATCTACTTTCAGATCATTTAGAGTTCAAATACCTAAGTAAGTTTCAGACTCTCAGGTCTTAGTCTGATCCCAAAAAAGATTTTTTGGGGTTTGCATTATCTATTTAGTAGTAAAAAAGCCAATATAGCAAATACAATACCATTGTTGTGGTAATCAAAATAGCACACAGGATGTCAACAGGCTCAAAGATCACCTTTGTCCATTATAATGAGATAAAAACACTACTTGTGTTTTCTGCAGCAAAACTTTACAAGGAGAATATCTGACTTTGTCTACTTCATTGGTAATCCCTTTCTACTTCCTCCATCAGTCCAGTTTTTCCTACATGTATATTTTAGGCTTCAAAGTTAAGGTCTTACAGAGTACAACTGGAGCATACTGGCTTTCTCCCCTAGAAAAATCTCTAGTTCTATGGACTTGTCACGGACTCTACAAAGCTTTTATTAAATACCAGTTGTGATGCATTCAGCATGTCAGCTTCCAGGGTTTCCAAGTTTCACTCCAGTCTATGCAGAAGTTAGTACTTTCTGAGAGACACACATTGTGAAGTCTCCTGATAGCGTGAGAAACTTCATTCCTTTTGTTTCTTTCAAATTTTGCGTCCTACTTTATTTTACATAACAAACACATCAAAACTCAACACCAGATTTTCCAAATGAGAAGATAAACATATTTAAATTAAATGTTTATGTTTAAATTGAGATTCTTAATGAAAGCTTGATGGTTTGAGATTGAGTTTTATTTCCCTATTCTGCTTGCTTGGACTTGTAGAACATGAGCAATTACTAAGTAGCTACTTGCTTTGTTGTGGTAAATTGTCTACTATGTGAGGTAGTGAATTAGTTTATTTCTATTATCACATTTTCTGATACAAATAAGTTGGATACAGGTCTTCATACCATGGATGGAAAACCCAAATTTTATAACTTCCAGTGTTGAAAGGAATATGGACGCTCATATAATAGCACCACTGTTTTTATATGTTTGTCAGATTACCTAAGGTGATTGGGTGGGGTGGGGGGGAGGTACCTGAATTCCTTAGGCTAGCAGATGCTGCCAGAGAACTGCAGGAATCTACTGCAGTCCTTCCAAATGGAGAATGAAATACAAAATAAGATGGCATAGGGAATAAAATCAAAAGAGGGAAATTTTTCACACTCTATGCAGGAAGCACAGAGAAGATGAAGATTCAAAATCTATTCCAGGGAAGAACAATGTCATAAACTGGCACAATTATTGCAGAAATATAAAACAGATGTATTCTCTTTCTTTAGTATCAACTGGCACTTTAGATCCCTGTTTAAAATTTTGCATCATGTTTGTAATGAAATGAAGTCACTTGACCTTGAGCAGTTAACAGATGGACTAATTAGAGATTGAATTATTTGTGTTATAATTGATAATCAGGTCAGAATGTTAAAATGGCATTAGCTATTAACTTAATTTTGCAAACAATCATCACTAAAAGCCAAAGTAAACCAAATTTCCCTAATGAGCTAGGAAAAAAAATAAATTATGACAGAGGAATTTCATATGATTTAAAACTTGGGAGAAGGAAAGTGGGAAACCAGAAATCTACCATCATATGAAAGACCTTCAAGAAAAAAAAAAAAGAAAAGAAAACTTCCCTAACCCTAAACACATGCAAAATGAAGGTAGGAAAGCACAGTCCAACACAATGAACATAACAAACATTTTATCAGGGAACACCATACTTGACAAAAATCACATGGTAACATATTCATAAGTATGTATCTGAATGGGAAAAAAAAAAACAAAAACAAAGAAGCAAATACAATGGGAAAAGCAAAAAAAAATCATGTATTATCATAGTGTCAGATATATCAAAACTGAGTGCTTATCAGTAAAAACAGCGACAATTTAATATGAAAATTAAAAATAAAGAATATTTATATAAATAAAACAACATTTGGTAAAATTTGCATGAGAAGAAAAGTCAATGAGTAAGGTTTGAAATAAAGCAACAGTTGTCATGGGTTGAACAGTAGGTAAATACAGTAAGGTGTTTAACTCTTCTGTGAAACATGATACAAGGGATACTTTTCATTAAATTCAATAATGTATTTCCAAGACAATATTTTGCAAAGGATATAAAACATCCAAGACTAAATTGAATACTAGTGCAGGCCTCAGTATGATAGCATAAATATATTGGCTTCATTAAGTAAAAAGGAAAAACTACCAAACAAACCTAAACTTGACCAGATGGTGAAAGTAGTTGTTACTAAATGCTTTCAGATACCACATGCTTAGAGTTAACACTAATAAAAGAAAATATGTTAAAGGCGAATGTTGGTACTAAGATCATTAATAGGGTCAATAAAGTATTGCTATCTGTGTGAACAGTTAGGAAACACTTTTTGAACAAACACTTTCAAGGCAATTTTCTCTCTTAAATCAAGTACTAACAGGTTCAGTCTGACAAAAAGACTTAATGCTCTATATTTTTAGCTTTCTTTCCTTTGCTTTGACTTTTCTTATGCCTGTTTCAGTATCAGAAATGTCCAGAGTCCTGGCCAGAGTGCAAAGTGAACACCTTTTCCAAATGACTTCTCATTTGGGGAAAAAAAAGGTAAAAAAAAAAAAAAGGAAGAATGGCAGACCAATATAATGAGAAAATGAAACAAACTGAATTGTGCCCAAGAAAAGAACTTTGTAGACTGGAAAGACTTAGATGCCAGATTAAGTTTAATGCGGTTATTTATGTAAGACAATAATTTGGCGTGAAAGAAGTTTACCAACCATACCCATAAAATCTGCAGTCAGCTGTGTAGATGGAAAGTCACCAAAATGAAACCAGCTGTCCAAGGAGGCATTTCTAGCTTGTCACAACTAAACAGTTTTTCAGAAAGGTACCTGGAGAATGATGTGAATATTTTAACTTCTGAAATTTACTTTCTTGGCAAAAGAGCCTCTGGGGAAAAAATCTACAACTTTTAGAAAGTAGTTTGAAATATATATGACTATCCATGTAATATCTATATATAATACAGAGATAATGATTTCCTTATTTTTACATTGGCTCTCAGACTAGTTGTTAAGCAGATTCAGGAAATTCAGGAAAAAGATATTTCTTTTTGGCTTCACATTACATATTACCACTCACACACACACACACACACACATACACACCCCTTATTAGGAACTGCAAAGATTGCCCTGTTACTGGAAACCCAACTTCATGTTTATGCTAAGTTCTGCCATTGAAATCAACTCCTATAGTTGGCACAAAAGTTCAAGGAGCTAAGGATAATGCTAACAACTGCTAGTATATTCTAAAATTGGATGGTAGCTGCAAAAGGACAGTTCTTTTTCTTCCAAGAAAAGGTTATCTGCTCAGCAGGATACTGAGACCCATTGGCAGAAACAAACGTGCTGCAGTTTGTACTCTGACTTGCTGTATCTAACATCTGGCTAAATTGCTGAGAGGATTTTCCCTTGTAAGATTTGTCTTCTTATGCATTGTGCACAAGAATTAAATCCCCACCATTTCCCATTGCATTCCACAATCTTCACAAGCATTTGGTGTCTCCTTTGAGGCACCCAGCATGTTGTGCACTTCTTTTGTGATGGCGTCCCAGCCACCGGATGTCTGGGCATGGAGCGAGGGGTAAGGAGAACAGCTCAAGTAGGCAGGGCAGGAATTTGGGCAAAACAAAGAATGACAGATGACTGAGGGCAGCAAAAAAGCCCCGGTGAGTAGTGATGAGAGCCTTGCTGCATGTTGTATACATAAAAACAGTGTTTCTAGCCAAGGCTGGCAGTCATAAGAAGAGCTGGAGCTGAGCAGGGACAGAGGAAGCAGCCAGTCCCCAACTGGGCCAGCAGCAATGAGGACTGCCAGGCACAGCTGGGCTCGTCAGACAGCACATGGGTGGAGGCCCACAGGCCATTGAAAACTCCTACAGCTAGATTTTGCCAACATATTTGACTAATCTGGAGCACATTCCCAGCTCCACTTTGTAGCAGAGCTGCTTTAGTGTAGGTACTAACTACGTTCAGGAGCAGCTCTACATCCTCTAAGGGCACTGCCACAAAAACCTAGAAAAAAAGATGGGGAAACAGGGAGGATGTCCTCACCCCTCCCCAGTTGTTTGTAGCTGCCATACTTCCCCACTGCAAGATTCAAACATTGCTAGCATTATGTCAATTCTCCTATTATTCATGCTTCCCTTATAAGCATGGAGATCAATCCTTGCTCACTTCCATGACCAACACATTCTCACTCCTGTGCTGCCTTCCAGTCTCTACCCTTCCACTCCACCTCAACACTGATGGGGAGAAAGTGAAATTGCAACACTCATCCAGTAGAAGATATTGCAAAACATTCAGAGCATTTTTTTCCCCTACATCAAGCTTTTACCCAACAAGAGGCCCAGTTATCCTGCTTTCAAATCTCCTTGGAAAAGTTTGAAATGCTTAAGTGGCAAACTAATGTTCAGCATAAAGATCCAAAGGGGAGATATTTTGTTCTCTGAGGGTGCCTGCACATTTCCCTTCCAACCCCGGCCTCAGTTGAAGTATTACAATAATGACAGATGAGCTCCTCCAATAAGAGGCTTTCTTTCCTTGACTTCAGTGGTTGATTTTCCAGAGTTTTACGCAACATTTTAATCTCATGTCTTTCAACTCTATATTCTCCTGCTATGTTGCCTATGAAAATGTCATTAATAGAAACAGAAAATCTGTTAAGCAGGGTAAGTGCTGCATTACATGTGCAAGCAAAACAAGCAGCCCATGGCACTGAGCACCAAAAGGATTCCATTAAACAGAAGGAATACACTCTTCCAACTGGCAGAGTATAATTTTGCATTGTTGACAGTATATAGTATAATGATTATCTACAGCTGGGATGGGAAAGTATAAATCACATTAATTTTTTAAAACACACTTAGCTACACAGACCACAGGAATACACAACATTCATACATAGATTATGGCTATGAGACCTTATATTTTTAAGCAATAAGTATGTATAGGAACTAAGTGCAACTCCCACATCTTCATTACAAACTGCTTGAGATCATCCAAACTCGAGAAAGTGCTAAAAATTAAAATAAACACACTTGGCTAACAGTCCTTTCACAGAAAAACGTATCTTTAACTTAAATAAAGCTTCATCATTCTCTCTTCCGCAGCATGAAAATCTACTTGTTGCTTTGATTAAAAAGTCATTTTTAGTTTCACTAGATGAACATTATTAAAGAGATACTGTCTAAGAATACTGGATTGTAAGAATATCTGAACAAGAAAGAAAACTCTGATAAAGTTATTAGCTACAGATTAATTTCTTTGTGAAAGTGACAGACTTACAGGATATTGATAATGACTAGGCAAGTACTCTATAGGAACCATGCACATTTATCTTTCATCAATCACTGTCTTATCTTTTACATATTAAAAAGAAACTCAGAAACTGATAGTGTAGACAGATTGATGACATATGTAGGCAAATCTTAATCTTTCTTTAAAAACATCCCAGTAAAAAGAAATCAGTATCCCATACAAAGATAACAAGTTTGCTTTGAAAGCAATCACTGTATTTTCAGACAGAAATGGCACAACTTTCCCTTGCCTACACTGAAAATATCCAGTCACTTGTTGAAGATCATATATTTTTAAAAACAAGGTAAGCACAATGGTAGCATGTGATAAGAGTCATATTTTGTGCCAATAAGGCAAACAATAGGATTAATTAATATTAAGATGGGGAGGAGGAAAATTAAGAAAGGGAGAGTTGCCAAGAAACTGTCACTATGCAAGTTGGCCAGAAAACAAGTTATACTCTGAAAAATGCTGAAGTTTTGGAAATCTAATTTTTCTCCTCATCAAGATGGACCATCCATTCCTAAATTGGAGAGCTCATTGGTTAGGGCACAACCTTCGTCAGTACAGAAGCTGTCTCTCAATCTCTCCTGTAGGTATAGATAGGTCAAATATTCATCAAACTTGGTAAGCTACAGACCAGAGTTAAGAGCCTACAGTCAGGGAGAACAAGGAATTTCTCTCATTCAAGAAAAGCATTCTGAGTATCAAGAGACCAAAGCATGACATAGCTCCTTATGAGCTTGGCTATAAGCAGTTTTTTTATCTTTGGCTCCTGGAATAAAGTGTGGGTGTGGATGTGTCTGCAGTGTTTATTTTTTTTCTTCTAACTAGCCCATCAGTTGATGAGTTTCTGTCACAGGTGATGGTTTCTCAACAGCAGGTACCACAAGCTATCAGGAATGGCTCCTGCTGCAATTTCTCTTTCATTAGATTTGAGGGAAACAAACCAAGTAAATTTTCTCTTTAACAGCAATTATTTTTTGTGAAAAGTTTTGATGTGTCAGCATTTTCCGGGGAGGGGGGGGAATTCTCAGAAAATTCCTAACCAGCTCTAGTCATCACTTTTCAGAGAAGTTGCATGTCCAAAAATTAGAAATTGCAATACACATGAAAAAGGAGTTCAGAAAAGTGTAGTATCATAGTGTCTGGATCTCTATGTCACCTGCTAAGAATGCCTGTGAAAACAATATCCTCAATGGGCAGACTGAGCACAGAAGCTCTGGTGAGATTGCTCAGCATCCAACAGAACCTCCCTGCTACTTGTAGGGGGAAAACAAGAGGTTTTACTGCATGTGATGCTGCCAATCATTTTGTTACTTGCCCACCTAGATCACAAAATATTCCATTTTGAAATCCTATTTGAAAATATATATATTTTTTAAAACTAGAAAATATATCTTGGAAGCCACCGGCATTTGTTGCCATACACATCACCTGATGCCCTCAGACCTTGCCCCAGGATCCAGCAGCCACATGTCCCTGTCCATGCTCTGCCCACGCCTGGCAGATTCTTTCCCTGAATTGTGCCTGTACTCTGTTTCTGTCTGTGCAAAGGTCTGACCCTAACAATGTTGCCGGAAGGAAGGAAAGGTTTGCAGAAACCTTTACAAACTTTTTTTCCTTAAACGTCTTCCCAGAGAGCCAATAGAAGGACAGAGTTGGCTCTTCACATATCCAGTCCAAGGGGGACACTTCAGGAAAGAAATTCAGCTAAAGAGCATCCAGCACTTGATTACTTATTGTTTGTTCCTTGCCCCCCTCCACCTCCCGGATTTCATTGGGAACATCTAATGAAATTACAAGTATTTCAGTCTGGAAATAGCATGTTCTTGCTACTGAACTTCAGCAAGGGCATGTCCTTTCAACAACGCTCTGTTCTATGAGGTATTCCTTGTTAACTTCTGTTATTTTTTCTACCCCTGGAAACTGAGGGTACATGGTCGTGTCCTGATAACGGCCCGGGGGCACCTTTTGGGCAACGCTGAGATTTCCTTCTCCTCTCTCCTGGCTTCCAGGTCTGCCCGTCCTCAGCGAGCCCCGCGTCCCGCTCACCCGAGGAGGCGGCGACGGGAGCACTGGCCGCTCCGCAGACCCCGGGACGGGACGGGATGCGATGGCATGGGACGGGACGGGATGCGATGGCATGGGACGGGACGGGATGCGATGGCATGGGACGGGATGCGATGGCATGGGACGGGACGGGATGCGATGGCATAGGACGGGACGGGATGGGATGACATGGGACAGGACGGGACGGGATGGGATGACATGGGACGGGACGGAACGGGATGGCAAGGGACATGCCTCCCGCAGAGGTGCCGCGGACACCCCGCGCGGCCGGAGCGCGGCTCGTCCGGACCGTCGCACCCTCCGCTCCTCCCCGCACCGCAGCGCTCCGCGGGGCGGGCTCCGGCGCACCATCCCCGCCCGGCCACGCAGGTGGAGCTGCCGGGGGCGGAGGGGTCTCCCTGCCCCCCCCACCTGCGGGATGCGCCCCCAGCGCCCACCGTGCCCCGGCGGAGCGGAGCAGAGCGACCGTGATGCGGCTGCGAGGGGGTCGCTAGCGCAGTGATAGAAGGACTGACCTGCCGCGGGGCTGGCGGTGGGCAGCAGCAGCAGCTGGTGGAGCAGCAAGGCTGGCAGGAGGTGGGTCGCCCGCATGGTGCTGGCGGCCCCACCTGCGGCTGGCGGGGAGGAGGAAGGGAGATGGCTCCTCGGAGGGACCCCGTGCACCGCCGGTCACTAGAAGAGGCAGAGTGAGACGAGGTTTTTATTGCGATGATCTAAGTTTGTTGTGTGATTAACTGGAAAGATCTGGGTCCCAACTCCCTCTTACGGTAAGAAACTGTTTAACAACATCCCCTCTCTGCCTCTTCTCCTCCTCCTCTCCCCAGGAGCTGCCTCCCCTGCCTCCCGCCCCTCAACCAGAGGGCTTCCACCGCTTCATCCCTCCCTCCGTCTTTCCCTCCCTCCTCCCCCTCCTCTCCCTTCCTGCATCCCTTGGAGGCTCGAGAGGAGCAGCTGGCCGGCCCCGGCCCCTCAGCTCTTGCCCCGGGGCTGGTGTCTCCTGCTGCACAGTTCTCCGGAGCAGCACCAGCCCTTCCGGGCCTCAGAGCCCCCATTGCCGTCTCACCTGCAGCCAGAATAAACCTCTCCTTCCCTGCAGACATTTCCCTTCAGAATGTCCCACTTTCTTCACCTGCCCCTTGGCCTCGTCCCCCGGCAGCACCTTCATCTATAGCCACTTCAGTGTGACTGTCCCACTCCATGGTCAATTTCTCTGTAAGGCAACACCTTTCCTCCAACCCTCCAGTGCTTGCCCCCGGCCACCAGCCTGGCCTTTCCATCACCTTCTTTGGCCATCTGACAAATGCCACTTCCCCAAAATTGTGGCAACTTTGTGGAATTTAAAGGTCAAGTATCAGCTGCTGGCATAGCTCCATGGAGACAAGCTTCAGTCCAAAGCAATGTCTGACCTTCCTTCTGTCGCAGGCAGTCATAGTAATTCCTCTCTTGCACTTCATTTAAACCTCATGGAAGCAATGACATTGGTTTTTGTTTAAAGTCATGAGACCGGCCTTCATGACACACAAGTGTTCAAAAATAAACACTTGAGGAAAAATTTTCCCTTAATTTAAACTGTTCCTTTCTCCCACCTACCGTTTACAGCATAAGTGTGTGACAAGAGAGGAATGTTTCCCTCCATTTTCTACAAATAAACCAGAGACCTGCATGTGGCCCCATGCCACGAGTCAGAAAAATGCATCTCCAGCCCAGACTCCTTTGCCCATACTGCTGATAAACACCTTTTAGTGAAACAGCTTTTCTTAAGAAACAAGTTGTTTCCAAATCCTCAAATAACTTAAAAAAAAATAGATATATGGGGGGGTTACCCAGTTTGTGCTTAGTGGCAAAACCTATAATTTCCATTTGGGAATTACTGCCTTGCTAAATGAAAGTAAGGGGACAAAAGGGAGTTGAGAGAGAGTCTGTGAAGAAAATATTTTGAACATTTGGCATTACAGGAAGAACACATTTATGTGGAAAATAAATTCTCTGTTACAGAATGAGCACTATTTCTTGATGTTTTAGTTAATTTTGTTGTTGTTGTTTTTCTCACAGGAATAAAAGTTAATTTACTGGACTTCTTTAGAGATGTACAACCTGAGAAACAGAGAACATGTATGCCATTGGCCAATGACCTTGTGTGCAGTCCTTATCCACTGCAACTGATAGAGCATGGATATCTCAGGTTTTGTTTTCTGTTTTTCTCTCTGTCAAAGATAGACATAAGTATAAACAAAAAGCAGCAAAAATAATCATAGCACCGTGCTGAGCCCCAAATAACCACATTCTGTTATACAGATGTATTTGTCTTGTTGTCCATGTATGTGTTGAGTGGCCTTTTTAGCGGAGCACAGAATCATGAGCCTCTAAAGTCAAGTAGATTTTTTGCCACTGACTTCCCTGAGGGGAATATTTGGCCTGTAGTCAGATTTCTCCTGAATTTCAGGAAGATTGCTGCTGTGTCTCTTGAGGACTAGGGTCCTCCTTAATGGAGAAAATATTTTGCTATGTGGATTTCTATTATTAATTCATAGTCCTGTGGATTATTCATGATGTTCTTCATGAAGCTCTAGTCATGATCATAAGCTTCTTTAACTGCATACATTATGCTGGGCATCTCCAACTCCATAGTCCTGGTTCTGCATTTGTCCAATTTTGGGGAGCTGCTGGATGGCACCTCTGCCTTTTACATAAGTCTTAAATATCTCCCCTCATTGGAAAGCAGGGCCCATGGAGTAGAGGGCCAGGGGCAGAAGGTACATTAGAGGGGCAGAGATCCTATAGATTCTGTATCCAGATGTTCTGTTTGTAGGCAGTCAAGACAAAGATTTGCATCTGAGTCTGTGAAATGAAAATGCTCTTTGATGCCTCACCATATACTGCAAAATGCAGTATGATTCCTTTTCTGTGTCCTCTTGCCACACGTATTTTACAACTGAAGAATAATATTTTAGTTCCGCTCATTCAAATTTTGTCTTGAAATAAATTTCAGTATGAAGGAAGGCTGCAAAAATTGCATTTCATGCTTAAGTTTTAGAAAGAATTCTGTGTTAAGTTTCAGTCTGCACATAGAATAACTGAAGACCTAAATACGATAAGCAAAAGTAGTAGGTTTTATGCAAGAATATTCTGTCATGTTTTTTGACCTTTTGAGGGCATGTTTTCTGACATATAAATCTCTTTTTCTGGTTTTGGAGCTTAGCTGAGAGTGGGGATTTTTGGGTTGTTGGAGTTTTGGGTTTTTTTTTTCCTATTTTTTTTGGCAACTTTGCAAACTTGCCCTGATAACCTGCCTTTCAAATCAGTGTAGCTCTGTATGAGGAAAGTACCATAACATATCTGTAGCAGTTATCTAAAAAGAAAAGAGTTACTGCACACTTTACCAAAGATGTATTTGCTCTGGACCGCCTACATGAGCAAAAAAGACTGAAAACCTTTATTTTGTTTGGAAAAGTAAGCAGACGTGACCAAATACGTAGAAACTGCTATTCTTATAATCTCTTTTCTGACCATAACCACAGTTAGATCTGTTTTTCAGATGTAACTTACTATTCAGGAATGGTAGATATTCACAGTTTGAGCAGGAATCTTTAAATGTATACAGATTAATACTAAGTCACAATCACCTTTAAAGAGAGATTTTCTAAATTAACCAACATCTGTCATATTAATCACCTATTTTGCACAGAATGAACCTTTTTACTTCTTGATTTATCTGGTATAGGTATCACTCTGTTAAGTCCTGCTGGATAATAAGCCAAATAAAATAGGCAAGCACTTGTAGTAATTATTGTTCAACACAAAGCTGATCAATGAAAAAGTCTCAGGCTGCCTGAGCAGCTTAAGCCAAGCAATTGTGCTTCACATTTTAAGCAGGATAAAATTTTATTGCCTCTTTTTACAAACTAGGCTTTAGAATGGGAAGAGAAAAGACTGAGGTACAGACTGCAAGATTTGACACTGCTGAGAAAGGCAGAGTTTAAGCAGAGCTATAGCACATGACAGGTGTCAATACTTGCTGAGGCACCTCAGCCAGAGCCCCAGCTCTGGAGTCACATGGTACTTTCCAAACTAATCCCCATGTCTTCTTTGCACAGAAAGAAAAAGGGAAATGGTGTAAAAGCTGAGAGGAAGAGCAGGAAGAAGGTGATAACAAGATCCACACACAAGGATTAATGTCCAGTTGAAATGAGAGGCTCAGAAACTTCATACTCTACTATTATAGTCAAAAGGACTTTGCATGTTATCGTACTAAATGTTGCAAATCTGAACAGCTAGTCCCAGAGGACAGATTCACCACACCAGCAAAGTGGAAGAGTGGCACCTCAGATGAGGCTGCTTGTTGATTACCTCCCAGGGAAACCCAAGAATGAAGACAAGCCATGCCTCACTCTGCTCTGCAGGCACTAACCTGCAGACATGAGGCAGACACCTCTCCAAACATGCCATTCACAGGCAACATTCCAAGTGTATTTACTAAGCAAAACTGTGTAACTTTAAAACAACTCATATTCCTTCAGCCTATGTCAGAGCTTACAGAAAAAAAAATAGGGTCTGTTTCCCACCTCTGATGTGATGTGAAATTATACAGCTACACTTTCCCCCAAAACAGACTGGTACAAGCAGCTTCACACCTTCATGAAACATGTTCATGGCACAAGCATGTAAAATAATGCAGTGGCTATGCAAAATATGAAACGTCCTGGATCATCATTTTATACACAGATGCATGCTCCTGGGGAATAGAACATATGGGTTTGAAGTCGCTGAGGTAACAAAGGAACATGAGCTCCAAAGTGACATGGTTATGCTTGATTCCACTCATTATAGTTCACAAAAGTTCATAATATTCAAACATACATAATTCACAACTCTACCCACATCCAGACTCCCAGGTGCTCAAGTCTGGTGCCCAAACCCTAGCCAGGTAATCCGGCCTTCATCCCTACAGTCTGTTAATAGCATAAATCCTTATGGTTTTCCTCTACGAGATATTGTAACTACTTTTCACATATTTGGTAACTTAAAAGAATTCAAATGAATAACAAAAGGACTTTGAAAATCTAGTGTGAAAGTCATTTAAGTAATTTATGGAATGGTACCTAATGGCAGCAGATGATAATACCGACCTTCAAGATCAGGTCAGAAATTACTATTACTAATAGCTGTAAACAAACCTCCCACACAAAATAAACCAAAGGAAAAGAACAAACAAAAAACCCAAACAAAAAACCCCAACAAACAAAAACACCCAAACAAACCCAAAACAAACAAAAAAAACCCAACCAAAACATAAAATACCAACCCCTCCCCCCAAAAAAAACCCAACAGCAACAAAAAAAGCGCAAAAATCTATATACAGCACAGTGTTATTAGTAGGAAATATCTGCTTAAATTTTATCTAATGGAAATTTAGGTATTTCCACACCCAAATGCTTTTTCTACAAGGAGATCAATTTTGCAAATAAATGTGCATGCACATTTATTATTTTCATAAAAATTTGCAGTAATATCCATTTGAAGTTTTAGTTCATGTGCTGCATTGTCTGTGCTTTTAGAAACAAAACAATCCCTTAGTCGGTGGAATTTTGTTCTTGTGTGTACTCAGAGTTTAGGTATATTGACTGAGGATGTTAAACTTTTTGTTTATATTTGTTTGTTTCCTCTTCTATTAGTCTCTGCAGTGCCAAGAAATCTGCAAAGACCATTGGTAGTGCTTGTAAGCAGATTCTAATGTACTTTGTGTTACTCAAGGCCTAATTTGATCTGCAAAAGCTTTACAATAGCTTTTTTTTTCCTTTTTCCCATGCAAGACTGAAAGAAAAAATGAACCTCTCTTTGACCTTGGTCTACCAAAATTAAGTTTGGTACTGGCCTTTGGGGAAAAAACAGTAGCTGAATACATTTAATATGAAGCAATGGCCCCAGAAGCCCTTAATTTACATGCCATAGTTACAAGTTACTTTTCAGGATAGTTACTCTCTATACTATTTAACCACTAAAATATGCATCCATTTGTGCTTCTCCGTATGTTTCACCTTCAGCAAATAAAGAAACACTTTTTCGTGCTTATTAGAAGATATATTCTCTAGGACAAAGTAGTCTGAAAATCAAAGCTTTGACCAAGTTCATCTGTGGTAATCAGTCCTCAGAGCTCCCTTTTTCCAGTTGCTGGGTTTGGGTTAGTTTTTTTTGTTGTTGTTGTTGGAGGGGGAGTGGTGTTTATTGTTGTTGTTTATTTGTTTGGGGGTTTTGTTTGTTTTTTGTTGGTGTTGTGTTGGTTTGGGGTTTTTTTGTTGTTGTTCAGGAAGTCTTCATTCCTTTTCATATTTAGGTAAAATGTAAAGTTTAACCGTGATTGAGGAAATCTACATCTGTATTTGTACTTTTAAGTATATTTAAACTTCTTTATTCTTGAAAAGCTTGAAAATATCAACCCAAAATATTCAGCCACTAAGAAAATCTCCAGATCGTGTTATCTTTAGAATTACCTGTTTTAAAGCAGTTTAATGATTTTAGTGTCTGAGGTAAGGTGCATATATGTCATTTAGACAATACTGTAACATTTACTCTGAAACTTTTATATGCACAGATAATTCATCCTTCCTTCTGCATTTTTTAAGTCAGAAAAAAAAAAAGTGTGCTTAAGCAAAACCACTGAACATCCCTAGCTGATTTTTTTTTTCATTTAACTTTCCAAACCATAAAACTGAGGGCAGTTTTTCTATGATCTTTTTATATGTTAAATCCCAAACTGGAGAATAATTTTTGAATTTCCTAGAGCATTTTTTGTTTTCAATAATTGCCCTTTATTAAAAATAAACTTTTGATGGATTTCAAAATAGGACGTAGTATTGACTTTGAAATTAAAAAAAAAAAATAGTGTACAAAAAAAATCCAAATGAAAAGAATTTCCAGAAAAATTTTGATAAAACAATGCAGAGATGTTAATGCAAGCCCATGTATTGGTTTTCTTAACTTAAATGTGTGCTTTTATGTTAGGAGAACTTTAAAACAGGTTCTGTATTGGAAACATTTTACCCTTAGAAGAGCTAAAATGGTTGGCAGACAGGAAACAGTCTTTATCTTCGAATATGATACTATATAAACGAAACATCATTGTCAGATATGCTGAAAAAGCACTACCAAAACTGACAATGAGAGATCAACTAAAAAAAAAAGATAGCATAAAGAGGTTTAATACAAATGAGATATTACTATAAAAATACTATTTGTATATCACAGACTGGTATAACTTTTTAGAAGTATTTACAGTATATTTGGAATATCAAAGAATAAAATTAAACTGGTCTTTGACTGTGGACTATGTGTTGAATATGTTGAATAGCTTCAACATTTCAAAAATCCAGAGACAAAAGCATTAGCTCTTTGAATTCCAGGGACTGAAGACTTCCAGAACTTGCTGTCAAGAGTAAATTCTCTAGGATTTCATATCAAAGAGGAGAATTTCTACCTAGGGTGCTGTTAAAGATTTCAGAAAGAAACCTAAATGGGGGTTCATCAGTTTCCTAGCAATCTCTCAGACATGAGGACATATTAATAATAGCTCAGAGGAAACACAAACAGTGAAAGAAAACTCATGATTCATTGCCATAAAGCAGTGATCTTTCCTAGTTTAAGGTTTGTAACCCCAGAGACAGAAAGCTTGCCAAGGTATCAGAAAAGATGTTATCAGAGGAGAAATCTCAACTTGAATTCTTTTCAAGAACCAGCTTTGGGTACTTTATTTGAATGTCTCCTTGTTTGGGATATGAGCTTTGTAATGCAGCCGCTGGAGAACAGTCAAGTAGGGAAAAGGGACATGTGGCTGCAGAATCAGGACAGGAACTCTCAAAGGAAGACTAGGGCAAACTTAAATTTCTTTGCTCTGTCATTTCTTTATATCCTAAAGAAAAATCTTTTTTTCCGCACAGTTTTTTTCCCTTAAGGTCTTACCACAGGTAATGCTGGCACTGAAATGATGCTGATAGCAGTGTTATTGCTCTACATTTACAGTGCCAATAAAGCATATGCATTTCTCTATGCTATTTTTAGTATTTTATACCTCAACACTATGGTATCTGTATTTACAAAGTACCCAATCCCCACTTTTCTTAGAGATTAACTGTTGCCAAGCTTTTTTGTTACAGGTGAAATTTGAGCAAGGATGATTGGACTCCACTACACATTAAATAGTGACAGAGCATATTCTTACCTTACCATATTCTACTGTTGATGATTTTGAGAAGAACTTCTGCAGCAAAGATAAGATTGAAACACAATTTGAAGGTTTGTTGGCTGAAGTTGCAAATCTAACACTCTCTGCAGCTTTGCTCAACTTTCATGAAGTTTTGATCCCATTCTTCACATCAAAAATTAAATTTACCAATTAAAGAATAAGTTTTTGAATTTGAAACACTATAGCTAAGCAAGCTGGTATGATAGCCTACTTATTTTTTATAAAAGTATTAAATATTATTTTCTTATTAATAAAGTCAAATTGATATAAATAAACGTAAAGCAAAAAATACATTTGCGATAGTGGCATAGAAAAAAAAATCGAAAAGTTTTGGTTTATTTTTTTTTCCCCCCCGGCTGAGTAGCAGTTGTTGTCTACCCTAAACTAAAACAAATAATTTCTGACTTTTTATTATTATAGGAAGGGGTTTTTTTTCAAGTCTCTTGCAGTAGTGATATACAGATTAATATTCATTGTCTATCTAACTCTCCAGATTCAGTAACACTGGTTTCTAATCAAAGAATCTGCAGGTCAGTTTGAAGGACAAGTTCACATAGATGATAAATTATATCTAACAATAATCAGTGAGGATTGTTTAGGGGAAAGTATTACAACAGAGCAAGTTTGCAGAGATATTTCCTTAGAATATAGGTTTTGTAACCTGCCAGTGTTTGATGGTCATCAACTTTTGGTGCTATGAAATTAATTATCTTCCCAGTGATTTATGGCTTTTTTCTCTCTCTGTGCAGCCTGCTAAAGTTCCCATGTAAACAGCTAAAAAAACATATGGGATAAATCAGCTGGGCAAGGAATTTTCAGATATGCAATTTTGTGAGTTGCTTTTTACTTCTGGTGCAAAATGTTTCACATATAAAACACTGACGAGTACTAGCTTTTTTCATATACTATGGAACAATAAATGTTCCATGTTAAAATTCTATTAGATTTCCTTAAGAAAAAAACCCAAACCAAACCTCAACAACTCCGTTATCCCTTACCTTATTTTTGTGGAAACCCTTGAATAAACAATTTTGGATAAGGAAGTAAAATCATCAATACAGAAAATATGTAGATATACAAGCCAATTATTTTATTAGATTTTTTTTTTACTATGTATTTCTTCATTTATTCCCAGTAGATAAACCAAAGTGGTTTCAATTCATATATTAAGGCAACAGTCTCTATTTTTTGTCTGAGATTATTTTATGCACATGTCCTTCAGCTGTAGAAACACTTCAAATAAGCCACTGGTAATGGGCATTGAACACCCACAGGAAATACAAGGCTATGCCACTCAGCTTGAGATGAACAACATTCAAACAATTTTTCTTATAGCTTCTTCAGGGAAAACAAAACAAAACAAAAAACAAAACAAAAAACAAAACAAACTCTGGTATTTGTTTCCCAAGATGAAAATAGCAAGCACACTATTGACAATTAGTCTTCATTTTATGACAAGGATGTTTGATATAGTCACATTGAAGGGATTAGTGTAAAAATCTGGTTCTGCATCTGGAAATAATCTTTCCAATTTTTAATAGGAGGCATAATTAACCAAAATGTTGAATGCTGTATATCACACTTTTAAAAAATTTTGAGTTCTAATTACTCTTGTAAACTACTTATATGCCTTATTGACAGTAGCTGACAATGTATATGGAATTTAATACTTTATTTAATTTTCTTTCCTTTTTTTTAAATCTTCTCTTTTTCACTTTCTTTCTCATTCATTCTCCTTTTCTCTATCTCTCACTTCCTCTTCAGCTTTCTCTATCTCAGTCTCTGTCTTTCTCTTTTTCTCTATCTCCATCGGCATTTACCTTTAACTTTCTCTCTGTCTTTCTGTTTTTCTTTCTATCTTTTTCTCTCTTTTAAAACTCCACAGTCTTCCTGTGTATGGTCAATTGAAAAATACCGTCATGTGGGCTAAAATTTATGAATTCAATTTACTGGAAGAAAAGCTTACAATAAGAAAAGTTTGCAAAGTATGGTGACCCTGGGGCAACTTGTAACTGCTACAATTCCAGACAGTAGGCATTTTAGGTGGCATATTGATACCGTGACTGCCATCCTGCCCATGATATTCTTTCCTGACTTTGCTGATACCAGAATGACTGCTGAAATACAAAGTTACAATAAAACCAAAGATACCTCACTGCAATAGATTTTCAAAGAGACTTTTTAAGGAGGTAGAAGAACAGGAACAACTTGAAATGTTCTATGGCATCAGTGTATCCATCTAGTACAGATAAAATACCAGCACTGTAAACATCAGCCTGTGGAAAGAATGAGGTTAACAGCAGAGATAGCTTTTGTACTGACCACAAAGATCACATCTGAATAGCATAAAGTAGTTGTTGTTCAGTGTGACACATTTAAAGAGACAATAAAACATGCTTACAAATTTGGTTATCTCCCATTTATATCTATGGGACTCCTCATGTTTTTAGACGTGTTCAAAAGAACTTTCTTGGCTCTAGGCACATGGGACTATTTTTATGGAAAGGGAGACAGTACTTCAAAGGATGTTGATTCCAAAATAACTGCCAAACTATTGATAAAAAACTCATCAAGTTTTGTGCTGAGTCAAAACACAACAAAATTGATAAATTATAAATATCTGCCTTGTAAAATCCAGCTTTTGTGATGCAATTCAAAGAAGAGAATGGCAGGACAGGAAAACACATTCAAAATGAGAGTCATAGGTCATCTGGCCAGCAAAAATTCCAGAGAACTAGCAACCATGGTGAAATGAGTATTCAATCAAATATCCCATAACTGCAGTAAGAAGGAAGAACATTTTTCAGTGGTGCATCACACTGTTTAAGCCAAGACTTGATGAACATCAGTACAATGACACAACCTTCTTAGAAGGTAAAAATCTCTGCAGACAAATGGGTTGTGGAACTACAGTGAAGGGATAAATCAGTTTGTTTATTCATTTTTTTAAATAGGTAATATAGCACAAATGTTGTTTTAAATAAAAGAGTCACTGTGTCATATCCAACTTTATTAAGTTGGTGAGAAAAAAAAAAAGTATTGTTGCAATAGGCTGTAAAAATGTGTTCCACTTAGCATGTCTAAATAATACATACAGATGTACCATCTGTGTTTGGAATGGAAGGTTGCCTACCCACAAATACATTTTAAAAGGCATTTTTATGTATACACTAGGGAGCCAGAAGGGAAAATAAGGAACATAAGAAAACTTTCAGATTGTGTCCAGGAAGGCTATAAAGATATTACTAAAGGAGAGGCAAATCATTGCAACTATGATTCTATCATAAATAGATGGGAGAACATATATTTCTGCCATTTTATACCCCGTACTTCCTACATATTTCTGCTTTGTAGACCTCCAGCCTCACCAAAGGCAGCTCAGTTTCCTAGGTGCACATCTCCTCCTGAGAATACACCTGTTTGTCCCTGAGCTGCCTTCAGGTACCTGTCACATCCCGCAGGAACTGGCTGTGCTCGTGCCTTCAGTGGTGGATGGTGAAAAACACAGACACCATTTTGCCAGATGCCGTGGTATAAACATACTGACTGATCACTAACTTAGTAAAATACGTGATGACTTCACACTAAGGGATCTTTTTCCAGTGAAAATGTTTACATGGACCTCTCACTTGTGCCTAGCTACTCATTTTTGCGTGTATTCATTTCATCTAATACAAGATATCCGGGGTTTCGGCATTTAAGTCTGAGGTAATCACGTAGGTTTTATAGGTATTAAAGGCAGTATATCCTATAAGACAAAGCAAAAAGGAGGTAAAGGGGAGAAATTATGTTGGTTTAGTGCACCAGAAGTGTTCTGGTGAATTAGAAAGCCATCCTGCAACCCCTGGACACACATGAAAATGTCATGTCCATATGTTTATGATGTAATACAGAATCACTAGGAAATTTGTATAAAATGTACTGTGTACTCCAGGTTTTGGGTTGAATGATGGCTTAGAACAGCACGCAGGCTTGAGTCCAGCCTGCAAGCCTGCAAGGTGAAATGAAGATTTAAGTTTTAAATTGTCAATAATCATTTTGGGGGATAATGAGCTGATAACTCACATTTTCTGAATGTTGTTCTATGCACACCACAACAAAAGAAAAGGACCCTAGCTGCACTATCTCAATATATGTTGAACCAAAGCGTTCCAATTCCCTGACACTGAAAAGAAACCCTTAATGAAAAATTTAACTTGAGAAAATATGGATTAATGACCACACTTAACCTTTTCCAGTTTGCTGTTGATTTAGCATCTAGATTCAATGTACCTTTATTTGCACATGCACATCAAAATTGCACCTGTCTGTTTCTGGAACTAGAAACAAGAGAAATGCAGCATGGTGGTATTGGTTTTGAGCTAATTATACTTTCTGAAATGAAGTCAAGGCTGTCAGACACAGCACCATGCTAACGTGCCCATATTTCGGCAGGAGCCAAAAGCAGTACCTCTGAATTTTCCTGCCGTTACGTGAATGTACCAGTGTGGCCACAGGTAGCTAAGGGAATATTTACAGCTTGGAATGTGATGTAACTTTTAAATTTGTCTAAGTAGCTTGAGCATCTTGCTCTGGGTTACAGATTCCTTTTAGAGAACTAGTTCTCTAGTTTGAAAAACAAAAACCCCACAGTCCTGGCCTTTTATGTTCTTTGTTGTCTTTATCATAACTGATGACAACAGAGGTGAATGGAGCTCCAAAAAGAGATTGATAAAATCTATTTGGACATTTGAAACATTTATTTGATTAATTGAATATTTAATTTTGACTGCATTAAACTCTCAGAACATGATCAATAAAGACATTTTAACTATTGCTAATACACATATATAAAACTTACATCAAACTACTTGCAGAATCCTGAGCATTATTCAAAACTGACTGGAAATTTGCAGATCAGATATTTTAAAATCAGATTGCAACCACAAAAAGATGATGAAGGGGTACATTCTGCAAGTCTATTCCATTTTAAGGAGCTCTGAAATTACAAAACCATCTGAACTTTCTGACAGATATCGGAGTTTAAAATTACATTTTCCATTTTGAAAGTACTTTGAGTTAAAATCAAAATTAATTTGTAACATAGAGAACTATAACATAGAATAGAATTAAAAGAGAATGGACCATTTTAATTGCTGCAATTCAATAAATTTTTAATATTGGTTACCCAAAATACCAGATTTTGACATTTCATCAGACAGAAAAAAAAAAGTAAAAATAATAAAAATAACTCTTATGATGATAAAAAGTAATTTCTTGTGTATCTGTGGTTCTGATTAGATAGATCTGAGTCAAGAACTCAAGAGGTCAATGAAACCAGTGTTATGGTCATGAGGGCAGCATAGTAGAATTATAAATCAACCCACAACTGCCCATTACCCAATTTTTCTATATGTATAATCTTTCTGATAATTCTGTAATTTGTGTTGTTAGTGTAGGAATCCATAAGGGAACATGTGAACATAATATGTAAATCTGGATGTGCATTATGTCCATGAATACATTTCTTAATCCTCTTTTCCTTGAGCTACCGGTTCCAACAATTCCTACCCATAATAACCAGAAGGCATTGTGAGGCTCTTTTCATTCATTAAAAACATGAAATCTGCTGTGACAGCTTTGCATGAGCAGTTCTAGAAGTCTATAACCAAAAAGAAATTATGTGCTCATAGGATTGTAACCCATAGAGGGAAAGCATATTTCTTCTTTCTATTTGCATAATCCTGTTTCATAGATTTAAACCATAATTCACTGAACTGAGAAATTCCTTGTCCACATTTTAAAATATTAAAACTACAAATGCTTCCTGCACTGATATTATAACTGGCAGACATCATCTTCATTTATTCTTCAATTAAATTGTCAATTTTTTTGATAGCAATGCAATAGTTAGAAGGTACATGAAATGCCATGTTTCTTACTTCTTTAGAGACTGGATTTCACTGAGAATATTTGTTTTATTTTGTTAAGATTAAAATGGATTTCTCTCTTGCTTTTTGTTTTCCTCATATCACTTCATAAGTTTTGGTTTAAGGACTTTTTTTTTCATTGTGTTTGAAGTGTTCTGGAACTTTCTGTGAAAGGAAAAAGAAAAGAAAACTTATATTCAAAATAAACACTTCTCAGCTGAACCATCCTCAGCAAACTCCTCCCTGAAACATTCGGATATGTGACTGTACATGAAAATCAGATGGGCATGAGGAAATGATTCCACTTGCCAAATGTAGTTTTGATCCATATGGCAAACAGCTGCTGCTCAGATGATCAGAATTCTGAGAAGCTAATTTGTTAAATCCAAACAGAGGGTCTTGCAGTCAAAGGTAAATACATCACAGCACCTTGCAGTTTTAATTTGCTCTCATCACCCCTGAGAATACAGAGTGTCTTATGACATGATCACACTTTCTTTGAGAATAAACCTGGAAGGTAGGCAATAAGAAATACACAACACACAGGATTTGAGTTTCTGCCAGTACTGAAACAGACAGTAAACAGGAACACAACTCCTTGTAGTCATAGTGAATTGCTACAGACATGCTCAGGAATTGTGATATTCCCAAGTTTACAAGAGGGCCACTTCAGAAAGATTTCTTTTGGTTTATGGTATTATCATTGTCACTCAGTGCTAACCTGTTTTCACCTCAACGTTTTTAGGGTAAAACATGGCAATTGATTTTATCATGAACAGTTGCAAGGGCTGCTAAAAATCCCACCTTTAACAGCTTAGAGTACACATGTGAGCTGAGGTCCATGTTGTTTCACTGCCTGCAGCTTTTGTAGCAAATCCTAATTTGCTTTCTCAGTCTATAGTGATGTTTGCAAATTTCTTAAGGAGTGAGTGTATCCTTTCCATGGAAGAGCCAGGAAGCATAAAGTAAAACCGAAATGCAGAATGTTGCTCTCAGATTTATATTATCAACGTTGGGGCTAACCAGATGTCCAGCTACTCAGCTACATATTGCCTCACAGTTGGGCTCATAAGAAAGTCAGATTTTAGTTTTGAACCACAGGATTTTTTATTGTAAAGCCTTTCAGTCCTAAATATTAATGTCCCCTTGTAGTTTCCAACTTGGTGTCAATCAGTCCACATTTTATTTCATCAGCTTCCTGTTATTAATAGAGATGCACTCCCAGCAAACAGTAATATCTCTCTGTCCTGTACCAGAACAAAAGGACTGGGTTCTTTCAAGCAGTGTTCGTAAGGCCTATATATTAAAGTACCTGACCTTTCTCTGCTTCTGTATTTATGACTGTTGAACTGTATGATATTTGTTATGAGATCCACATGTAAGTCTGGGCACATTTTACTGTTGAATTTAATTTTATTCCTAGAACTTAAGTCCTCCAAGTTATCATTCTTACATTGGCATTGTTTATATTTAACCTGCTTCATGGTCTCCTAACACTACCTCAGGGCAAGAGCCAGGCAGACAGCAGTTTCCCTTCTGCCAGATACTCAGACATCTGGACAGAAGGAACGGTGATATGCTCCAGGTAGGTCACCAAGGCAGCCAATTCCAGAACTGGGACTTTGGTAGTTATGAAGTAGAATGTGACACCCAGTCTAAGTACACCCAACATGCTACCATTAACAAGCTCCATGGAAACATGTCTGTTTCTATTCTGTAGCCACTAATTAGAACTACTGAACAACATTAGTTCCAAAGAATTGTAGTGTCTCTACCCTGACAGTTACCTTCACCACAAGCTATTGTTATCTTACTTTCACAAATTCATAATTTTAGTAAAATTAATAGTTTCCTATGTTACATAGAATCAAATGCTCTTCGAATATCTGCACTGTCTAGAAAATAGTGATATCAAAATTTTCCTGTTGGCATGCCATGATTCATTTTAATAAACTCATTGTGCATAATGTCATTTTCTGTTTATTGTGAAATCTTCAATTACACTTTCTCCAGGTGTTCCATATTACAAAGGTTAAACAATTGTTCCTCAGCCACTCAAGAGCCAATTTTTCTTCTTTTAAATACAAATTCTGCATTGTATCGCTTCTAGCTATCTTCAACTTGACAAATTCTTTATTATTTCTTGCTATATTCTGTGAGTCAGTTTTCTTAAAGGTCTGAAATGATGCTTACCAGCCCTCCCAAAGTCAGCCTATCACATCACAACACAGGCACCACTCAAAGACCTGCTTATTGATGGAGAGACAGGAATTTTCAGACACAAATTTAGTTCATAGGGAGTTTGAACTGCTGGTTTTTTCCCAATTTTTACCTTAAAGGATCATGAGGAAACCAGGCTTTTTGTTGCTCTGCTTAACTTAGCACTGGGGAAACTCTGCCAGGCCACCGCATGCCCTTGGGGGTCCAAATGCCCCTCCCTGCTCCCAAGACTCCCCCTGCCCTTGCCACAGGGCAGGACCCCATTCCAGCCCCCTCTGCCATCAGTCCCTATCCCAGAGATTCCATAGGATACGTCTCCAGCCCTGCTCCAGCCCTGTACATGGGCTCTGCTGAGCTGGACCACCCCACTGGCTGATGCCCCAGCCTGGCGTGACCCCAGCCCTGTCCCCACAGCCCTGCCCGGCCATCCAGGATGGGGACACACGTCAAGCGCCTGGATACCAATCCCCACCTGCAGGCCAAAGTCCCATCCTAGCACTGGCCTCTTGTCCTCAAGGATTCAACCCAAAGCTGATCCCTGGCCTATCCACCTCCTCATTCCACCAGTTACTCTCTTGATATCAGGGTTTGGTGCCATGTTAGGTTGTCTTTTATCTTGAGCCTTCACTGAACGGGAGTCAAACTTGCACATTTTTGACATTATTAGAAGAGCCTTTTTCTCACTTGGTTTATTTTCCTCTGTAAAGACAAACCCAGCCTGGCTTTTCAAAATTGTCACTTTGTACTTGCACTTTTTGACCTTGAAAGTAAAGCTTCCTTTAATGATCAGCCCTTTTCCCATTCCAGATAGACTCCCTGTTTACTTCCAATATCCTTTTTGTGAGATGGCTGTTTATTCAGTTAGGCCTTTAAAAAGCTTACTTAAAAGTTACTTTCTCTCTGGATGAGATGTGAATCCCAGATAATTTTTGTACGTTTGCCTCAGATAAATTCCAATCTTGCTCCTCGATTAAGTTTTTGAACTATTTTGTCCAGTTAACTTCATTAATTAATTTTCTTAATTGTCAAAGTTTATACTTTGGAAACAAAAACCAAAACAGATCCTCAGCTCCTGACCCATCCTGCTGAAGTCATTTAGAGAGGAATGAGTCCAGGATGGTAATACTTCCCCCTGTTTGCACAATGTATTTGCAGAGTGATTTATACTAGTCCAGTCAAAATGCAAGCACTTCTGTTGATATTGAGTTTAATTGGGCACAGTAATGACTAAAGGCTTTTAAAGGTCACTGCATCCAGATGTTCAGCTATTAGTCACCATCACCCAACAAACTTCTTACAGTAAATAAAGATAAAATAAAGAAACACTGCACCCTTTAACAAAATTAGTGTCTGGGCCTGGTAGGATTATATGCTTCTGCTTTTTCCTCAGCTCTGTTCAGTTCCCTGAGAACACAAACTCGTACTGAAAATAAATTTTGCCCTATAAAAAAGAACCATCCTTTGCTTTATTCAGACAAGAAGGCTTTACTTTTATGATTACAGTTGGAAACTTGCAGTCTGTATAACAATTTTGACAATTTACTCTTTGGATAATCAGGGCCTTTCTTTTTGAACACCGCAGTGTATGTAATCCCTAGCCTTGGAAAGTATAAGAAACTCATTACAGCTTCCACCATGCAGTTTGGGTACTAAAATTGAAAATGGATATTTTTTAAGTTTCAAAAATTCATCTTAATGGAATCAAGGTCCATGTTCTTTACCTTTGGTTTGTTAATAGCTAATTTCTTCATCTTTCAAAATAATTTTTTACAGGAATAGAAAAAATAATTTCTAGAAACCAGTTTTCATAAACTGACAGCCTCTGATAATATTTCATACTACTGCATTTTCATCTATTCATGTAAAATAATGTAGATTTTTTTCCTACTCTCTTTTTTCTACTGTCTTACTAAAGATGCACATAGGCTTTTTAGACTTTTGTAAGCTGTTTATATTTCAGCTTCTCATGTTACTCAGAGTTTGAATAAACACAAAGAAATTTTCATCACTTAGAAACTAGTGCAGGATTTTGTTGTCTGAGAACTCAAAAAATTCCATTGAAGTTGTTTTAATTTTAGGAAAGTTTAAAATCAAATTATTCAAAATGTCAGTGCTCAGCCTGCTCTTATATCCATAAATTGGCGAAAATTATTCATTCAGAATGAATGGAAACTTAAGTAGGAATTGAAACTACTGCTGAACAACCACTCATCATTGAATTCTGCACAAATGCTTTTCATATGTAATTAGAATTCACATAATCAAATGTTATGAGAAAGCAACATTTCACAGATATTTTTGCTTATCATGTTAAAACTTACAGAAGTGCTATGAGAAACCTGTAATTTAATGAGATACATACCATGGAACATTCCTACACTGAAGCAGGAAAGCAATGCTATTGAATCTTCTTTTCAATCCATCTTTACCATGTTTCATCCAAAAGGCTGTGCTCCTTATTTATCAGCACTCTGCTTCCCCAGTGATATAAACAGCATTCTTTAAAAGATATATTGCCAGAATTTACAGTAGAATTCATTTGCTGAAGTGATAAATCTAGAGCTAAACCAGGATACAGTCTCATTTAATCTGAGAACATTGTCACAATTTATGTAATGGGCTGCTCTAAAGGTTAACAAGAAAACATCCTATCTCTTTTTTTCAAATGTCAGCCAAATATTTTATAGATTTCTCTCCGTCCCCTCTTGTAGTGCCGTTAGTTAAATTAGTGCAGCTGTCTGAGAGATCAGATTTAAGGCTGTTCAATGTTCCCTTGATCTGAGAACAGATGCCTCAGGAGCATTGCCAGGCAAAAGGTAAAGTGGACTAGCACTGCACGTTATTTTCTAAACACATTATATGCGCAGAGCTGACAGGTGGGTAGGTAAGGATACACTTCTGCCTATTAAGAGACTTTTAAAATCCTGGAGTCAAGCTTACAGTGTCCAAAAGCAGAACCAGATAAAGTACACTGTCCTTTATTTATAGTAATAACCAACAGTATTTTGGCTGATTAAAAACACACTGAAAAGGTAGTTTAACAGGATACTGAAATTTAGCATCAATATTGAATGTCAGTGAGTGTACAAAAGAAAAATTTGAGACTCTGGAGAGCTCAGATGAAAATATGACCTTTAGGCACATAACAAGGAAAAAGTTTTTTCTGTACTCTTGTTATTTTACCTTTTCTAGCTGTTGAAGGCAAATTTTCTAAAATTACTTTTGCAGTCTGAAATGTAATCCAGGGTTGTGCTTTGGGCATGATCAGAGGTTGTCTGTCCTCTGGTGCCTCCACAAATGAGGCCCTCGAGCATAGCCAGCTTCACCAATCCATTTGAAAACAACCAACCACTGAAATAAGGGAGGAC
This sequence comes from Campylorhamphus procurvoides, assembly GCA_013396655.1. Classification (NCBI taxonomy): domain Eukaryota; kingdom Metazoa; phylum Chordata; class Aves; order Passeriformes; family Dendrocolaptidae; genus Campylorhamphus; species Campylorhamphus procurvoides. Next base: position 1,163,848 of record WBMV01002486.1, read on the forward strand.
AAGTTTTCTTTCCTTGAGCTTATTTCCCGTAAAGGCCAGCTGAACTCTAAGTGGGCAGCTTGGCTCAACGAACAAAATTATTTGAGTAGGAAATTAGGCCTCTGACTGTCCAACCACTAGTGTTGATGACACCACCGCCTTCAAGTAAAAAGGAAGGTTGTCCTTAAATCTCTTATCATTAAACAGAAGAGAAGCAGCATAAGTTTCAAAGTAAAAAGTGATCCTCATCCTACTCCCCCAGACAAAATTTTTCTCAAGACCCTCTTTCTTTCATGCAAGGACCCTCTGTATGTGGACCAAAAATGTTCTTGGTTTTGCTCTAGTCCCTAAAAGGCATGATCATGCCTAAGTGAATAGAAAGAGATCAATATCATATAGTTGGAGCAGAAATACAGTATATCTTAGAGTTATATACTGAAGCACATACTACAGAAAAAGCTGTTAAAAGTGTTATTCTATAGTGCTATTCTAAAAGTGTTATTCTATTGTTGGCATCAATCAAAATAAACAGAACCTACTTTACTAAAATTGTCATCAGTTTCCCATTTGTGCTGTAAAATTAGCAACTCCGGCATTGTTGGGAGCAGCAAGAAGACACACTACGGTTTAAAGTTTTCTGAGTTTTAAAAATGTTGTTTCAAACACTTGGTGTTTTACTACATTAGTTTGAGCATTGTGAAACATCCCATCCACCCTTGTAATTAAGCTACTGTTTATTTGGTTTTATGGAGTTTAAATTAAAACCATGATTTTTCCTACCTAAAGGGAAGCCAGGGTTGAGCAAACATCAAGAAAATCATAAAAGAGAAACTTCTGTATGATGTTGCTTGTTTTTTTTCCTATAAAATATAAAGGGTGAAATCCTAGCCTATTGAAGTCATTGGGAGATTTGTAATTGACTTTGAAGAGCCGAGATTTCACCCTTAAGAAACAAGGCTAAATTTTCCAAGAGCAGGCTCTGATTTGGAGATGCCTGTGTGTGCCTGCTTGATCCTTTGACTGTGCTGAGCTTTAATGCTCTAGAACTCAGACTTGCTGATGCTCAGCACTTCTAAAATAGGCTCTCACTTGTCTTAATTTGGATGCTTAAATCATCACTGCACGAGGAATTAAAAGCTGCCTTTCGAAATTTTTAGCCTACTTCTTTAAAAAGAGTTTCAAAAAAACATACTGTGCATATCAGAAACTTAGTTATTGCTATTAAAATAAGCTGTGTGGAATAAATTGAGAGCAGAAGTGAAAACTGGCAAGAGATAAGATCATGCAAATATAAGTTTTTCAGTGTTCCCCTGGTTTTTGTAACCCTACTTCATTGAACATGCTGAAAAAGGGGGAAAGAGCTAGTGGGATGTTTCCATCAGACTCTATTAAGAGATAAGAAGAGTCTGAAACTACGGAAAACAGAAGTGACATATTTACAGCACTTGCAAAAGAGAGGTAGAGACAATGGATTTTTTTAAAGGGCACATTTAAATTTAGACTGGCATTTCATATTGTTTAAACAATTTCATCACCACAAACTGATTTTTTTTTTCTTCCTGAGCTCACGTGCTTACCACATTGACATCAATCATTATGAATAAAAGCCTATAAGAAGAATCATATGGAAATGGAAATAAAAAAATGCTTAGACAATATGAATTGAAGGTGTTTCACAAAACATGCAAAATTATCTCTGCTTTGCTGTCTCCAGCAGGTGCTGTGAGTTTGTTCTCATGTTTCCTCCTTCACTGAAAACACAGGATGAGAAAAAGGGAGAATTTCTTAAGAAGGAACAAATGAGAAAGAAAGTTCTCTGTGCAGCTGACTTCTTACTGGGATGAATTTAAATGAAGAAATTTAGCAGAAGAGGTCCAAGGATGTTCAAGTCTGCTTTTCTTTCATTGGAAGTATGGGGAATTTGGGAAACCAAGAAGTAGCTAATGCCTCTCTTTGTTATATTGCACTGTATCAAATATCTACGTAGAAATTTGAAACACCCATGAAGACATTACATCTTTTGCTCTAAATCCAACTCCTTCCCATGTGCTATGTGGAAGAGAAGGCATAGGCATTATACTAGGATAGGTCAGCTGCCAGGCCAGGATTGTTATAGGGTACCCGACCCATGGAAAAACAGAGACTGATGTGCTTCACATCATCTTTGATTCCTTCCCAATAACTTTATACAGCCGAGATGTAAGTGCACAGCTTAAACTCCTATCTTCACCACCTTAGCAGATGGAACTGCTAACTCTCTCACCAGGCCTTTATTCCAATCCCCTTCTACACCCCAAATGCAAAGAAAGGGTGTTTCTGGCAAACAAAATGAGATGAATTGATGGCATTTCAGATACAGAATACTTAGAGGAGTCAAAATACACATGTTGGGGATGGCCTTCTTATAATGTATTTTTTTAAGTAAATCAGAAATATTGTTCTAGAAAAAGAAATGAAAATATCCCTAAGCTGATGTCTCTTTTCTGAAATACACTGCAGAAAGTAATTAGTTTCAAAATTAAGTCAGTTATGCTGTTTACTGTTGAAATCATGTTAGCTTAATGGAACATCCTGGTCTTGGATATCATTTCTCACATATTACGCTCTAAGTGTTTTGAGCTGCAAAAGACAAGATTTTATTGATTAGAATGAAAATGGATATACATATACCTTTTCCCTCTCTATTAAAATATTTCCACATTTTGTGGGTTTTCTTTTTAAAAAAGGTCAGCCCAAGAAATAACTGAGGTTTAGAAGTTTCAACATAACATGGAATTAGTAGACACTGTACTACAGTGTACAGTCTTGTTCCAGTGAAAACCAGATACATGATTTGAAAATTGCCTGATGAGCACTCTTAGGACTTGTTTAGGGCTTTCTTCTGTTTCCAGTTAATTTCACACAGTCTCAAATATACTTGCAGAGAATGAAATTAATCTGGGTAATAATAAACCAGGGTGTTTTCAGCATACTTTGTAAGCGAAGGAGACAAATCATACTATTATCACTAAATTTATTAATCACAAAGATTTATATTTCAGTAATATAGAAACTATGAAGACACTGTGAGGACACTTAAAATTTTTTATTGGGCAATGTCCATTTTACACAGTCTAATGAATAAAAAAATTTTAAAATGTCCTTATCTCAAAAAATATTTAATATCTGGTGTGTACAACTGAAGTTTCTAAAAGTAAATTCTAAGTTATTTCTCCCTGAAAAAGTTGCACCCATGCTGCATAAGGAGCTTTTTTTTTTAAAAAAGAAATAATATTTTAAATGTAGAAGAATTCAACAAGAACTAGCAATAATGAATATTGAGAAATGTTTTTCAGTGTTCACTACAGAAAGATGTAGATGTTGTGTATAATCTGAAAATCTTGTCAAGACTGTAACCTGTCCAGTCAAATATATGCAGGTAGAGCATGTTCTTGTGCTTAGGAGAAGAGTCATGTAGGATCATTAAAAATGTCTACAAATGGAAGAAGCTCAACCAAATTGGACCTAACCACGTTATGCACTCTGATACATTGCTATCAGAAAGACCAAAGCTTCTAAAACAAATCCTCCATATTACTGGAAACCCTGGATGAAAACAAAATTAGAATAAGAACAGAAAAATACACAAATAACAAAATATTATTCATAAATATCAGAAGTATCAAAAACAAAAAATGTTCTGTTATAGTAGAAGAATTTTTAATATCAACTAAAAACATGACAAGTTGCAAGGCAACTGTTAAAGAAAATATTTTATTCAATTACGTCTGATTTATATTCTGATTGTTGTGTACGTATATTTGTATCTCTGTATTTTATTACGGAATTCTCAAAAGAGCAAAAGTAAACCAGGTAGCATGTTCAAATAACACTGGCTTTTCCTTTGACTCTTTTGAAAACCCAAAGGAAAATGTGCAATCTGCTGCCCTCATTACCCTGCTAATTAGTCTTGTTGAAGACAGACAGGAATGCTAAGTTGTGCTGGTTTTCCACAAAGGTATGAGAAGATGGCATATTTGTGACTACACTCACATTAGCAGAAAGGGGTTTCCAACTCAGTTATCACACTGATTAGCCAAACAAAACACACGTGTAAGCAGTTTGTGTCCCAAAAGAGACATGTTGCTATGGCTGAATTTTTCTAACAGCTTTGTCCCAGTATTCAAAGAACTGAACCAAATTCTGGCCTCCATTATACTGTGGTATATTTAATAAAGGAAAACAGTTTATGAACTAAGATATTCCCAAGCAGATCACGGGCCATTCAAAAATCTCGGCTTTACAAATTAACGTATGCTCACATATTGGATGTTATGGACAACTATGATGATTTCGAGGAATAATAATACTTGCAAATGGATAAACAAAGCACCAATATTAATATCAACATTGTGCAGGAGTGGAGGAAATAAAAAAATATTTTTGTTCCATATTTGGAGGTGGTTGGAGTTGGAAAAGCAGTTGTTTTGGAGATAGACTGTGGACAACATGTCACTAACATTTTATTCTAATATTTATAAAAACATAGGTAGACTGATATTCTCCTGAGGCTGCTCTATATGTCATTCATCACGTTTTTAATTGCATTATTAAAAATAAAATCATTCATCATGTGAAGTCTCTTTTATTGTGAAGATTGATTTTTTTCTTTGATCTCCATATTCAACATTCTAATTTAAATTCCTGTTCCTATGGCATAAACTCTAACAAAACCAATTTATCAGTAAACAGTATTTGAACTAAAGATTAAAATGGAACCAGAAAGACACATTCTTACCATGGCCATGTTATGCAACTCTGTTTATGTCTGTTAAAAAAATAAAATCCAAATTCTAGGATTATATTCAGAGTTATGGAGAAATAATGGTGCCTCACAGACTTTTAAGGGCACAATTTCACTACGTGTAAGGAAATTGGCCTTTTTTTTGTGCAGTGGGGTATAAAAACTGTCTCCAACTGAATAATATTAATTATAGAGCTATTCAGCAGATATTCTTGACAGCATAGGAGTTTATACTTGCTTTGAAGGTCAACTGTTCTAATTAAACATTATATTCTAGCCTGTCAGTAAATTTCCACTGTTAACTTTGTTTCACAACTGAAAAATTCTTCTTAGGCAAGACATTTGTTTAAACACATCTGTATACTCTATGGTTTGATCTGAAATTAGCCATAGTTACACTAGCTGTGAGAAAGTGGCATATTAATGTTTGTGCTTTGTTCATGGATGATGTTGCTCGAGCTTGGAATCAGGTTTCATTCTTCCAGGAAAGTCATTCTTGTGATATATCTGAGTGAAACTGAAGTGGTATTTTAGCTTTCTGATTATTTTTCCCTTTTCAGTGATTCTGCCACCACTTTATTGTGAGAACATAAAGACTAGCAGAAATCATAATAGGAGGTAGAGAACCAGTAAAAGGCCACTCATTAAAAAAAACAAAAAAACAAAAAAAACCCCCACAAACAGTACCAAACCAAATCAACAGAGAAATAAAAGTAATAGGTGTCCTTTTACCCTTTAATTTTCTCCATGACATGGTATCTCATGAATCACCTTTGTAAGGGACACTGATGATGTCAGATGAGAACATTGTCACTTCTTTTTTAAAGGGGAAAACTAAAGAAGAGGGTCACATATTTCATTTTTAAATTTGGAAAGTACTGCAGAGCTGATCCAAACAAAGCAATAAAGTGGTACAACAAGCCATCAATAAAAGTACACACTTCATAGGAAAAAAGTACCAAAGGAAAAGGAATGCCTTGGTGTTCTAATTTCCCTTGGTGGCATTTTTCTCTCCTTTTTCATGCACACTATGAGATATTTGTAATTGAATTATGTTAGTTTTTTGTTTTTTTTTTTTAATACAGAATTAGTGTACAGAAGTGAAAAGCAATTAAACAGAGGCCTAACTATGACCTAATGTTGAAGCATGTAAGCAGTTCCATACAAATTCCCTCAGGTACCTCTTTGAATCGTGGATAACTGGGATAGGCAAGTCAATGACTGAAGCCTTGGGGAGACGTGGGTTGACCTTCCATTCCTGTCGGTGTATCTGCTGGTGGGAGTGCACACTTGTCAATATTATAATGTCCTACACACATCTCAGATACCACTACCTAGCTTATTTTCACATAGTAACACCATAAACTCCATATATAAGACTATGGACATTAATTAAAAATGTCTACTAGCCCTTACGACATGCTCCATGTTTTCATATAAACTTTAGTTCCATAAAAAAAAAATAATAACCTGAGTATTTAGTGAAACAAGTACTCTGTGTATTCCTTCACTAATCATGTGCCTGCTCAGAGCAATTAACAATCAGTATCTATGCTTTTGAAGATAAAAATAGGACTACTATATTTATATTGCTCTCCCCTGTGTTCTTTCTTTGTGTGCATTTTAAAATTCAATATTTTTCTTTCTAGTCTAGAGCACGAACTACTCAAATCACTGGTATTTTTAGACTGAATAGCCATTACAATAAATCATTTCAAGGATTTTCAAATCCAAAAGGAAGAGGTATTTAAAATCTGTTAGGCCTAGGAGGCACCTTCCACATTTAATATTCATTATTATATGTAGATCAGGTCTAGAGATGGATCAAAACTAAGACAAAAAATCAAACAGTGAGGATACGCTCTTTTTGTGAAAAGAATTTTAATCCAAAATTTTAAGGTTTCCTTTGCCTCTGCCCAGAGTTTTCTAGGGTCTTAGCATTATGGATGCAGATTACTTTCCTGGTAGTGGATGAGTGCCAAAGACACCCAATTCTCCATGTGCTAAAATTTAGCTCAGATAAAGACTTCTAAAGGTAGGTGAGCTCAAGCCCACCGATTAGTCCTTGACCTGTAAGACCAACAGATGAAACAACAGAAAAAAAAGGTCACTTCTCATTCTGTTCCTTTTAATCTTTTAAGTGTGATGGAAAAACAGTTTTGTCTTTCCAGAAAAGTGGTTCATTTCTCCTTCAGTAGGAATCTGTCTGGCCTTTCAGATACACTTCTGGCTTTTTGTCAAAGGCTACAAGGAAAACAAGATTTCACTTTCCGTGCTTCAAGTTTGCATCCTCTTCATTTTCTCATTTTTCCTTTCACCAAGTGTTCTCTTCACTTTTGTGTATCTTTAAGAGCTTCACAGAATCACCATGGGTATGATCCTCTTTCTTTTCCATCTGCTGAACCAGCTGCCTTATTCTTTCTTCCTCCTCATTCAGTTGTTTCTTCTTTCTTACCTATCTCTGAGTGACTGTTTTGTCTCCTTACTGTGTTAATTCCTTACTTTTCACTTCCCTCCCAGAACAAAAGAACTTAGGTGATTTTTCAGAAGAATGGAGTTACGTAGTCCAGTGAAATGGAGAGGAAGGTATAATTTTTTGATTACTATCCAGCAGTTCAGTGGAAAAATTAAAGCCTATACTTGAACAATTGTGGTAAATTGACCTGAGAACCACAAGAAAGGAGAGAGGAATGCTTATAGCTTTCAACAACTGACCTGTTGTCTTGTTGGTGGCATTACCCTGAAAAAAGATCCTGGTTCAAGGTCTGGTTTAAAATTTGAAAATTGCTGTTCTCTAACTAATTTAGGAGTCTCAAGCTTACCATTACTTGTAAATTTACAGCTGTTCCATCCATCATCAACTTGCTAATAGGCAGTTGTGCAACTCTCAGGAGCCTGCCCTAAGAAATAAGAGCAGTAGGTAGCTGCTACAGCTGGAATCCCGTTCCACCTCAGGAGCTTCTTAACAACATTCTCAGATGTGTAAATGATCCATTTGTAACCTGAGGGAATTGCTACAAGTATAAAAAGCTACCATCATGGAATGAGATGAACCTTTCACATTGTGATGGGAAACAGCAGGAACAGGGAATCCCTGTACACCAAATCAGGACTGCACAGGCCAGGAGAAGCAAATTTTCAAACGGTTATCAAAGATAATTATGAAAAGCCTCTGAACTTTGAGGACAATCTGTTCTCCTTCATGGGATCTGTTTTATCTCTGTTTTTCCTTCTAAATCTTACAGAGTTTATAGCATCTCAGTTGTTGCTTTCAGTGCAGAATAACCATTCAATCCAGCACATGAGCCATGGCAGCTTCCCTCTGAATTTCTTTTTCTGGCCTGGCTCAAAGCCTATTTGATCTTCTTGTTGTCCTTAATGCATTTAGTCATTTCCCTTCTTCTTGGCAGCCAGTTTCTCCCTGGCCCTCCTGATTGTTCTTCACTGCTCATTTCTCTAACTGCTCTGTCAGCAGCCCCACTGTTTCCTCATTATCAGCCATTACATCAGGACTCCCCCTTTTCCATGTTTACTTCCTTATTTATTTATATGGATTTTTGTCTGCCATGGCTAAGCTGACTACTTAGAATTTACATGTCTGTGCTCCAGAGCTTTTAGAATTATGATCTCTCTCATACTGTTCTCATCTAGAATAGCTCATCTAGAATAATGTGTCCGTTAAGTTCAGCATAGTCAGGGCAAGTTGTCTGCACTGCTTCCTTTAATAATTGCATCCCCCTAAAGTTTCTGCAGCAACAATTTCCTCTGCTGATGCATCCATAATGTAATTCCAACACCTCTTCTTGCTTTCCAGTCCATACATCACATAGCCATTGGCAGCATCTTTCTCAAAGTGTTTAATTCCTTGTTGATTTCTTATCAGTAATCTCATTTTTTCACCCCTATTCACTGGTCCCGTGTTTGTTTCTTGAGTTCATAGACATTAAGTTGGAAAATCAGACTAACTGAAGAAAAGAGGGGGAAAATCCAGGGCCAGTCTTTCTGCTGGGTAATTGTATGATCTCATCGTCATGTTTTCCTCTCCCATCGTGAGTTTCTGGCTTGTGATACATTGAGTAAAAACAACATGATTTTGAATAATTGTTTTTGTGAGAATCCTAGAATAATAAAGTCAATTCTTCTGTTTTTAACTTTAAAAGACAAAATTATTTTAGAGATTCATGAAAGTTCAGAATCAATTTGTAGAACTGTTGGCTGAGGTTGCACCTCTGCTATGTAGTGGGGATTCCTTCACAGATATATCTTAAACAGTCATAAATTCTTAAGGACAATTACTATAAGGAGAAAAAAACAACAAACCAAACAAAAAAACACAACAAAACAAAACCATACTTTTATTGAGAAGACACAGACATAGTCAAATCATATAATTTGATTTTGTCTGGTTGTTGTTCTGGATGGCTGCAATACCCAAGTCTGCACTTTCACTTCCCAAACATTCTTCCAGAGACAGAAATCTGTTGATGACTCAACATCACCTTCAGAAACTACAACTATTGTTCTCTGAGGAGTTTAGTTCCTGTTCTTTTTCTTTTGGTTGGATAATTGCAATGTGTTTTTAACCTCTGTCTAATTGATCCAACAAAATGTTAGCAAATAAGAGTGTAGACATCTCTGATAAAAGAAGAAATTTCTGGTATCTAGACTGTTTCAAATGCCATTGTTTTATGTCTCCACTTATTTGATTGTTCTTTTAATTATGGAGTGCATAATTACAGAGGCTGCTTTAGCACCAGGTAAGTACAAAAGGTGTTAAGAAATCTTGGTGTGGTTGATCTGACTGAATGTTGATGACTTTATCTACACTGCTTAGGAAGGCCCCTGTCACAGTCAGTGCAAAGAAGCAATTATGGCACTATTAAGTTTATCATAAGTTGGATATCTAGAACAGTTCAGAGAAATGCGCCCTTTCTTCTGTATTTATAAAAGAAACCTGGAGATATTGTTTCTGATGTAGATAGGTATTCTATACATATGTAGCATTTACTGATCAAAATCTTATCTTTATAATTTACCCCTTTATTGGCATTGTGGGCCTAACTGTTCCTGAGTAACAGCTTTATAGAGATAGAAGTCACTTCCTAGAAGATTCTGAATAAAGAACTTCCAAGAAAACCAAATGACTGATAAAGTGAAAGAAGAGCAGTGATGGTTTTTCACTTTGCCTGAAATCCACATGGTAATTATGACAGAAAATTTCACCATACCAAAAGCCACCAACAAACAGCCATAAGACAGCTCCTTCCTGAATCAGAAGACTGAGGTAGAGCTAAATGTTCATATTTTACATTTCCTTAGCAAAACCTACCTTTCCGCTTCACAACCCAGTTTCACTACTAACTCAGGTCTCACAATTATATGTTATCCAGCAAGGAGGACTTTTTTTCTTTTTTTCATCTCTCACCTGTAAGTAATTCCAAAAGATGAATTCCCAATAGCCATGTAAGTACGAATCGTAAGTGATTCTGTCATTTGCTGATGAGTTACGTTCTGTATGTTCACCCATAAAATAATTGCTTGTGGAAGAAGACAGACACAAACTCATGGTAGGTCTTACTGGAATGATGTCTAGGCTACCTAGAAGGCCTGTATTGGCCAAAGGATAAGGCAAGTTTTCTTCTTCAATTACCATGGAAATTCTACCTTTCATAAACTCCAAAAGCTGGCAACTACCAAAACAAATTTTTAGAGGTGATTTGCCACTGCACATCCCTTATCTTCAAATCCCCAAAATATTTATATGTTCTGCTTTTCTTTCCATCTCTACATTCACCTTGACATCACATATACTGGTGATTTAATGTAGAATTAGTTTGAGCTGAAAATACAGTAAATCATGTTACTGTTCTGAAACTTGTTCAAAAAAGCATGTCTGTTCCACAGACATAGGGGATTTTTAAAAGAATTTGAAAGAAACTTCATCTCTGCCGTGGTTTACTTCATTCATCTTACCAGAATAATGGGGCTAAAAATGTCTTCTTGAAATGGGGAACAGCTGGAGATAGGCTGCCCATGCCATGCCAGATTGCAATAAAAAGAAAAGAAATTAAAATATTAAAAACTGGGTGTTTCAATTGTAAAAGTAAGCAGCCTAATTTGCCTCCTCTGGTTAAAGGAAGATACTGAGAATTATTCACCTACAGGAAGAAAAGGTTAAAGGGAAATAATCTTAAATACATACTATTGCATTAAGGCACACCCAATCTCGTTTGTGCTAAAAATTGAAAATGTGTGAACTTTGTTGAGAAACCCCTTCCTTTGTTCAGTATTTCTTAATTTAGTTCCCATTAGAGTTCCTGCAAACTTGAAGCATTTGCTACTCCATCTCTTATATGTACATGTGTCATTCCATTGTCTCAGTTCCATCAGTATTTGCTCATATGGATCCCTCTTCCCAACCTAGTTAAACTAATTGCAAATATGACTGGAAAAAAAAAAAAAGTTTGTTTTATTTTAGCAGTTGGGAAGGGGAAGAAAGCGAGAGAGATAGATAGATAGTTCTGCTCTATCTGAAACAGGAGCAACAAGCTTAACAAATGATTCTTTCACTTAATGAGATAAGTGTAAGAAAGCTAATCAATTCCATCAATGCAATGGAAGATAAGAGGATTTTGAGTGAAAGCCCATGAAAAATAACATGTAACACAAAACTGAAGGTTTTACATTAATATTAATGAATTCTGCCTATAATGCAGACCTTGCATAAACCTTGCTCTTCAGAGTTCAGACACAGAGTTCTGAACACTCTTGTTTTCAAAGTCTCCGTATAACCTTTTCCAGTGTTACTAACGCCATCACTTTTAAAGCTTAAACTTCTGAAAAGTAACCCAAAAGAAGTACCTAAATATGAATATAAGAGTCTAGTTCTAACCGTCTGGTTTGGAAAATGGTTTGAAATTCCATGCTTTTGACTGATGTTTAACAGAGAGATTTATTTGACAACACAACACACATTCTCTGATCTTCCTGTACAATTTTCAAACAGCAAAACATGTTTTCAAAATTAGCTTAGTAATTTGGCATGTAATTTCCATTAAAAAAGAATATGAGTGGGATGTCCAAATAGCGTGGCAGAGTTGCAATGCACTCACTTCCTTGATCATCAAGCCCAGAACTATTTTATAACAGAAAACAATATGAGACAGTTCTATCCATCAACATATTAAAAATAGGCACGTTTCATGTCATCACAATCTTATTAAAGTTATCATAAAATCTCACTATGCTAGCAGCTGGAAACTTCCTTGTCATGCCTGGCCTAACCATTTAATGTTCACCCATTCTATATTCTGTCCACTTCTGTTTACAGCACGTTTCTGCTCTCCTGATGTGCTTAAATAAGAACATCTCTTTAGACATGGTAAGAGAAGTTTTAGACAAATTAGGAAAAAAATATTGGATCCAAACTCCTGGTTTAAGGAGCCAAATCCTTGGTTGCAAAGATTGTGGCAGTGGAGAGATTAAGTTGTTTTACAGAAAAAAAGAGTGTGAGTAAAGCTTTTCAAAAAAACCAATTTCCATAGTTTTAGTCAAAATTCAATTTGTCCTCTCTAACAGCACAGTCTCCTCATGGATTAAAATACTAAGCATTTCTTCTGGTATTACCTACATTGCTAATGATTCTGCAGGTTAAGCAAGTTCTGTGTCATTGTTTGGGTTCATTATGTCATCCAGTTTTGTGTTCCTAAAGAGAACAAGCAAACTTGACTCTTGAAAACACTCATTTCCCTTGAGTGATAGTCACTCAGGTCACAGTTATGACTATCCGTGGCGAAATATTATATACTCTATGTGAATATACAAGACGGAGAAGAGGATCTGGAGAAATTCAGTATTATATGGCACATTTTGCATGAAATTTGGAAAACACCTGAATTAATGGATTTATAACACTTAGCATTATGATTCCCATAAGATGATTTACTTGGTAATTCTGATTAAGCAAGGATACTTTTGCAACCAAGTAATCTATTAAATTCTGTCTGGTAAGTACTGAACACCATCCTAATTTTAATCCTGAGAAAGGGATTCAAAAACAGTTACATTTCTGGATATTTTGTGAAAATTAAAGCACATTAGAAAATTAGAGCACATTAGAAAAGAAAAGGAGAGACTCCCCATGAGAGAAAGGCAGGCTGAATGTAGGTGTTCCACAACCCTTTTGGAAGCAGCTGTATATCTGGTTAAGCAGAGTATCATCCAGCTGGGTCGGTCAACCATGCAAGTCTGTAGGTCAGGACTAACCCCTCAAGTAAGTCTTGAACAAGCTATGATGTGTGTGGACTAACCCCGTTACATGTGCCTTTGGCTTTTGGGGTGCTTATATTCCATATAAATGGTATCATTCCTGTCTTGAGGAAGGATCATAGGAGATCAGTCTTCTATTTCTTATAGAGCAACAAAAGAATCCCACTGTGAGGTCTGAAACATATTAGTCGCTCCTTATGATCAAGACCGGGTCGCTAGATGGACTAGGTGATCTAATAGTATTTCCCATTCTTAAGTAATAGGATTAAAATAAAGCAACTCTACAGGGCTGGATTAGCCACTGTTGATGTCATTAACTAGAGGAGACAAAATAAAAGTCTCGAGGATCCAGGACATACCTAACTTTTGAATTACTCAGCACCATAGATAGACTATTCAGGTTTAAATGTATTCAGGAACCCAAATTACTGGAAAATGTCCATGAAAAAGTATCTCTATTCCCTAATGATTTTTTTTTTCAAATAAGAAATCCTGGAAAGATGTCTTGCAAATATGGAATAAAAAAATAAATAAAAAATGTGAATCTGTATTTTAATTATAATGTCAGTAGCTGCTATGAGCTATTCTCTCAATATAAATTCAATACTATGACGAAGAGTGAAACCTGCAGATTTAAAAAAGTGCCAGAAATCTTTTAAGAAAATGTTATCTCCTTATAGAAACTAAATAGCTACTGATGCCAGTTTACCTTTTGGAAAATATAGGAAAATTTGATAGTGTACCTCAACTTATTGATTCTCCAGTTCTGAAGTGATCTCAGCTTTTGAAGTTCCAAGGGGCAATTTCCCAGACATGCCTATCCTCCCTGTATCTGGTCAAAAAAACACAAAACCAAACGACTCTTATGATATAAAGATAACTATGCTTAGCAAGTTGTAATTCGGTTCACATTAAAAGGTATTTTTTTAATTTATCCCTTCACATCACTGTGTAGCATGAAGAAAAGAAAGCAGAATACACTGTATTGATCTGAGTTATCATTTAGATAAAAAACTAAGGAAATTTACCAGAAACGTTCTGTGTGGTTCCATCACTGACGTCAATTCAGAAGTTCTGTGTATCAGAACAGATGTCACTTTTCAAATGTTTTGTATTATAAATAAAACGGCTTTTGACCTGACTAATGAGATAGCTGTACTTTGGCTGTAAATACAATTACTTATAGCTAAACAACTGTAAATTTCCAGCTCCGAGATGTGGTGTCTTACGGAAATGCATGCCAGAACAAGAACAAAAACAAAAACAAAAAAAAAGGCAAAGACAAAAAATGTTCTTCTGAGGACAGGAAGTGTATTGTTGAGAATTGCAATAAATTGTCTTGAATACTTCTTTTTAATTAATGTAGTGAGAAGTATGAATGAATATACGCTGAGATATAATGAATGAAATCTTAGAGATTTCTCATTTTTTGAGTTCTTTGAAATAATTACCAAAAAGTCCAACAAAATTCCAAAACTTCAAACCTGAAATGAAGTGATCCAGTCTAGAATTACTCTCCAGCATAACTCTTTGTCTTGGAGAGGTGAAACAATGCTGCTTTCCTGACACTCTTTTAGGTGAGTTATGGAAATATTTAGTTGGCATAGAAAGCTGCAGTTGCCACAACAGGAATAGGTTTGATCAGTTCAGTCAAGGGCTGTGGATCTTCATGAAGCTCCATTGAAATATATCAGTCTGATCTTCTAGACTTGCAAGGCAAAATTTGGATTAAAGTGAGGGACAGAGTCCAAAACTGATATAAAGACATTCACCACTCATTCCGTTCCAAAGTCTGCCATCTCAAAACCAAGTGATCCTGAAAGTCTATTGCCGTAACTTTATGTTAAGGTCTGACGCTGACACCTCTCTGTCAACTGCCAGTCTTTCAAAATGGAGCTGCTCAGTGCTTTCTTCTATCTTCTGTCTTGCACCCTTACAGGATAGATTATCTGTTCTTAGATTTGATGATGCGGATGATGAAACTGTCTCCTGAGTTCATTTGCCTTACAGTCATTATACCAGTTCTCAAGATTTGTACGGATGGCAACAAAAGAGTGATTGAATTTACACCCTCCTGCTGAGATATTGCTTTTCCACAGTAGACTTGGCTTTCACAAAAAATTTTATCCTGGAAGATGATGAATCTCTTGGTTTTGGAAGCTTTGATGTCCTTCTTTCTTTCTTTAGTGACTTCACAAGGGATTATCACAGAAATGAAGCATTTGTTGAGAAGACATTATTCTTAAAGCAATTACCTATCTAGTTGAAATGCTCTAAATACAATTAGTAGAACTACTACAAATATTTTAGCAGAAATGTTTTCCTTTGAAAATAACTGCTTCAAGAAGATGTGTCCATGGACCGATCCTTTACTACTCATTCTTTTTTTTTTTTTTTTTTCATTTAGTGTGTGCGTGAGAGAGAGAGAATGCTTTGTTCCCTACTGGAAAACAAAACAAAACAAAACAAAAACAACCCCAAAACAACAAAACAAAAAGACTGAAAAACTGAAACCAGATAAATCAATATGAAAGGAACAAGAAAATGTTTGGCCATCTGCATAAAATATGGATTCGGAGTTTTTCAGTCAGATAGGAGCTTTAAAAAAAAACAAAACAAAAAAACAACAAACCACATTTTTCACATTCCTTCCTTTCTCTCCCTCACTGCCCTTCCCTACCCCTCCCCCCTCCCTTAAAAATGTTTCTTAAGAGAAGCTCCCAAACATCTCTCCATCGTGGATTTAAGCCAAGGTTTGGTTGCCATTCAGAAAAGCAAAAGCCAGCTCAGCAAATCTGTGTTAGCGCAGGCATTCAGAGATTTGCTGTCTCTTTTGTGTCCCAGAGTCAATTACTTCTCTTTGTGTCAGTTCCACTTTTGGAAGAAAAGTGAAGCAGTAGAAATTCCTAAACTCAAGCAGATATTGATAGGACTGATAGCTTGAGGATTGCAACAGGCCTACACAATATTATCTGCTAAGAGCATCAATTCATTGTTACTGGATATCTCAGTCCAAACCCTCAGTCCAAAGCCACCATCTACTGATGATTATTTACTATGATTAATTCTGGAGGAGCTGAAACTCTTGAGGTGCTGGAGGACCCAGATTAATCCAAAGTATCCTGAACACCTTACACTACATCCTTATTTTCAATGCCTAAACCACTCAGTGACAAACTAACACTTGTTGGAGGCACGGAAGACTACACTTACACCTTCCCATGCTTAGGCAGAAGGTGGTTTAAAATATGTTGTAATTTCAGGGTCTATACATAAGAGAAGAGACTTTAGTCTAAAACTGATTGTGAAAGGTAAAAAAGAAATGCATTGCAGGGGTTTTGTTGCCTGATCAAGTGTCCTTGCCTGAATAAGAACTTTCCTAAACCCTGTATCTGTGAGGTCCTTCTTACATAGAACAGAGAGATCTATAAAGAATGGTACATATACCAGCAGCTACATTAGTGGTACTCTTTATAACTGAATTGATAGAAAACAATAAGGGGAAAGTTCAGTATTGTTTTGTTTCGTTTGGAAATTTTTGATTGCTTTGGGGAACTACATCTAGTCTTCACAATCTCTTCCCATAGGTGCTAGGAAGACTTACGGGTAAAAAAGAATTAGAGAGCTATAAGTTTGAAGTGCCATCTGGACCTTACTTCAGTAGAAATGTTATCTTATTTATATGGAGAAGAAATTAAAAATGACAGTGCATAATAAATATTAACCCTTGGAAAATCCTTCTGCAAGGTCTATGGAACTGACATTGATTAAAGCAGAAATCCCACATGTTTTGTCCTGTTCTAATTTATTCAGTTCCTGGCAAGACAGTGCTTCATGCACATTCAAAAATAAATAAATCCTTGACAAACCAATCAGGTTTTGAATACTGGATTTTGAAAAAGGAAAGAAGAAATCGTATGTCCATCCACAAAAAATTAGGAAACTAATTTATTGTTGGTTGGGAGAAGATTTGTTCCTTACTGGAAAACAGAAGGATTTGCCTTGTTATCTTAATAAATTCCAAACTTTTGGAAATGTCAAAACCACAGAGGGCTGCGCTCTTCTGTTTTCATCAGTTTTAGCTTTCCTGCCCAAACTACAGAATTCAATATTTCATATTTTTAACTACTCACTCATTTCCACTGGGGAAGGATAAAGATTCCTAGGAGTCAGACACTGAGTAGACCTAAAGCCATTGACATAAACCTGGACTAAAGGCTACACCTTTTTGATAACAGAGCTGCACAAATGCTGACCTACACTTCCCCAAGAGGGTTCGCTTGCCATCTTCTGTACAGGTCATGCCTTTATTTTTTCTCATTATTTTAAATTTGCATAATTCTCAGCACTTCACCTTTTCATGGTATTTTAAAGAATATTAATGAATCAATAGTATGGCATTACAAATTACTGCAATCATTGTAGGACTTCACAGATCCAAAGAGGACTGTGATTCCACTTAATAGAAGACAAGCATCCACCCTGGCCAACCTCCAGTCTAATAGAGGTGTCAGGCAGAGGGTAGCACTACTATTGTGTGATCAGACAGTGGTTATTAAATGGGGAATGGACATGAAATGATGAGATTTTTTTGCCAAATATCCTACAGGATATGTGTGGCTAATCCAGGCACACTGCATGGCATTAGCCTGAGCAAACAGTGAGGCCTTTACCGTGAAAGTCTCTTATACTCAGAAGAGAGAGGACAGCATTATTGGGGTGTATGTCAGCTCATCCTAAAAGGAGACATCAATGTATGGTAGAAAGTATCTAAACCTACCACTTTGATCCATCATAGAATGTCAAATATTGATCTCAACTGCAGACATCTAAAATACAGGCACAAAAAGTTAGGCAAAATGGAACCCTCTTCTGCTTTTATATTACAAGATCACTCAGCTTTTCTTTGGCCCTTCTCTGAAATCAAGAAAAAAACAATTCCGATTTTAAAGATGAGAAATTGGAAAGAAAAAGGGAGGGGGGAAGGGGGAAACCAGGAAAAGAAATAATATGGATCTACTTCTTTGTAGACAGGAAACTATTTGAATGAGACCCAGAACCTTGATTAAACAGTGAAAAAGCAGAATTAGACATCTCAGAAAGGAATCAAAGCAGCTATATGGCAGCGGGACCTTTTCCATGGCATTTTTTTTCCTTTTTTGGAAAAAAGTGCCTTACCTCAGTCCTCTCTACAAGGCTCTGGCTCTCTGGCTCAGATGCCATTTCCATGCACTTCCCTTGGAAAGTAAATGTTATATTTGTAATGGCATCAGTCTTCAGTCAGCCTCCAAATATTTTGCAGGCATTCAGAGATGTCTTGCATAAAAACTCTACAGTGGTATAATATAAAAAGACTCACATCCTACACATCTTCATGACCCTTAACCCTCCTTGGCTCTACAGTTCCCTGCTAAAAACTTAATCTCATTCTGCCTCATAAAGCTGATATTTGTTGTTGCTGGTTCCAATTTCTTTCTTTCCATGTCTAAAAAGCTTTATGTAAAGTTGACATGTTTGGACTGCAGGCTGTTGAGGACATGGCATTCAGTTAAAGCATTACATGGCACAAGCTGTGACAATCCAGAGTACCCTTTTATGACTGATTTCACTGTTATTACCTTGAACACCTTCATTTTCTTCTTTTTTATTCATGATGGAATGTGTTGTGGTAGCAGCTGATAGCAAGAAAAAAGGAGGTAAATTCCCAGGTACTTCACACAACTGGTGCTTCTTGCTCTGTAGAATTGTTCTGATATAGGTGTTGTCAGGTTGCTGTCGAGAAGGCACTTCAAAACATCTCCCAGGACTCCTGATCTGACAGCCTGACACTGTGTAGTGCTTTACTCTGCTTAGATCAGCTTTGGACTGTGTATATGACTATGGAATACAGGGCTTGGAGTACAAAAGCAGCTTTGAGTAAAAAAAGAGATACATGTGGGCAGTGTAGCTACATGGGGAGTCCTAATGACCAAACATTCAGGATTCTCAAGGTTTTCCTTTATTTAGTTTTTAATTAAGTAATTAATTTGAAGAATAAACATGAAGAAACACTTATTCCAATGGGTATTCAGTTTTGAAAGACTCTAGAGCAAATTTTTTTCTTAAAAAAAGAAAATAAAAAATTCAGTAGAAACCTGCATGGTTCCTGGCAAAGAAATAAACTTCAGAGCTAAGCTTTTCTCACAGCTCAAACCAAACCAAATGCTCAGCTTTTCTAACTTGCAAGAAACTTTGGCTAAGTCTTTATTACATCTGCAATTTTGCCAAAGATATAGATACCTGAATTTATTTCACTAAGGATGCTTTTCCAAGACAAGGGAAGGCAAATTCTGTCCATATGTAATGGCTGAACATCACCAAATTTGCCTCTCTCAGCTTCATGCTATTTACAGCATAAATGGTTAACATTAGAAGCAGCTGTAAACTAGAGAGCCTGTACCTAAGCACTGCTTTATTGAATTTGCATTTTAAAAGCCCACCGTCAATTTGAATTCAAAATATGCAGTAAAGCAACCAAATTATCCTTTTTAGTTTTCTTTTTCTCAGTAAAAAAAATGCACATAAAAAAAACAATGGCCTAGTGTTAAAAATTGATTCCCCCCCCCTGCCCCCCCCCTCGAGCTTATAGGAAGTTTCAATGGTTTTGCAGCCCAGTAATATGAAATCAAAGGACTGCTGAGCTGTTACTTCAAAATCAAAATCATGAGTAAGAGTCATGAGTCCTGATGCAGCTAAACACAGACTTCAACTAAGTTATAAGATTTATACCGAGGGCCTGTCTTCCTATTAAACTGGATCATTGTCGGACAAGTTGTCAAGCCAATATTTTCTTTCCCTGTCCATACACAGATCCTTCATTTTTTACTTGCTTGCATGAACAGTCCTCAGAGTCACTGGGGCACTGTTTTTATGAGGGTTGTTTCCCCTTTCAAAGACTGACTTTTCCTTTCTTGATACAGGCACCACGCTGATACTCCTGGAGGATTAATGCAGAAACTGTTAGCATGGATTTCATTTATTAATGGATTTTTGTCTTTTATATCAAGAGCAAAGGACTTGGAGTAAATGAGATGCCACTCACAATTTTGTGACTTGCATTCTCTTCCAGAAGTGCTGCCTGCAGCAGCTAAGTTGCTGTGATGCTGCTTTCCAAATCCTGCCCTGTGGCAACCCAAGTCAGTGATTTGTAACAAGAAAAACTTGCTTGTGATTCTGCACCCACCGTGGGATGTGACTGGCCTGCTCATGCAGGTCTCCAGCCTGTACCAGGCTCAGAGCAGCTCACAGCTCTCATAAACTCACGCTGCAGTTTGCTTGAAGCCAGCAACACATCAGTATGGATGTCACACCACAAGTATTCGTTCCTACCATACACATCTGAAGTGACTTAGCAGAGCTGCTCACTTAACCTTTTCTGTTCATAATACCTGCAGGAGGTGAATGGACTTTTTGCCACAGCTGTTTAATATCATCTCCCAGCTCTTCTTGTTGTCTTTTAGGCAGACTAACTTCAGCCTCAGGCCCAAACAGTGCTGTTAGAGAGAGTCCTGTGAGTGTAGTTCACAAGTGCTGTACATGTTTCCAGCACAAAGATGAAGTAGGAGGCACTGAGCCCCTTGTCAGCATATGGAAGTAGGCAAGCCCTGTGGGCAGGGAGTGCATTGTCTCAGCACTGAGTGTGAAATGGGAGGAAAACTACACTCCTATGCAAAATATGAGAAAATTAAAAAACAATAATTAGCCATGTGGAAATGCCAACAAATTCTCACAGAGATACATTTTATGACAGATGAGCTGTGAATACAAACTAAGACTGTGACCCATACATTTTAAAGCCAGAGTGTATTACAGACTTTTGGGGCAATCACCTTCATTACGTATGTTGCACTTGTGCAACATGGTCATATATATTCATATGGTTGAGTTTGGGCCCATTTTCTATAAGATTTCTCTTGTTTCTTCCCTTAGGCTGATTGTAATTAGAAATGGGATCAAGGTTGGGAAGTACAGAGTTGCATCCAATGTACCCCACATCTATGGGGATTTGCAATGAATATTTGCAACTGGATCCACCCACCAGACTAATTTTTTACTTTGTTCTAACTTCACAGAGAATTGTCCCACATTAGGAATTTGGCTGGTGCTGCATGCCTGGTGAAACAGCTTTATCCATGCTGTCCCACAGTGGAGGTGTATCTTCAGCCAAGGCTGTAGCTTGTGGTGAGCCATAGCTAATGGCTTGGGGAAATTTGCCTCTCATCCAAGATTTTTTTATTACTTGTTTTACTGTGCAAGCTTTTTGCTGAACTAGTCTTACCATTGAATTCTTACTTCCCATTCACCACAATTATAAGAGCAAAATGTCTGTGGTCGTGAGCCCCAGAAAAACTGCTACTGACCTACTGCAACCCTGCAGTGATTTGTGTTACATTAGGAGATTGCTGAAGGGACTGGGACCTCCTCTGCTGCTCTACACAGATGGCATTCCCCTTACACACAGAGTGTGACGTGCAGGTAGCAGAGTTTTCCTTCTTTCTCATCTGCATATAGTAGTCCTCTTCTGAAATACCCTATAGCAACCACTCCAGCCAAAACTAATGGTAAAAGCTGGTTTTATGATAATGTAGAAGTTACTGATGTTTTGGGCAAAGTGTCATCTAACAAAGACTGACTTGTTGTTGTTGGTAATGGCTCATGATAGCACAGCCATTCACCAATCTCACACCTGTCATTTCTAAGTCCTAAACAAGTATTCTCTGCTGCTAGGAGCAGTTGTCTACACTGCTACAGTTTGTAAAACATAGGAGTGGTACCATAAATCTGTCAACATAGATATAAATCAGGCAGGAGATAAAGATCTTATCCAAAACTGAAGAGAAAAATTAACATTTTCAATTTACACAGGTTAGAATAAACATTTAATACTATTTTGAAAAGCACTGAAAAGCACTAAGCTAGTGCAAGGCTAATAAACACTTTTAATTACATGCATACATGTGCTTGTTTTCCTCTGTCTGTGGGAGAAATTCTCGGGACAGGACTGGAAAGGAAAGTGAAGATTGGCTCTATACAACATTTCCCTAAGTTATCTGATGGGATAACCAAGGTCTTAACCAAGAAAGACAGATTACAGCCTGGCCTGGGAAGACAAGAAGGGAGGTGAAGGTATCAACAAATTCCCCAAGAGGCAGGTTGTTTCTATCAGGACCATCATCTAACAGGTTAGCACCAACTCTCCTTCTGAAAAGATGTCCAGATAAATTACTATAGACTCATAACTCTGTTACCACAGTCTTTTCTGGCTTTAACAGTACCATATTGGGTTTTTGGTTAGTTTAATGGGAGCTTGAGTTTACTTTTGGATTTTTCCTTGTGCTTAACAAAGAATGGCTCTTTTCCTCTAGTGCGTGCATGTTGGAAACAGCAGCAAAGCTCATCCTGATCTTTGTTGACTTCTGTGAGAAGACAGAAGACACCCTGAAGTTCCCACGTTGAGTATGAGCATTTTTACTCTATTATTTCACCATAAGAAGAATATCAGAAAACTGATGTTTAAAACACAGCATTTCCAAACTGGTGAGATACTTGATGCCACATTTTACCAAGTATTTGCAAGAGAATGCAAAGGAATGTCTAAAGAAGGAATGATAAAATACAGATATCTGATCTTGGAATGATCTCAGAAGTGTTAAAAGAAATAAGAGCTTCATTACATTAAACTATTATTATCTCAGTGCATGAACTTTTAAGAAGTGGAAATTGTCTGACCTTCAATTCAACCTCAATTTCTCTTATGCAAGAACATGCATTCCTCACAGAGAAAGAAGCTAATGATGTACTTTCAAGCTATTCCTGTGTCTTATACAAGAATTTTTGTTTAGATAATTCAACAAATCACACAAGCTTTCCACTGAAGTCAGCAGGACAGCTCACACGAGATGCTCATGTGCCCTAAGGTTGCAAGATACTGATCTCATATATCTTTTATTTATTTATATATTGTTATGACATTCTTGTTTCTGTCTCATATTGTTGTCTTCCTTGTATTTTAAACAAAACCTCTGTCCACATTATGCCTATGATTTTGTATGAAGGGCAGAACAAGTTTTGAGGTTCAGCACAGATATGAGTAAGAAAAATCTATTATTAATCTATTTTCATAAATCTCAATAAAAGAATAAAAGTCACCAATAAAAAAAGAAAGTCACATATGTCTTCCATTACCCCACATTCATCTTCCTAGCACTGACTGTAAATGCTTCTCTGTGGTTTTGAAATGTATTAATTTATTTGCTAAAAAAGTGTTCTGAGAAGCTTCATGAGTCACCAAACAGCATACAGTTTCTAGTGATTGCTGGGGCATATGTTTTTGTGTCAGGAAATACTTAAACTACGAAACACAGCTGTTTAAAAAACAGTGTAATATGTACAGGTGCATGATGAAAAAAAAAAAAGAAATAAAAGAGGCCACTCCCAACCTCCACAATAACTTCTACAATTTTTGTCTATTTTATCTATCTCTCAATATTCCTCAATTTTAAAAACCTGCACCTACGGTCTGAGAAGCTCAGCTTTCTTTTATTTTTATTTAAGCCTTTCTTTATAGAAAAATAGGAAGAAAATGGACTGTCAAAGATAACAAACCAAGTTCCTGAACAACAGAGAATCTCAAACTTACCTGATTTTTTTTTTTTAATGAAAAACCCACTTGGTTTTACTGGACTAAAGTACTGCAATTAGCACTCAGTGTGAAAATTAATTTAGCTTAGATAACTGGGCCCACCAGATGTGTCAACAATAGACAATAAGGACTTGAAAAAAGTGTTTTCAAGTTCAATATATATGTGGGTTTTTTCAACTGATTAACTGACATTAAAACAATTGTGCCTGGTATTAGTCTGTAGTGATTCTGTTCAACAGTGGTTTAACACTAAATTTCGTATTTATGAATGTGATAGTTTACATTTCCAAACCAGAATTGTCTTCCCTGGTAAGGTGCAGGGAGTCAGATCCACACTATAGGGTATGACATGGAGTAACTCTGATCATGATCAATTAGCAGCCCCAAAATCTGATCCTCTTAGAAGGCATACCCATATCTATCTTTACAAGCTTCTCCCCAGCTCCCAAGAAAGCTGAGAGATTAAAGGTCATTCTGGTTGTTCTGTCACACTACCTGAATGTGTCCTGAGCTTTCTGAACAATTAGATTTCTGGGGTATCAGAGTCACAGAATTTGCATTCAGATATGAGTCACAGAATCACAGAATTGTAAGCGTTGGAAGGGATCTCTGGAGATCATCCTGTCCAACCCCTCTGCCAAGGCAGGGTCACCTGGAGCAGATGACACAGGAATGTATCCAGGTGGATATCTCCAGAGAGGGAGAATCCACAACCTCCCTGGGCAGCCTGTTCCAGTGCTCTGCCACCCACAATGTAAAGATCTTCCTCACAATGAGGTGGAATTTCTTGTGTTCCAGTTTATGGTCGTTACTCCTTGTTCTGTCACTGGGCACCACTGAAAAGAGTCTAGCACCATCCTCTTGACACCTGCCTTTGAGATATTTATATGCATTAATGAAATCCCCTCTCAGTCTCCTCTTTTCTAGACTAAACAGGCACAACTCCCACAGTGTCTCTTCATAAGGCAGATGCTTCAGACCCCTAATCGTCTTTGTGGCCCTCCACTGCGGCAACTCCAGTAGCTTCTGGTCTTTCTTATACTGAGGAGCCCAAAGTTGGAAACGGCCCTCCAGATGTGGCTTCACTAGAACCGGGTAGAGGGGAGGATCATCTGCCTCAACCTGCTGACTACACTCTTTCTGATACACCCCAGAACACCATTGCCCCCAGGGCACACTGCCAGCTCATAGTCAACATTATCCACCAAGACTCCCAAGTCCTTCTTTGCAGAACTGCTCTCTGTACTGCCCAACCTATTCTTCCACAGTGAAGTACTCTTAAGTAAAAAAATTAAACTTAAGACTACCTTGAGGGGTTTTAGATAAAAAAATTAGATAAATTAGATAAAAAATAGATAATTAAATAATCAGATAAAAAACTGGAGGATCTGAGAGATCAAAGCTTTCTTTTTCTGCATCAGTACTGCTTCTGGGGGAGTGAACCCTTGATACTAAACCTGCCATACTGACTTCCCCCCAAACAGAAATAAAGCACTCATGCAGCAGGGAAATACTCTTAAGAAAAGACTTCAACCACTTTTGTAGAACTGTAATTCAATTACAAGCTGTCAATGTGGCTGCAATAAACCAGAAAGCCCAGGTGTCCCATGTGTCATTCATTCAATGCTCATGGCCACAGCTGAGGTGAGGGACCAGCAGCTCCTCTCACCCAAGGCCCCTCTCAGCGGCACAAAGCATTGGGTAAGCAGGGGCTGACCAGGAGTCATCCGTAGGTTCACATGGAGTGGGGGAGACCTTTACCTAGAGTTTAACTTCACAGGGTATATTGTAATTGAACTGTTAAGAATCATAGAATGGCTTGAATTGGAAGGGACCTTAAAGATCATCTCATTTCAATCCCCTTGCAGGGGACACCTTACACTAGACCAGGTCCAAGTCCAGCATGGCCTTGAACACTTGGGACATCCACAATTTCTCCTGGTAACCTGTTCCAGTGCCTCACCACCCTCATAGCAGAGAATTTTACTGTGTAGTTTTATAACAGTCTCTTTTCTAAAAACAAACTAACAAAGAAGCAAACTCAGAGTTATTTCATAACCTTTACCTAACAAGTCACAAACATGACAGCAGAGTTGTTTGATATCTCTTCAGCTTTCCTTACACTGCAATCTAATTTCAAAATTTGTCAGGCTTCATTTGTGAATTACATCTGACCTCTGTACTTTATACAAAATAAAACACATTTATTTCCTCAGATGTATCAGAGACAAATGATTCGCTTTGGAAAGCGAGAGGAATATGACTGGAGCATTTTCTTTATGATCTCTGTAATAGAGATATGCAATTGTTGCAAAGAACAAAGCTCACAATGTTTCATCGCAGTTTTAATAGTTATTTTACTTCCCTTTAAAGATTTGTTGTGTCACATAAGTCTTGAGATGTGATGCCACAGTAACGCCAATAGGTGTTTACTGATAATGTTGCCATTTGTTGAAGTAACTTCAAAAATTCTCATAAGGAACACTTTGCCGTTTTTATTACTTTTTCTTTTTTCTTTTCTTTTCTGCATGAGGAAAATTGTAATAGCTTATTTTGACAGTTAAAGTATCATTCTTAAACCCAGTCTTTTAAAATACTTTTTTAAGCAAAATGCAAGGCCCAAAGAAGTAGCAAAGACAAAATTAGCAGACATATTTCAAGCATAAAGCAGCTTCAAAAAGGGGCATAACAGAACTCCCTGTAGACAGCAATGTATTAGCTGTTAAATACTTTTATTCAGTGAAAGTGATTAAACACATACTTGGCTTCATGCATCTGCAGTGTTGCCCCCAACAATACTGTGAAACAAGTGCTAAATTTAAAACAAGTGCTTCAGTTCTATGATTTTCAGACAATGGACTGCAACGATTGTTTGGTGGAACAACCAGATGGCCCTACTAGAAACCTCAGAAACCTTTTCCAGAAATACCATTTCTACTTTCAGTACAATGCTTCTTGAATATCCTCAATCACAAATGAAAATGATATTTGTGTCCTTTAATTGTTATAACGACTATCAGTAATACAAAAGATGGAAAGAGACAGCCTGCTACACATATTTTACCTCTATCAATCACAATTGCTGACTCAAAAAGACAATCAGTTGTTAGAGTCTTTGGCAGAGTTTTACCATCCACAGCAGTATAATAAAAAGACAAAAAATTCTTAGGCTTTGCCCTGCTTGGGAGAAAAAAAATAAGAAAAAAGAACACAATTTTCTTCTAATATATATAATTTATAACTGTACAGGCTTTAATTCATGTTTTACTAATTGAAATATATTTTAAAAATTGCATTCAGAAAATGATCTTCCTTCTCGAGCTCTATCATGCTTTCTTAAGGTTAAGTCAACAACAGTGGAACTCAAGATGAAAGATAAATCACCTTTAAAAATATTATTCATGAATTGTAAGAAAACATGAGACACAATATCAGTCAAGTCACTTAAAAAATATTCAGATAATTTTATAGTCTGCATCTGGTTCTATTTCATATAAATGCAAGCTGGACTTCTACAACCTCTGGGTTAGTAACAGACGCTGTCATGAAGTTCATCATTTTTACATAAGCAAAGGCTAAACAGAACACTTTCAGGCCACCCAATGTTCCCAAAAGGCCTGGCATGGCCAAAGATTCCATTGCTCTGTGCAAAACTATATCCAGACACTCTAGACATACTTTTAAAGTTTTTTTTTTTTTTTTT
>WBMV01002486.1:1191269-1205649 GCA_013396655.1 Campylorhamphus procurvoides
TTTTTTTTTTATTGTGGCTTTAATGATGAATATCATCTGTCAGGTTTTCTTGTGACCAGTGGTGAGCAATGCCTTCAGATGCAGAGGCTGAGGGTAGCTCTGCTGTGTGTTTGTGTGCAGAAATGTTTGACAGACGGCTGCAGTCACTGCAAGCAGCACTGCTGGAGCTGCACTGCTGAGAACAGGGGTTAAAATCTGGAAGTAGCCTGAATGGGCTAGGAAGGAGGAGAAATGAGTCAGATATGCAGGTGACAAAGAACAATCACCACGGTCCTCATTGGTGCAATGAAACCTAAGGTGCCAACCTCACTGGATATGAGCAAGAACCTCAAGAGTCACTGCTTGTGCACTGTACACTGTGCATCACCCACAGAGTCTGGCATCTCATAACCCTATATACTTAGGGGACTCTTGTTGCCATTAGCCCAGAGAAGGAGCAGCTATCTTTTCCTAATCTGGTTAAAACGTCCCCAAAGACTGGTTGCAATCCTTAATAAAGGATGTCTGCTTTTCAGAAGAGATTAATCCTTCAATTCCTTCTTTCAGTTTCTGCTCTGAAAGGGAAATGTTGGGCAAGCTTGAAAATACAAACTCTTCCTTAAGTGCATTGTGATGCACAGCAGTGTCAGGAAAAAAACCTCCAACTAATCAACCAACCGAAAAACAAAAACAAAAAAAACCAAAAAAACCACCAAAACAATAGTACAGGATGATTTAAAGTTTTTAACTTTAAACAAACAGACCTTTAAGTACACAGTTTATCTATCATGAACAACATTCTAACAAGAAATTGAGTCTCTACCCACAGTTTAAATACAACCTCACGGATACAGAATTATAGAATTTTTAAGGTTGGAAAATACTTCTAACATCCTTAAGTCCAACCTGGCACCATCTTGTTCACCACTAAACCACATCCCCAAGTGCCTGTTCCACATGTCTTTCAAATACCTCCAGGGATGGTGACTCAACCACTTCCCTGGGCAGCTTGTTCCAGTGAAGGAATTTTTTCTAATACCCAGTCTGAACCTCCTCTGGTGCAAGTTGAGGCCATTTCCTCTCTGTCACTTGCTACTACATAGAAGACACCAACTCCTACCTTGGTACAACCTGCTTTCAGGTATTTAGGAAGTTGTAGAGTCTGAAATGGAGAGAGAGCGCAATATACTGCTGACTGAATCACTCTGTGTTTCTGATTTGCTCAGAATTTGAATTAGCTGTTTGGTTCAGCAAATGTGAATTTAATTTTACCAAAAATTAAAGTTATGTCTGACAACCTATAAAGCTATAGCAATTAAATTACTTACAGTTAAAAGATTCCATAACTATTAAAGAAAGCTTATGTCCAGTGTAGCACTCATTTCATGTTTCACTCCAAAACAAAAGAGCCAGTCTTTGTTTTGATACATTACACACACATCATAAACTTTAGGGAAAAAATCCAAAACACAATGCAGAAAGATACTAAGATGAAACAATGACAGATACTGTGTTTCCTAATAGCAATCACTTCAATCATACATATTTTTTACTACTTTTTAAAGGATTTATAATCTGGAGATTCTGGATGGGTGGGTAGGTTTAGTGGAGGGAAAGAAGCAACAAACAAAACAAAACTGTTCCACTGTTATCACTGTCAGCATCATCTGCTGTTTTGGAACTTGATTCTGGGATCCATTGGAGTGCGTAAAACAGCTGAACTGAAGGCAAAAGCCTCAGCTACAGTGAAGGCAGTCCAGGGTTAGTTACAGCAGGGTGAATACAGCTGAGCTATAAAATACAGCATTCCACACTATGCTGTTATTTTTAAATGACTATTAAAGCTATTAAATAAATAAAAAAATAATAATAAAAAGGCCCTCTAGTAACAGAATATCCATTTACATGAGACAGCTACTTCTGGAAGCAATAAAGGTGCCTATCTGTGAAATGCCCAGGATAGGTTTTCAGTCAGAACAAGACCATTTTCTATTTAAGACATTTCACTCAACTAGAGATTCTAAAAGATCAAATATCACACTATAGGTTCTCCTTCATGCTCTGTAAAGGAGGCCTTACATGCAAGCTGCTTTAAAGCACAGTTCTACTGATGTCATCTGCCAGAGAAAAGCACAGTGGGGCTCTTTGACCTCGGAAAGCAAAGCACACTGGCAGGTTTCTAGAAGCCCATGGGTAATGTCTAAAAGGCATAAAAATATTTATGTCCACGTGCATATTTTCCCCTAAAATCTTAATACCTCAAAATCTTAGTTTAATGTCTAAATTCCTCCAGAGGTGTGGAAGCATTTGAAAATGATTCTCTCTGACTTACAACTCTTCTCAGCAAAATTTTAGGCATCTGAAAACTCAGATATTATGTAGCTTGTTGAATTTCCTGTTGTTAATAGGAGACAGAGAAACATATACAGCAGTTTGTTTCACTGAAGTGCACGGCTCTTCCCAGCACTCCCAGGCAGTGCTGGCATTGCCTGGCATTTGCCTCAGCCTGGTGGATGCACCTTGGGGAGAGCAGGAGGCACTACTGTGGTGCCACATGTACCCTCTCTGCAGGCTGTTGCAGTTACAATTTACTTTTCTCTTGGCCATGTTACTCTCACAATTCTGGTTGCATGGCAAGTCAGGTTTGGGAAAAGGAGACTTTATCAACTGTACTGAGAGCTGAAAGTTAATGTAATGTCCAGCTGAAATATGTGCAATCTGTCACTACTGTTCTTCCATGCTCCTGCCTCAGCTACAGGTTTATCTGAAGTTGGATACGATCACAAGTAGTTATGGAATTTTTGGCTGAATCAGTGAGCAACACATTTTCTAAGCCATAAAACAGTCTGCAAACTAAAGCTGAGGCTCAATACCATTTCCTAGTTCTAAGTCCTTAGGTTTAAACACAATTTGTTTTCTTGTAGATGGGGACATTTTCCATTAACTGAAAATCAAGGACTTGTTTTAAAGCTTGACACTATATGACTTGCTAGATTAGAACTGGGTATAAATATTAAAAAAAAATCAGAAAAAGAAAACTCAAGTGATTAATGACATAAATACCATTTTCAGAAATGTCCCAGAAGTATAGACTGATTTCAGAATCCCAAATCATCAAAGCTAACTCTCTAGATCTTTGAGTTCTACCTACCTCATAATTTTTCTTATTCCATAATGGAGTAACAATTGCCAAAACCAAACCAAAATAAAATTTGAAAAGTAAAAGAAAAGGTTAGGGCTACTTGCTCTTCTCCTTATTGAAGATGTTTCTTTAACAGCCTGATGGCAAGACCATTGCAGGTAGCCATATAATCTCTAGGCTAGACTTCATTTCTACTGTATAAAAGTGCTCAGATTCCCTCTCTCAGTGGTATTCTCAGCTCAAAGAAAGACTAGATTTTACACTTTTGAGACAAGTACTGTAAGTGGAAGCACATGATGAAAAGAATGAGCAACACCCCCTTCACTGCCACCCCTATCTCCCCTCTGCTTTGGAAGGAATTCAGTGTTGTCACAGACTGCTCCAACCACATCCACCAAAGTAGCTCCTCTCAGAACCTGGAGTTTGGCACCTCTTCCACCATGTCTGCATAGCAATGGCTGCTAAAGCAGACATAAGTCTGTATCATTCTCTGGTAGCTAAGACCCTAGATTTGCCTTGCCTTAGGTGCAATTTACTAAGCCCAGACCTTGATCCTTGGAACAAGCTTGATACAGCAAAACAGAAGATTCAAGTTTTGGATTAACATATCTCCACTGCTTGGTCTGTCTTTCTGTAGATCCAGCACCATCATGCCTCAATTTCAATAGAAAGGTTGTGTATGCAAATGCAACTGCAAGAATAATCGCAATGGCTGGTCATTAGACTAGTTCTCCCTCCTCCATGTCTATATGGATCTCCACTGCTCCCTGGAACACAGGCATCTGGTGCTCACCTAGTGAATCCCACTGCATACAATTTAGCTCCAGGTTCTCAAAGTTTCCCTGCCGGTTATTTCCCAGACTGGAATTCCCAAAAGATGTCAAAAGTAAATGCTACCTTTTTTCTCTCTCTCCTTTTNTTTTTTGTGTGCAGACTACAGGCTAGCAGGACAGGAGAATACTCTTAATTTCCATGCCACTTGAAATAAGGTATTACAGTATATCTCTAGGCAAAGCAGACCCACCGTGTCTGCAATTTTCTCTTAGAGCTAATTAATTCCTGAAGATACCAGAGCTTATATGGCAAACTGACCAACCCATACAATAGTGAGCAGTAACTGCTTGAACTCTCAAAATAGCTTACAGGAATAATACACGCTAACCACACATACCAAAACGTCGTGCTATTGGTCAGTGCTTCAAGAATGTTAATTACCCTTTCCATAGAGTGTGCATTACAATGCTCAAAAAATGTATTTTTTAATAATCAAGCCACAGAACAGAGGCTGAGATCACTGGATTCTGGGTTAAAAGAAGCATCTGAGTTAAAGCCACAAAAGTTAAAATGGAAATTCTGAGTGATAATCCATTCTCAACTCCATGTGTTTTATTTTGTTTAATTCAGTGGCTGCAAAAAATAATTGAAAGATTTTCTTGAAAAGGAAGAGTGAATACCACTAAAGTCCTATATTTCATATTTCCTTCTCAAAACAGCTGTCAGAAACTAGTAACAGTAAGGGCTTACTCAAAAACACCCAAACAAACATGAAAGTAATGAATAAAGTAGCGGTCGCAGCTTTTACTTAATGTGGTAACTACTCTCTTTGAAAAGGCATACAACTAAAACAGCAGTACAAAGATTTTTTCTAAGAATTCATCTTTCAATCTGTAAGGCAGACAGTCAAACCCTGGCTAGGCCCAGTCCCATGTGTAGCCAGCTCCTAAACTCTGCTCACTGAGTAACTGACAACTAGTTAGGTGAGACAAAGCACAAACATGTTTAGCAAGGAAAACACTTCTCACCAAGTTCAAATATTTGTTGATACGGTATGGGTTGTACATTGGAGACCTAGTCAAGAAAATATTTGTAAGATCCAGAGGAAAAAAAAGATGTTCAAAACCCCCAAAGAAAAGAGGTGTGGGTGCTCTACTAAAAGGAGCAATAAAGTCAATAAAATGTATCTGGGTTTCTGAACAATGTTTTAAAAGGAAAGGTCATCTCCTGAGAATGATATTCTCAATCAGGAAAAGGAAGAACATATTATATATATAAAACATTTAGAAGAAATACAGTTAGAGTTTAGATTAAATCATTCTCCTGAAAAAACTCATTTTCTTTCCCTCCTCTCCTGCTTATATACTTTCGGAACAAAAGCTCCTAAGAGATTATTGGAAAGAGAGACATTGTTCTCAAGGTCTTGTGCAACAGGCAGAGAAAATGTTGTACCATTTAGGGTGGGCATTTAGACCAGTTGAGCATTAAAAGGAGCACTGAACTAATGGCTGTGACAGTGAAGGGTTTTTATAAAACCCGTGTTATATAATATCTTGATTCCTGTAGATGGTTAGTAGCAACCGAGCTGCAGTGGACAGTGTAAGGTCATCTCTCAAAATAATACAATATGACAGGCCTAGTGCATTCTGGTTTGATTTGCACAAGGGGTGAACACAGAATATCTCACTGCAGTGCAACTATTCCCAGGTCAAACTAATGAAGTCGAAGATGCTTTTAAGTTCCAGAAGCGTGGGGAGAAACCTTGTGTTTACTGAGAGCGTCAGCTCCTGCACTTAATGACTAGTGCATTGTAATACAGAATTTAAACTAAAAGTGTACTAGGAAGGGATTTGGGGTTTTTATTTATTTCTAGTTCTCAATGGCAGTCAGCATACAGAAAACATGATAAAGTTAAGTTCAGCATGTGGGGATAATCATGTAGTTAGGAAGCAATGTTTAATCTAGTTGAGGCCAGTAATCTCTGGATGTTGTTGCAGAGTGTCATGCACTGCCTTGTAGCATTTCCACATGGGCGATCTGTTACTCCGCAGCATTAGAATCTGCATTTGATTTCTTATTCTCTTACCTAGTCCTCAGGGATTCCGTAAATCCATCAGAATTTTACGACTGTCACTCTCTCTGGGCTGTGACACATATGCAGTCAAGGATTAAAATCAGGCTTCTAAAGCAGTTGCCACTTGCAGCCTCTGCCCTGCCTGACAGAGACTGCCAGTGCCACCACAGGAAGCCAGAAAACCCAGCAAAGCACCTCCTGAACACCCCAAGCCTGTTTATTAAGGTACATGGATCTACTTTGAATATAGCTAAGAACGGCAGCAGTACAGAAGCTGACTCATAAATCATGCAGCAATCTTGGTCAGAAGTGGGGCAACAACTTGGGCAGGACCCATCTAAGACATCTGATTTTATTCTGCTGCTCCATGTGAATGAACCCTTGGACTTCATCAGTGTTTACAAGTTAGTAAATGGCAACTCTTTCAATAGCAATTGTTTCAGGACAACAGGGGTACGTCAGATGTTTTGCAGATTCTTATTTTAGTGAGAGCTTTACAGACTCTCAGTTTTCATTGGTTAGATTTCTTTTCCAATTTATTTGAAATTTTTAGTCTCCAATGAAGCAGAAATGAGGGTTTGCTGCACATCATTTCTGAACACCATGAAGATCTTTGTTAAGTCACTGTCTCCACTGGTTTCAGACACTTGAATGCAATTTTATAGCAAACTCTGAAGTATTATATAGTAAATAATGTAGGCTCTTTTTTATATGTTTTAATTATACAGAGTGAACAATCAAAATAGTTGTTGATTTTAAATGATAAACTTTTATTCTGAATATACTGTTTTTGCACAATAATTAACACAACAGTTCTAGGATTATAAACTTTTTATAACATTATTGTACAAATTTTACAAAAAATTATTTTTTCCAGGCTTGTCAAGTTCCACAAAAGTGTCAAGAGAACACAAGAAAAGGGAGAAAGACCTGCTTGCCTTGTATGAGCAACCAAGCCTTTTTTTGCAGAAACGCACACTGAGCATTTCAATAAAAATATCCCAGAAAGCATGATCCAGACATTCCATACATCACAAGAAGAGAAGACAGCTTTGTCATCACAATCGCAATTTCATGGCATCTGAACAAGACAGTATCCCTTTAGCCTCAATGAAATATATCTTCAAGATGATGTTTTTCTTTTAAACCATAAACAGGACAGATGCAAGTAGCTGGGAAGAGGGTGAGGCTAACTTTTCAAAACTCTTGAATTTTCAGACACTTTGTTTTAAGCTTTTTACAATAGTGTACAATGAGTATTAACAATATTAACATTGTGGTATGAACAAAATAATAATAAATCTGGCCTTTTCTAAAGGCTTTAATGTCTGATGAAGCTAGGGTAAAATTTCTCCTAAGGAAGGAGTTATTAAGATTTCACCTTCAGTCAAGATAAAACACCCGAGTGCATTTCAGTGCCTGGTAGGCATTAATATATTTCTTATAACCAGTGTTCTGAATTTTAAGGATAAATGGGACTGAGGTGTTTTGGAATTAGGTCTTACTAAGCATGTTTTCTGAACTAATGTGTTAATGGGAACAAAAGGTCTTAATGTCTCTTCAGTGACACCAAAAAACTCTCAACCACAGCAAGTAACACTTGGGTTGCAAAGGTCACTTAAAAGGAATACTGCCTATTTGAAACCAGTAAGGCCAGTTTTTAAGTTAGTAAAAGGAATATTGTAGGAAAAATTACAAATGGCAGCAACACTGTTGTTTTTTGTCAAGTCAAGCAGTAAAGTCTCAAGCATTAGAAACATGAAAAAGATCATACTAAAGTCTTAAAGGTACAGGACTTAAAAATCTTGTCAATCAAACCTGCTATGTTATGTTAAAAACCTGTTACAAATATGGACCACGGTCAGTGTTTTGGCAGTAATGCTGGTTGTTTAAATGAAAAACTAGAATGAAACCTTTCATGTTAAGTCCTCAAATCACGTTTTGCACAGTACCAGGCTGTAGCAACTTTGATGGTGGTTTTTGTCAGACATACAATATGCTGCATGACTTCTGTGTAAACTGAACCAATCCCAGCAGTTCCCTTAATGCTATTTAAAGGATTTGAGAAAACATCAACAGAGCTTTTTATCTGGCTTACAGATTTTTACAATATCTTGTAATTTGAAAACATCTCAATTTAAAACCTAAGACCAAATTTCTTCTTTCAAAGACAAGAGAAGACAACTATGACACACTATGTGAGAATAAGGATACCCTTCTGTATGAGAATTTCTATTTATTAATGGGAATTATTTGTATCAGACTGGTATTCACATTTTGAGATAGCTAAAGTTCACATTGCACTTTCTATCTGTGTTTTGCAATTTGCAGGTATTGGGGTAGTGTATTTTTAAAAAATCTTGACCAATTTTAAAGTATTTTTCAAGTATTTGAGGTTTTTTTCAAGTATTTGAGTTCTATGGGGACAGAGAGCCAGATCCTCAGTTTTCACTCAGATGGGTATAGTTACTAGAGGGCTAAGTGTTTATACAGAAACATGTTTCTTCAGGTCATATAGAGGGGCAGAGGAGAGGAACAAAGGGCATTTCCCTTTTGGATCACCCAAGAGGGTTATGTGTCTGCATGGCAAGGGCCTCTCCCTCCTTCTGCATTTGAGCACTTTAAGGGAAGTGGGATGAGAACAAAAGCCACAAACGTTTTCCATGGCAGGATGACTTTGTGCCATCTCACTTTCTGCCTACAGATTTTAAACAAATGTGCCCTACCAGAATGAGCAGAGTGTTCTAAAATGTTAAATAGTGTAACTTGTCCATGAAGGGTTTCTTTTGGGAAGCTAAGTGGAAACTATAGAGAACTTAATATACTGACAATCTTTCAAGAAATTAAAAGAGCAAAACTCATACAAATGTGTATTTTAAGTAACCTTAGAGTAAAAGCTATGAATGCAGTATTGGCCTATTCCTACAAAACTTGTTCCTCTCATAAAATGTTAACTGATCACGTTAAGGAAAAATACAGGATGCAGTCTTGGCATTATAAACACTCAAACCAATTTTTGTATCAGGTGGTAACTGGTGGTAGGGTGAAGTACAGCAATATGATTGAAAGGAAGAGCTCCAAGACTATCTTCACCCATATTATCCACATTAACTCACATTCCCTGAGGAGGACTGGAAGTCATCCAATGCAGTTGATCATACTTTTAACTCCATGACATTATTGGATTTTTTTTTTTTTTAAAGCTAAATCTGATCACTGAACAAAAGGTCAGGATTTATTTTTTTCACTCACTGTATTCCCAGACATGAGAAAATACATAGCTGGAGCCAAGGTACATGAGAAATGATGAACCAGCCATGAGTATAACTACAGCAGACATCTGATCGTTCAAGCCGTGCCATGGCTTTGAGTAGCTTCTTCAGTTTTCATAGGATATTAATGCATGCCCAATCATTTTTTTAAGCTTTTGGCATGATTAAAATTATATCGATCAATTGCCAGCATATACATACCAATGCTTTGCATTCTCTTATTTTTTCTAAAGAGCTAGTGTATTGTGCCATGTTAATATTTGCATATTGCAGTTGTCAGCAGAACTGTACAATACCAGCAGAGTTGCACATTCATTAGTTTAGCTGTCTTGCAATACCAGTTAGTTTTAAAAACTAGAAAAAAAAAGCGCAAATCATATTTTGCATCAACACTATGCTACACTGTAATATTGTAATTTACTGCACCAATCTGTATCACCAATGAGGTTGTATAAAAACAACTTCTAAAGTTATTATTCACAATCAAGTATCAATGTGCATACATAGAGATTCAAGGCTCCCCTTTTGTTTGTATTTTTTTAATCACAGCAACCAGGACATTTTGCCATTAAATATGCTATTTTCAATAATAAATAGCAACAGCAGTATTTTTAATGTTATGGGTGGGTTTATATGAAGGAAACAAAGGGGGAACCTGATATGAACCTTAGAGAACATATACTTCCAAAAATAAATGCATTAAATCTCATTTTTATATACTTAAAATATCTGTACACAGATTTTCATGTGAGATCACTATTCTGTAAAAAATCCAACTCAACCCTTTTGTTACGATAGCTATATTTACCCCATTTTCTCAGCTTTTCCATTGCACAGTATATTCAGAGCTCTGTTTCATAATATAATTTAATATTATTTGATTGCAACACATTGCAATGTTCAGTTTCTTACACAATAAAAGAATCATTCAGTTATCTTTTCAATGAACTATACTCTACCATCAAAGAAAACAAACCGAAAAACAATAACATAGCATCATCATCATGCAAAATACCCTTGGAAACCAACGTTCAAATATCACAAAGACATTTTTTATTCACAAGCATTTTTGTTTCAGCCTTTGAAGGAATCTACTAGTTTTATATGTAGCTGTATTGTGAAAAGGTGAATGTTACATTGAAATTAACATTTTTTCTGACAGAAGATGACACCAAGTTTAAGATGAAAAAAACTTAGTTAAACTGTCCAGCACCTTTGCATTTTGAAACACAGTAGTTTTCTCCCATCCTTCATTCCTGCCTTCCTTCCTCCCTTCTTTCTTTCCTTCCTACATGCAATTTATCAACCTAACAAAATTTAGCTGGCTGCATGAGTCATTTTGGAAGCATTTCAGTCATGCTGAACTTCTGATAAAGACTGGCCAAAATTTTAATTTTACTCAACCAGTTTGGACAAAGCTGATGTTCAAAGCAGCCATCATGGTGCTAGTAATGTATATTGGGGAGAACATTTTCTTTTCTCTTTTTCTTTTTTTTTTCTTGTTTTTAAATAACTGTTCATGTAAAAGAATATAACTCTTAAAGATATCCAAAGCTTAAAAGAAATGAAAATCATATCCATAAGCCATTGTTAGGGGAGCCCTTTTACCATGAAGTCATCAAGATTACAGCAACAAACAAACAAAAAAAAATTAAGATTTCCCCAATGAAGCACATACAGAAGTCTGTTTGGATGGCATAGATAATGCAGCATTCACACACGTTTAACGATCTGACACTCCAACATGCAGCCACCACGGGTGCCTTTATGAGTCTCACAATGAGTGATAACCAGACACGAGCACTGCTGTTCTGCTGCTCTCTGAATAGCTGACCCCTTTTAAAATGAAACTGAGGCTATCGTTTTGGCCAGGTCTTGATTAAGTTATGCAGGTTTTGGTTTAGCAAGGTCATAACTGGCAGTGTCTGCTGCCAGATAACAGCCAAAGCAGGACCAGCTGAATTCCTACCATAGACCACAGTGATGGACTCAGACCAGAGGCACCACCGCAGTCAGCCGAATCCTCCTGTCGACAAGAAAAGAAGAAATCATTTAACATTAATTACAATTAAGTTTCCTGAGAAGTAATCTACAGTTTAGTCTTCAACATTTTGGACTATCCTTGAGGCCTCCTTTTTGGTCTTACTTATATTTTATTTTGCTACCATAACAGCAAAATAATTGCTGGAAGTTTGTCTGATTTTTGATACAAAGGGTGGAGTTACTCCTTTCACTATAAGCATGGGAGTATTAAATAATTTCAAGGTTTACTGCAGCCATTTATGAACTAGATGGGATACTTACATTATCAGTTGAGAAATGGTATGGGATATACCTGGGGCCCCAGCAAACCCCTTCTATAGTCCTTATAATTACATCAATTTTAAGATTCTGAATATCACTTTATTGTGCAGAAAGACAGAAGAACAGATTACTTTTCATGATTAGAAAACAAATACCAAAATATGTTTATGTCCATTTCAGCAAATAATCGCAGGTTAAAATGAATATGGTCTTCAGGTGAAGGTATGATCAAAGACAATGAAAATCATTTCTCTGTCTCTTATGCTTTATTCAACTATGAGAAATAAATTTTGTGTTGTGCTTTTTGTGCATGTTTGATGCAGTTCAGTAGAGAAAACACTCTCCCATTTGAGGGCTCACTCTGAGCTGCACCGCTCTGTCACCCACCAGTGGCCCTTAGTATTCCTTATGACACACAGCAAGCACACCTCTTTTCCTCATTCCTCTGAACAATTCATTGCTGTTCTTTGCACTTTGCCTATAATCCATAATACCTTTCACACTATGGACTTACTCATTAGTCTGGCTGAAATACATTTGATACCTGTTCTGGAGCCTGTAACATCTTACACCTTGTTTCTCAGGACTGAGACAAATTGTGGTTAGCACCTAAACCACCAGGACAGTGGTGAGGACACCCTCATTTCTTTGTCTGCTGAGTCCAAGATTCATGGGTAGCTCTGAAGGCTGAAAATACTTGGTCTTCCTCTTGTTTTCACTGTGTTCTGTACCCATAGTATAAAAAGACATTTTGCATTTTCCAAGAGATACCAAGCCTCCAAGGACAAAATAGAGTAGGTGGGAAGGGACTTAGGTAAATTCCTTTAACAGGAGCAATATGTGCAGGGAAAGACAGAGGACTGCACCTGAACAGTAACAGAGCCTGAGTGCTGGCCCAGAAACAAAAAAGATGTCCAAACAGAATCAGAGGAAAACCAACAAGCAGAAAACAGCTTCTGGTTCAGGTTGACATGTAATGAATACTCAATTTACCACAGAAAAGGTTGGGGAGTGGGAGGAGTGTGGGGCTAAAAATTGCAATCAGGACAAATAAGGAAGAGTCATTAAGCCATATGTAATTTATTGGCACATTCTTAAAAAAATATTTTCCAGTGCTTCCACACCAGTGCTAGGAACATAAAATCAAGCTGGAGGAATGAAGATCAGTTATCAGTGAACTGTCTCAAAATAATACACTTATCAGAAACCTGGTGGAAGGAGAAGAATCAGTAGCACAGAACATTGTCAGGCTACCAGCTTTATAAGAATGGCAGTATAGAGCATACAGCAGAATGGTACCACATAAAGGATAATACAAAGTGATACAACATACAAATATTTTAGGAAAAGGTAAGTGTGATGGAATCTCTGTGGGTAAGAAACTTTAGAATATGATAATAAAAAATATAACATTAGGATTGCACTGCTGACTACCTGATCAAAGGGACAGTATCAATGTAATGTGAGATTAGAGAAGTCACATAAAAACTGGATCGAAGTCTTATCAAAGAGTTCGCATTTTCAGATATGATAAATGCCTTTTGGAACAAGCGTCTTTGAACCTTTAGTGGTGCACCGGGCCCTGTTCAAAATTATTAGTGGAGTTGCTCTGTATAGCTCTAGTAGCTCCATAGGCCACGATGTAATAGGATTCAGGATTGTTGTATGAGAGATCAGGCCAAACAAATCCAAAATAAAAGATATTAACTTAAAGAAAGGTAACTACCTGAAAATTGCCAAAAGCAGGAAGAAACCCCCAAAACAATCAAACAACCTAGAAACCAAGAAACCAAAACAAACAAAAAACCCCCAGAAAGCAAGGGGGAAAAAAAAGAAAACAAAAAACAAACAAACAACAAAAAAACACCCCCAAAACAAACCTAGAAGCAGCATCTCAAAATGCAAGTTTCTCACAAGGATCCAAAGGAATATTTAGAAACATTGCATTAGATAGCCAGGTAAAATTAATGCCACAATTAGCAAAACCAACCATACACCACCTGCACCCAAAAACCCAATCCCAAAACAAATGAAAACACACCACCACCACTCTCCACCAAAAAGACACACAACCCATAACTAAACCCCAAACCCAAAAGAAACACTCCTGCACGAATCAGTAGGGAACAAGTACACTGTCACAGAGAAAAGGTCAGTAGACCTGAGTCAAATTTACTCAAATGGGCAAGAACAGCAAAGTACATAAAAATGGCAGATTAGATATAAACCAAAAAAAAATTAGGAGGGATGATAAATAACTTTTTATGACCTCTCTGTAGAATGTGATGAAAATGACAGTAGAATTTTTTTACTTAATCAAAAGCACAAAGCAAACATGAGGCTAGGGCAACTGCTTCATAATGGAGGTGTAAAGAGGGAATTTGGGAATTAGGGCATAGCAAAAGGCTTCAAGAAGTTCTTTGTGTCAGTTTTAATTGCTGAAAACTTAATGGTGCTCCCTCCACATACAATACATTCTTTAAAGTAAGAAGGTCAGAGTAACTAGAATCAGTTTGGAAAAAATAAATGAAAAATCAGATAAAGAAGACAAATTAGACTCAGCATCTTATCAGGAATTGTAATATTCACGAAGAGTCTCCTTTAGAAACTTGGATGTAAAAAAAACCCTAAAAACTAAACAAGACCCAAAAATTAGCATTCAAGTTCCTTAAAAAGAAACAAAAATTCATTCTGTCCTAAAGTAAATAGGTCACATTAGCCGCCATTCTTTATCAGGAGTAGTCACTTTCAGATTTGTCTCTGTCATTGTCAGCTTTATAATTGAGTTCTATAGTTTTGGCTTCCGTCTACCCCTCCTCCCCCTCCTTCCCCCCC
>WBMV01002486.1:1205682-1249254 GCA_013396655.1 Campylorhamphus procurvoides
GATTGCACTCTACAAGTTCAAAACTCCTAAGGTTTCTGGTCAACAAGGAAGTCCTAAGAGAACTCTGCTGCACAGATTTGGAGTAGGATGCTGAGATTTCAAGATGCATTGAACTTTCTGGTTTATTTAGTTTGGCTCTGTCGCTATTTGCATCTGCGTTGTGTCTTGTCATGCAGCTTTATTTCTATTCAAAGCACCTAAAAATAACCCTGTTGCTTCTTTCTCACAGTGTTTACCATTCAAAACAGATTTATCAGTAAAGGTTTCCTCTCACATGAATTCAATGAATAGCACTCAGTGTTACCTCTTGGTATTTAAGATTTCTTATCACTGAAGTTACTTAGAAGAGTCTTTTTTGAAGAAATAGTCAAAAGAAAAGCAGGAGATTTAAAAATTTGCAGCAGGGCGGAGATGTCTGGAGAGTAAATAAGAAGTAAATTGAAGGTCTTAAACAAAACTGTACATAATATGAAGGGGGAAAAAATCTTTACAGTGAAAACAGAATCCAGTATTGATACAGAGTAGATAGGTCTCCACATATAGAATTATAGAGCACTCAGCTTAAATGTCAACTCTGTGC
Source organism: Campylorhamphus procurvoides (assembly GCA_013396655.1). Taxonomy (NCBI): domain Eukaryota; kingdom Metazoa; phylum Chordata; class Aves; order Passeriformes; family Dendrocolaptidae; genus Campylorhamphus; species Campylorhamphus procurvoides. The sequence goes on from WBMV01002486.1 coordinate 1,206,263, forward strand.
ATTAGACCAAATATTGGCTAAATTACATTGATAAATTAACCCTACTGCTACATATACTTGGAAAAAACCCACCCATTCTGTTGCCCATTTCTATTTGCTCTTTAAGATGTTTTGTGTTTTGTTTTTTTTTTTTAACTACATCACGATTTATGGTCACTGCTCTTACATTCAACAGACATAAAATGTAATATTTCTATTGTGTTGAAAAGAAATATTTTAGTGTCTTTTGCACTCCCCCTAGGACCACACAGATCAGTTTTTAAAAGATTGACTATCAACAACAATTGAGGATGTCTTGAAAGCCTTGTATAGGAAAGGCTATTTATTATTATGAATGACAGTGTTAAACTGCACTGCACAAAAGCATACGTGGTTTATACACATATTTCAGGGTTGGTGAGATTTTAACCTCACATTGATCAAAGTTACATCGAATTTCTGAGGTTTGCAGACCAATTTGCAGTGGTAAACCAACAGTTCAGTGAAGAACAATTTCTAAATATTGTATCTGGAATCAGTTATTCTTTTGTTCCTAAGCCAAGACAAAAATAGTAGTGGCAAGGAAGGTACAGTATATCCTACCTAAATTATTTTTTTTCTCCCCAGAATTGCAAATTGTAATTTTCGTGTGTGCTCTGACAGTTGTCAAAACTACAGGAAATGAAAAAAAAAAAAAAAAGAAGAAGAAGAATATAAGAGAAGAGGAGAAAGTCTGATTATATGTTAAATTACATGAATTAATTCAATCAACAGTTGTATTGAAATGAATGGAATTCCATCATTAATTTAAAACCAGATTGAGAAAAAACATCAGTTTTGAATGGTCTTCAAAATGTCTTTTTTGAAAACACTTCCCCTAATCCTGAGCTTTAAGAAAACTCAACTGTTTCAAGTTAATGATATTTTTGAGGTTTCTTCTAAAGTATCTTATAACAAAGATATATAACATTATTTTATCCTACCTTTACATTATCTTTACTTCTGGTAGTGCAATTAGACACTGAATTATTTTTAAACAATTTCTCTTAAATTTTCCAGCCCACTACATTAATTACACAGAAATTGTGAAAAACAGATCAATTGGGAATGTAATTTCTTTGTTGTCTTCAAAATAATATTCTTTATATTATTTCTCTGTGAAGAAGAAATTATTTCAAAAGAAATGGGAAAGAATCGTCCCTAGATGCTTTCATTAGAAGTATATAAGAAATTTCTTGCATTAATAAATCACATCAAATTTCTTTGCATGCTTGAGGTAGTGGAGTGTCAAATCCAAATGCCATCTCCTCCATGTCATACTTTAATATGATAACTCTAGACAGGGTTATTTTACAACATCACACACTGTGAAAATTATTCAGCACTTTCAGAATGGAAATGAATGCTTTTATAAAACCCTATATTCATTGTTAAGTATCAAACCCATATATTCTTTGCTATATATATGAACATTTCCTTCAAGACAGGACCAGTCCAAACTTTTAAAAATACACATGGAACTAAATAAAACGTATACATGCATACATGTTAAGCTTATATACTTGTTACTCCTTTAGAAGTGCACTAGAACTATTTAATGTACTAAAACTTTGTCTTTAACCATAATAAATCATTGGAATCCTTTGTGCTACACTGACTTAAAAAGGAGCAAAACAACAATATCTGCCAAAGAGCTTCTGATCTGGCCTTTGATATCAGTTGATTACCTTGAAGTTATACCTTTTATAAGCATGTATTTTAAATGCTTCATACTGCATGGTCAACAACTTTGCTTTTACTCAAGAGTCATTTCCAGTTCCAGTGCATCATCCTTCACAAATCCTGTGTTACCCTCCTTTGTCTGGGCTTCCATACAAAGGTGTCCAAAGTGTACAGCTACCCATACACAGATCAGGGACACAGACAATTCCATCAAGACGTATTCAGTTGTCTGGTCTGTTAATCACCCTCAAAGCTCCCACTGACTCCACTGGAAGGTGATGGAAGTAAGACATTCCCAGCGGGGTCTAAAAATTTGTAGAGTTGTTTTCTTTATTCTCAGGCATGGCAAACAAAATCAGTCTGCATGTACAAAGTAAAACTAAGCCTTTCAAGGCAGTGATAATGATTATTTGTTATCCTTGATAAAAGAAAAAAACAAACCAACAACCAAAATATCAGGTTATTGAACCTGATGAGCAGTTTATATCTGTGTTGGCTTCAGTAATTTTAATAAAACTACACAGATTAATGTCCAATGAGATTCCATTTGCAAAATCACTAAGTTATTAAAAACAAGATGGATGAACAAAATTACCTCTATAACTTTCTGCTGCCAAAAGTCTATCAGCAAAAATTACATTCCATGAGTTTCCCATCTTAAGGGGAAAGCCCATTTTGAGCATAAAGAATTCAGCTCAAGGTGAATCTTTGCTGCTTTATGTACGTTGGACAGTAGCTTTTTAATTAAAAGAAGGTTATTTGCAGAGCAAATTGCATGAGTAAGAACATGAGATGTTAATCTAGATTTCCAAGTGAAATACCACTGGCTTAAGGGAAGGGACTTTCACCTTTTCTTGCAACCTTCCACCACGGCTGTGCAAGTTCCTAGTTTGCTAGAAATTAGATTGCTTAAACACAAAATAGGAAACTTCAAAATTACTCAAATACAGCTGTAAACAGACCTTTAAGGCTATTTTCACTGTTGTTCAAACAATAGTACAAAGTTCCTTTATGTACAAAGAGAATATAAATTATTGGAAAATCAGTTTTCTAAACTGCTACAATTTTCAGTATTTTACTACACAATCTCTGACAAATGCCCTCAGTTTCCAGTTCTGCCTTTCAGTTGGCTTTACTTTGATAAACATGTGAGTATCTCCCTCTAGTGGTTTTCAGAACAATAATGTTGTTCAGAGACCCTTCTAGTCATGAACTTTACGCTCTTTAGCTCAGTTCTCTTTCAGACATGTCACCATCACAGCAGCCAGTGACACACTCCACACCATTGAATGCAACGCAGACTAATTGCTAAGGCTTTTGTTATGAACCCCAGAGTCTGCACTTGGTCAACATACAGGTCTTATCTATCTATGCAGTTAATTAGATTGATGCACAGTGTTATCTTCCATCATTAACTGTTGTGTTCATTTGAATGCAGCAATGAAAACTCTTTACTCTTATCAACAGCAGCACTTACACAGAACACTCATCCTTGCTATCCCTAAGTAAAGCTTTATTTTCACAGGTATTACAGTCTCCTCTATTTGCTTTGTATCTTTGTTTGTCTCCATGCAGAAACCTTTCTTCTGTTCATTTTAACAAGGACAATGGAAAAATGCTTAGAAGGGAATGACATGGACTCAGTGGATATATTTGTAATCTCAAAGAGCCAACCACATAAACCCAACAGGTTCCCTCGTCTTTGTATGTGCTATGGGAGAGGCCCTTGTGTTCAGTAATTGTGATTTATAAGGCTCCAGACAGGGTTTTTTCATATTTAATTTCCCTTAATATTGCAATAGTAATTTGCTCCAGATTGTTGCTTTTAGGACTTGCTTCATTCTTTTTTGTATGCTCAGTAAGTAAAAAAGTCTGCTAATTTTTTAAGCCAAGAACAAAACAAAAAATTAGAGAAAGTAACTGACCATCCACACCACATGAAAACTTGCAGAAAAATGAAGATAGGAGCGGACGTCATGGCAGAGGCACGACTCGTTGTGCATATAGGCTGATCCTATTAATAACGGGCAAAGTAGCAAGTAGAGGAAAGGAAAGAAAACACAGAAAAAAAGACATACAAGATGAGATATCATGCAGATTGCTGGCAGTTAGCAGAGTTAATGTGAAAGCATCCACCCAAGAGCAAGAGATTCACAGCAAATATTGCAAATAAACTTAACCAAAACAATCCACTGTTACAAAACATGACTTACACACTGATCAGCACATCAAGCTAGTGAGCAAGAGTTGTACTTTCACACACAACCATATCAGGAGGATTTGAAATATTTACAATGGCCAAATACCTTTGGGTGGTTTTTCAACTTTATTAAATCTTTGCTGGTCAGTAAGAAGAGCTCCTTTTTAAAATTAAATTTAGTTACTAGAAAAATGCATTGAATACCAACTGTCTGCCTTTTTTTAACACTACTGACATCTCAGTGATTACAAGAAAAGCAGAGAACAGTGTAACACAACTTGGTATACAGCAGTTATAGTCAACTAACTGCACTGGTTTGGGACAATCTTCTCTTTGCAGAAATTGCATGAGGCATTAAAAGTTAATTTTAAAAATATTTATTGTATCTAATGCCAGGCACTTCAATGTGCAGCATCTTTTGTCCCGAAATTTATTCTGAACAATTTAAATTCATCATAATCTCTTTCATACAGTATTTTGAAAGGTAAGACAAAAAGCATACTCAAAAAAATTTAGGTATGTGTCATGATTATAATTTTTTGCCTTCAAAACTTCAGTACAATAGAGGAAGTACTAAACAGCACAGTTTTGGTGTTTTCAGTAAAGCAATACACTTTTATATCTGTTAAGAACAAGTCCTAAGGGCAATACAATTTGCATAATTAGAAACAACATTCTAAACCACATGTAACATTCTTAATCATTTAAGAACACCTCAAATAATATCTGGAAGAATTATTATAAAAATATTACTTTTAAGCGAGGATTATCATGTACTTGTGAAAACACTTGCAGAACTGAATTTCACAGCACTATACAGAGAGCAACATTTTTTATGCTCATGGAGTTTGTTAGTTGTTGGTTTTTTTTATAAGAATCATGTGTGAAAGCACAATGGTTATAGGAAAGGCAGATAAGAAAGCAGCTGTTATTGTATGTTAATCATGAGATATTTGAAATAGAGTGACTATGGTCTAGAGTGAACAGTATGTTTAGTGATAAATAGGTTTCAAGGCACCAAAATACATTTAAATATAGTTTTCACTGCTCTTCTAAAACAGCTCTACAATTGCCTTTAAAGATAGTCGTAAAGTCTTACAAGTTCAATTTTACCTGTTTGGCTTCATCAAAACAGACATCAGGACCCTTTCTGTATCTGGGTTGTTTGACCATTTCACAGGGATTTGGCCCTTCATCTGTTTCTTTGGTTAAGGAGCATGTCTGGTTTTTGTGCATCATACATTAGCAGGATTAACATTCTAGTTTTATTTTCAGGGCAGAAAAGAAGATTTATGCTAATTCAGATAGTACTGAAATAAACATCAGTAGTCACATTTTCTTGTTTAAAGAGAACCAACCCAACCCTCCAGATAAATCAAAATGAACTACCATTTTTCTCACACTCTTTTAATCAAGAAAATACACATCCTGCATAACATTTTTAGAATGAGTATTTTCAGAACCACAGAAAAAAAGGGGAAAAAAAAGAAAAGTTGAGTTATTTTAACATTTTCTGTATTGTTTTAAATATAATTTCATAAATATTGAAGAAAATATTTCATAAAGTAGTAAACTCTCAGTGGTACTGATTGGTAATAGCTTATGTTACCTCTGAGTTATTCTGCTAAAATGAAGATACACAGTAAAAAACCTGTTTAGAAACGTGATGCTATATACAGGTTGAACATTGCAGTGAATGTTCATAAAAGCTGCTGGTTCTATTATGTGTACACTTATCACGAATATCACAGAAAAGATCATCCCACTGTGGGCTTTGATTTTATATGACAGAAAAACTAATGAGATCTCATTAGCATTTCAGTTACAAAGGCAGACAGAAAATGCTGTCCATACTAAGAGCAGAACATCAGGAGAGAAGTGGGAGCTATTAATTAGCTAACTGTAAATGTGAGGCACTGCTTTAGCTTCCATCTCTGACATCTGTAATATATAATTGCTGATGTTGAAGTGTAAATACTGTACTTCACACGTGCCACAGCCTAACAAGGGGCACAAGTCATTGCAGCATACTTGAAAGGTACAGGTAAACTGCAAAGCTGCCTTCTTATACCTGCTTATATTACCATTCAGTATGTTAAGCCTTTTTTATTCCACTGCAGGAAGTACACCCATAAAAGCTAAACTAGAGTGCTTTAAAAAAGCCAAGCACCAAAACTTTACTTATCTTAGTGGCTCTAACTTACACTTGAAGCAATCCTAGCCGTGCACTACAGGGAGTACCTACAGCAGCTTCAGTGCAAATTGTTGAGAGGCCAAAAGGAAGAGAAAGGAAGAGGATGGGGAATTTAGCTCTACAGGTCTACATCTGCCTTTATTCAGATGTTATCAAACTCACTCACCTTCCATTTACTCTGCCATGGAAATATTCTAAGAGACAATGTGAGCAAGCAAAGCTGTACCAGTCAAAAGGAAGCAAAGTGTAATAATAACCATCTGAATAGCACCCAAAAGTCATTTTGTCTGCTTGGGTGATGTTATGCTACATCTGCATTTCACAATGTACCTTAGTTACAGAAAGGAGAGAAAAGCTTAGGGCTGCAGAGTTGAAACAAAAATATAATAGTTCATTTAGTCGATATAATCCCACCCAGCTGCTCTGCCTACCATTTGAGGTCATTTACTGCTTTCTAGAAATGTTGGTCCCCACAAGGAAATGCAAGTCCTGTGCCCATTTCCCATCAAACATGCTTCATTTTCTATCACATGTGCTGTCCATCAATTCAAAAAGTGGCAACAGTTAATCAAAACTGTCATGGAATGAAGCCAATTAGAATATTAGGTTGTGTTTACGTAGTTCTTCCTTTTCAGCCCAAGCATAGATGGAATTCCAGCTTTATTAATGTGGCAATGAATGCATTGCTTGTGCCAAAGAAACACAGTCATCCGTACTACCATCTGCTTTTCTTTCAGAAATGGGAGAGGCTGTCACAACTAACTTCCTGACATGGTCAAAGGTATTACTAATTGTTTTCCATATTCTGTCACAATAATCCAAGTTATGATTTTATCACCATGGTAAATCTGGCATGCTATCCTTGAGCCCATGTAGCAGAGAAAGACCGAGGTGAATTTCTCTTGACCAATATATGTGTATATTGGTTTTATGTGTTTCCATCACCAGCACCTACAAGTATCTATTGCAGCAAACAGGTTCAAGTAAAGATATTGATGGACATACTTTTAACATCAATGCATGTGTTGCAAGGACTCTGCTTAGCATGTAAACCACCTATGTCTTCAGTCAGCTCTGAAGAAATGCTATGCTAGCAGCTTTGATGGCTAAAGCAGTTTCCACAAGAAGTAAGCAGTTTCACAGATTTCACAGAATATTCTGAGTTGGACAGGACCCACAAGGACAGTAAATTCCAGTTCTTAAGTAAGTGGCCCCTACAGGGATCGTATCTGCAACCTCGGTTTTATTAGCTCCATGCTCCAACCAAGTTAATCTCAGTTGTCATTGGCACTGAGCACACACTAAAGTCCTTCCATCAATTAACCATCGGTGCAGCAACTCAGCTTTTCATGACCAAACACTCCTATCTTAGCACTGCCCTTTTTTGTTATTTCTCTAGACAGGCATACCCTTGTCTTTTCTAAAGACTGAACAAACCCAAGACTCTCAGACTCCCCTTGCCTGTCCTGTGTTCTAGGGGCCAAGCTCCTTGCCGGCCCTTCACTCCAGTATGTCACTGTGGTACTGGAAAGCCCCAGTATGAACACAGTGTTCCAGATGTGGTCTCAGCAGTGCTGAAGAGATGAGAAGGACTAGTTCTCCCAATCTGCTGGCTACATTCTTGCTATCAGACCAGGATGTGACGAGCCCTCTTTACTGCGAGGCACAGGGTCAACACATGTTCAACTTCTTGTCCATCATGAACCATGAACTCTTTTCTGCAAAGTTCTTTTTAGTCACTCTGTCCCCAGCCTGTCCAGCTGTGTATAATTACTCAGTCTTGGGCCCAAGACTTTGCATCTTTTGGAATTTCATTAAGTTCCTGTGAGCTCACTTGTGTGTCAGTTCTCACAAATAACAGCTTTGCTTTCTACTTCAATGACTGCTGCTTCAGATGATTTGTGATATCATCCACATATACCTGTTGTTTCAAGTATTCCAGTGGCAACCGCATTACTAATACGCACATAAATGGATCATTTTCCCCCCAACATATTCCTGTATCTCATAGCCAAAAATCAATCCACACTACTAAATAATATGATTTTAAAGGATACCCGGCTTCTCCGCTTGCATCAGTGGTTTTGGGTCACAGGAGCGGCACAGCAGTTGGCTGTCACTAATAATGAATACTAGATTGGTGTTTGAAATCTTCTCTGCATGATAGAGTCTGGAAAAGAAGACAACAAAAACCAAGGTTTAAATGAAGCAAGAAAATCCATATTTGAGAAGGACACAAGTATTGGAACAAAAAAATAATCCAGCTTCACAGATTCAGTCTGCCTGTCACTGTTTATCTTTTTCATTAACAAACAGCAAGAAACATTTATAACAAATTTTGTAATCTTTTTGACATTTCCATGGTACTCCCTTTCAACTAGACTTGTTTGTGGACAAAAATGGAAAAGAGCATAAAATGACTTTAATTTAGTAGCTAGCTCTGTACTGCTACCACAGTCGCTGTACTGAGAAATAACATCAGTTCAGCCTCAATTATCACTGAGAAAACCCCCAACCACAAAAACAAACAAACAAAACTCCAACACATAAACCTGTCTGTAAGAAGGGTGAGGGAGAGGTTTAGGGTATATATGATGTGTACTGGATGTGTATTTGCTGTATTTTTATGTCCATATAATTCCACAAAAGTTCTTTAAGTTTGTAGGGTAATTTTCAATTTATAAATAAACTCAACAAACACTAGCATACTGGAGTAGGACATATGGAAGTGGGAAAAATGTCAGCATGCAGCAACTTTTGGCTATATTCACCATTTTCCAATGTCCTCTGTTTTTCTTTTCTGGCTTGGAATATTGTCTTCAAGGAGTTTAAAGTCTGATTGTTAATTCTAATTTCTAAGATATTTTCAGATGCTCAAAATGTATACAAAAAGCCAGCAGGCTCTTATATGAAACACAGAGCAAGGTCCAAACTGCCTTGTTTCTGACGTATCCAATTTTTTGACATAATATTAAACATCATCATGAATAGGCACATATAGCCTGAAGAGTAATTCTTTTAATCACAAAATAAAACAGCTTTATTTGCTTTATAAGACTCACATCTCTTAAATCATGAGCACTATTGACTAGAAAGTAAATTAGAAGATAAATTGAATAAACTTTTTGACCATCAAAAATTCTAATACATAACCAGATTAAAGAAAATCGTATCCCTTGGAATACTGCAGAAAGTTTTTAAGTTGGCATAATAGATCAAAAAACCCTAAATTGTAACTGAGATAGGAACACAATTTTCATGGAACATACAGAGACTATAAACAAAAAATTGACTAAAGTATTTCTGCAATTCTTTAATTATTAGAATTAAAATTCATTCTAAACAAATACAAAGAGAATGCAACTTACCTACCTATACTCTTCTCTGTCTTTGTTATGTAAGTCTGGTGAAATTAACCCAAAATAATTTTTTTGTTCTTATAATAGTGTAATTACCTTTTGTAAAATAAATGAAAATCCCAAAGTTCTTATTTATATTGAAAAAAAATTACCTGGAGCAGTTTATACAGTCTACAATCCCACTAAAGGATTTATCGTCATTTTCAAAGAAATACTGAGTTTGCTCAGTGATACAGCTTGTTTTAGGGAGGGCGGCACCGAAATCATCATCTTCCATATCAGCTGACAGAAAGAAAAGAAGAAAATAAATAAACAATGACATTTTTTAAGTCACAGATGTAATGGGGAGATCCAAATATGGCTCCCAGCCTAGATGCTTACCTTCTACTTCACTCAAAGGTGACTCTTTAACACTCTCTTGACTTACCTGCTTCAAGGAATCGTGGAAAAGTCAAGCTCAAAAACAGCTGCTGTAAGATAGACCTGAACACAGAAAGACAATATGTATTTATTAAAGGCTTTCATTCTTCTTTGTTTTAATAGATACTTAAAAACTACCCAAGTGCAAGTCATTAACAACAAAATAATTTCTTTTTACACTTTTGTCTCTTAGTAAAGCTGTGTTCCCTTAAACCTTATAGTTTGACTCTGGTTTTCTTTCCACATGTTCTCACAGGCCTTTCACACTAATCTTTTATTCCACTGTGGAGATTTGCTATAACTTGTGCCCATAACTCACATAATGGAAATGTTATCATACTATCCATGCACTCCTTTTATAGCTCTGTGGGAGGTGGAAGAGTCATGTTGGCATTCTTCTAACACTTAAATCAACCAGAACTCCTTTGGAACACACTTAGGCAAAATGCTCCTGACTTAGATACTTTACACTGATCGAAGTTTATTAAATTGCTGAGAAGGAGACCAACACTGGAATATTACAAGTATATTATAAAACCCATTACTCTGACAGTTGACTTTTAAAATCATCTCTACTCCTGCTCTTGAGGTATAGACTATATTTTCTTCCTGGATGATGCCAAAACACTTAGGCTTAAAGAGCTTAATTCATTTAAAATTATATTTTCTTCACTGATGATCGTATTTTTGAAATTTTATTTACTTAAAGCAAGTACTAGCTTGTCACATACACAGCCCCCTTCTCCTCTACGAGCCTGTCGAAATAGGAACTGCAACAGCTATATTCCTTGACTCCCCTCTTCTGCTTAAACCTTCCTAAGTTGCCTTTTCCAGTTGTCAAGTTTTAGGTTTACTTTTACCCACAAATATGACCTGATCTCTTCTTATCTTGTTCTTTTCTAACAATTGTTCCGCAGAAAAAAGGGAGTGTATAACTTCATTTAATCTCCAATTTTTTTTTTTTGTTTACTCCTCTCCTTATCCAGCATGATTCCTGTGTAAAGAAACTGAATATGTCTGTCACCTTTCCCATGAAGGCATTGCCTGAAGGAGCTCTGGATTCACATCCGCAGCTTTGTGCTTTGAATCATCAGGGGGACAGCACACCAGCACTGATGGATAAGAAGGGACCTGATGCCATTCAACAATGATGCACTTTGCTGACAGAAAATAGTAATCCTTTGTAATGGCTTACCACAAAATTTACAGGGAACTGAAAAAAAAGGCAGCCTGGGAAAACTTAAATTTCTGACTTAAAGGAGCATGAAGGAGAAATGATACGCACTCTCTTAACTAAATGCTCATGCATCCCATAAAAATTTTGAACATGATCGCTCGCACCTTTATCCCACATTTTTGACTGAAACACTATAGCTTTCTGTAATAACCTGGTTTCTTTTATTTCCCTGCGTTTGCTTTTGCCAGGTGCCTCATTGAATACATTTTTTGGTCAGCCCTTTTCATTCTGCTTGCTTAATGGCCTTCTCTGCCTGCTTCTGACCTAGACTCCATTAAAAACATGGCCATAGTAAATACTTTAATGTTGTGCTTTCAAGTTAAACATCACACAAAATAAACCTCAGGTTTAAATTGAGTCCAGACCACTAAGCCTGATTTGAACACCGATAAACTGAAGTTTCTCTGTTTGAAAAGAACTCAAGTTTCTCTACTGGATTATTTCCCATCTTCAGTTTTTGAGATTTGCTGTTGTCCAAGAAAACCAAGATTATTGTTCTTCCTGTTAACTAAATGTAACCACCAATAAAAACCAACATACAATATTCACAGTGCTTCTGTGAGAACATTACTATATGTTTTTTCAGCTGCTATATATTTTAACCATTAGCTTTATAAAGTAGGCAATTTATTCCAGTTCAGTAATTATTATTAAAAACCCAAAAATCTTTAGGAAAAGGAACCGCTTTCCATGGGTAGAATTCACACCAATGCAAAAGCGTCAGATAAATCTGTTTTTTATCCCAGTGTGGTGCTGGAGGAAGTAGCTGATGATAGCAGTGTCAATTTACATGGCTCTGAAACAGGTAAAATACTGCACCTGAGTACACTCTGGAGCTCTCAACACAGAAAAACAAGTGGTTCCAGAGGAGGGCCACAAATATCATCAAAGGGATGGAACAATTTTCCCATAAGGAAAGGCTGAGAGAGTTGGGGTTCAGTCTGGGCAAACGAAGGCTCCAGGGAGACCTCATTGTGGCCTTTTAGTACTTGAAGGGGCATTTAGGAAAGACAAGGACAAACTTTTTAGTGGGACAAGGGATAATGGTTTTAAACTAAAAGCGGGTAGTTTCAGAGAGATATAAGGAAGTTATTTTTTATGATGAGGGTGGTGAAACACTGGCACAGGTTGGCCAGAAAGATGGTAAATGACTCATCTCTAGAAACGTTCAAGGACAGGTTGAAACAGGCTCTGGGCAGTCTGATCTAGTTGAAGATGTCCCTGCTCATTATAGGGGGATATGGACTGGATGACCTTTAGAAATCCTTTCCAACCCAAACAATTCTATGATTCATGTGTTTTGTGAAATGATTTACTGAAAAATAAACACTGATTTTCCTTAAGGCTTCTTGCTAGAAAAAGGGAAAGATGATATTCTGAAATAGGCAACCAAATAATAAGTGATTCTAAATGTAATAATTTTGACTGAACCTTCAAAACTGTCAATCATACTTAGACCACTGATCCAAAGTCTGCTTCCTGATGATGGTTTTTTAGAGTCAGAACACACTGGCAAGAGCAGTTTATGCAAGCGCATAAAACCGGGCAAGAGCAGTTTTGAATTCATCTGTTGACAGAACAGTCATGTTTGGAGACATAGCTAAGAATTTTCACAATGAGAAACAAAGGGTCCAGAGCACTTTTATGGAGGAAAATAACTCAAGTCAAATACAGTTTCAATGCACTGAATAAAGTTTGGATACAGAGATTTCCTACACACTTGTGCTTACCAGGCAGCTGCTGAAGCCCACCATCCTAGTTGCAAAATATCTGTTATCGTAGGCTGGGAAAAAAACACAAGAAATTATGTTATTTGTATAAATACCTGAAGACTTTTAATGGGATGTCAGCCACTGTATGTGGGACTACTGACCACATAAGCAGAACGAAGTCCAGCCCCTTGCTTTGGTTCTTCTTCAGGATCACAGACTGATTGATAGTCATATGACTTGTTAAAAGCATACAGGGACATGTTAATCAGGTTTCGCATCAGGCCAGGATCAATTTCACCAAAGAATCTTCCAATCTGATGAGAGAGAATATAGAGAGATAAGGTGAAGTATTTCCAAGTATTTTTCTCATAACAAAGTGAAAAGTTAGACAGTAATTGTTAAAGGAAGCATCCATGAGACCCTGCTTGGGAAAGAGCAAGAGGAGTAAGAGAAAGAAGGTATGTGTCCTTGCCCTCACCATCATAAGTCCATTGGCAGCCTACCAGCCTAGGGGCAAAGCACAAAGAATGCAACTTGGTAGAAGTTTGGCATCTTCACCCATAAATAAGACTGTATAAAGACTAAAAAAAGTCTGAATTTTTGATCCAGCAATATTTTTGTGATTCAGAAATGCTCTCTTTAGGGTATGTTGAGAGTGAAATGCTGCTTTTATTTTCTCTTAAAACTTCTTCCTACTGATTTTCATGTTCTCTTTTCATGTTCTCATACGTACCTGTTGTGTATATTCATCTCGGTTTGACATCAAAAGAAATCCACCATCGTCAAGGATAACACAGTCCACATGCTGTTGTAAGAAAGTGAAATAGGTTTTACAGGCAAGATTTGTCAATAGAACACTCTGAAAGAAATTATTTTACTTCAACACATCAGAAGTATCTTCAAATCTATGTGGCTCAGGCTAAATCACAAAACACATAGCCAAGGGCCAATTTTAAGCTATAATAATTAGCATTATCAGTAAAATAGAAGTTTGAACAGATCAAAGGCTTATTTGTGGCTTAATTTCATAAAAGTTGCTTTGCAAATTCTTATTTGCTCAATACTTTGTTAGCTCCGAGAATGCTATATCCTTATTAAATCTGATTGTAATTGAAACTCAACTCATAATAAGGGACAACAACTTCTTATGTGCTTCAGTCATGCCTAAAGTCCTTTTCCATTTGCAGCTTTCAGTGGTAAAAATCTGAAGAGCAGACTCTCAGCTTGCCACTCATGATTCTTTTAACTTGCCAAGGACTGTTGTGGGATTCTTCCAGGTGTCAGGTGCAGGAATGGGAAGCTCACTTGTTCCCTATGCTTTGCACTTTGTAAAAGATCCTTGCAGCCAGAGATTGGAGAGATAGCACTGAGGTCAAATAGATAACCTCCCAGAGTACCTTTTTTTGCTGCAATTTTTGCATTTAATGGTCTTCACACTCTGCAAAAGAACTCAGAAGACCTGAGCAGAGGAAAGCTTTTAAGCACATGGCAGAACCTGATATGGTGACAGCCCCTGGAGCTGTGCTTTCCTGAGTGCCAGCAGAGCAAGGGGTCCCCTAATCCTAAATGTGCAAAAAACCAAGGGGAGCAGGATGACTAATGACTGTTGAAAGGCACATCATGTACTCTGGTGCTTCTCAGTTTGCATTTACCCTTCTGTGAGGTATTCTTTCCCTCCCCCCCACCCCCCAGATTTTTAAAAATTATTCTCTTTTCTCAGGATTTGTCTCTTGCTTTGAAAATTACTGTTACATCCTCCTCACATTTCTCTTCACATCATTCTCTATTGCTTTTTCTGTAGTTTTTATTTTATACTAGTTGTCATAACCTCATGACAGTGATTCCTGCAATAGCCACTTCACCTGACTTTTATGCCCTTTCACCCCCTCCCTTCCTAGCCTTCATCCTTCTCAAGACACAAACAACTAAACCCTGTTTTCTGTAAAAAAAAGCCTCAAATAATGACAGAATATTTGATAAATCTAGAGAGAATGAATTTTCATAATCTATCAGATATCATAAGCTGAACATAATCTTACCATGCTATTTCTCTCACAGCCACAGATTTCACTGTTGCACTAAAAAAGAGAAGTACAGTAATCTTCACAAACATGTCACAAAAGAAACTGCATTTTGCAGTTATATTAATCAGTCAAGGCAAGAACAAGTGATTCTATTTTCAGGATCTGTATATTAATTTAGATTTTGAGTGTGTGTCATTTATCACAAATATCTCTCTGAACAGCCTGTGCTCAGTTATTATCAACAGCACAATCTCTACTGCCTTTCCCAAATACAGCTCCCTTTACAGGTTTTTTTCAATATATTAAATACATTGGGGGACCTGTCATGATGTTGGTGTTGTGAGCATAACATAAAAGAGAAAGAACAGGTGCATGTTCTGGGGGCACGGAAATGTGTTTGGGGTATGGAAAGAACGCCTTCAAAAGTATCTCTTTTAACCATGAAAAGCTTCACCAGTCTCAAAGTATGGGAATAGTATGTGATATAGAAATACCATCAACCCAGTTAGCTTTTATGGCTTTGATTCCTAACATGTTTTTCCTGTGTTCTTGCAATATGTGTACACATACACACATGTGTATGTGTCCTGTGTCCTTGCATTATGTCCTGAGCAAAACAACTCCCAGATAATGCTGGAAGACATCAACCTCATATTAAATCAGAGATATTCATCTTTCTTTTTGTTTTTCAGCCATGTATTTTTGTACTTAACTGTCCTTAACACTTAGGCAATGCATTTGCCTCCCCACTGAACTACAGCTCCAATACCTACAAGAGCCAGACACTGTTATCGATTCCCTAAATATACAACCAACCAAGCGACATTGCCTCATCCAATATGGAACTTATGTTTCATAAGTTTCTTCATTTTGTGCCTCTCCTTTCCAAATTCAGTATCAGTTCCATCTTTTTCCTCTCATTTAACCTTTCCTCCTTCCCATTTATACCTAAGCATTAGATGCATGAAATGAAATGGTTAAACATCCATTTCATTAAGTTCTGCTAAAGTGATGTTGGCTGCAATATAAATCCTTGCTGTTCACTGTTTACCCATCCTCCACATTAAATACAAATAGATTCACCAATTCTTTTGCAGATTTTATTCACTGCTACAGCATAATCTTAGTAGGGAGCCTACTGCCTAGAATATGTCATTTTTCTTTGTCTTTATCCATGTTTTATAATTATGAAAGCAAGACACGTACAAAATACAGCCTATTTCAACATAGATTTATTTTGTGCATTTGGATGACTTAAAATACCACAACTACTTGGCAACTTCACGTCAGTGTGATTCTGGTGAAAAGAGCTAGTAGACCTATTTGCATCTGAAGCTTTGAGAAATGCAAATAAAGTTCAAAAACGACTTGGTCAGTTGCTTACCAGGCTCTTGATTGTGGTTTTTGTGAAATTATCCATCCAGCTGGTTGCATCAATTTTTATTCCAACAACTAACAAGAAATACATGAAAGTCTTTTTTAGTAAAATGAAAAAAAAAAAAAGGTAATGTAGAATCCTAAAATAAAGGGGGAAATTATAAGAACATCTAAATCATTGAACTACAGAAGGGTAAAATATGACTTTTACTCTGTTGTCTGATCACCAACATCCTTCATGAGACTAATAAATTAAGGAACCTTACAACCAGATACAACCAGATCTTTGGCTTGATTTCCACTTGCAAGACTAGAACTGGCTCAGAGAAAATCATCTTATTATAAAGTGAAGTTCCTTTGAAATCTCAATTGAATTTCTAATTTACTGTTGAGCAACAACCAAGTAACTAAAGTATTTAGAGTTCCAGCACCACTCTGTCTTACCTGCCGGCTTTAGAAGCTTCCCATTAATTGTTATTTCCACAGCCTTGCTTACCATAATACCTGATTCATAGCTGTTGGCACCACTTTCTGACAGTATAGAAGGAGAAAATAAAAACAAACAGAAAAAGAAGTTAGGGTGATATAAAAGACTCTTCATCTGAAACTAAAGTTATTATTCCAATACCCAGAATGATTTAAAAAAATCCTTTTCCAAAAGGACTGACCAAGCTGTAGCACACACTTATCACCTGCGATAGCTCAGATCACTAACAGCTGAGTAACTAAGAGGAATACTTTTGTTTATTTTAATTCATTCACTTTTTGTGCACTGTTTGAATGCTTCATAAAGTTACTGTAGCTTTTTTTTCTTCTGCAAACAGAGCCAGGTATAGCTTTACACATGTGAGCAGCTCTGTTAAACCCAGGATCAGAGCCAAAGATTTTATCCTGCTGTTATGTATTTTTCAATGTAGGGTGTACCGACACCACTCACTAACCGACAATTACTGCTCTGACAGACTTCAGCCTCTTTTCAACACTGTTTAGTATGAAAAGGCAAGGTAAAAGTACATTCCCTGGAGCTATTTGAGGAACAACAAAGGCTTCAGGTAGTTTAGTTAATTATCTTCTTTATATTTTATTGAGAAAAAATGCAATAAATAATTATGAAATAACAGCAATGAAAGACGCCATATGCTTAAGAGAGCATCAGCTCTCTCAGTGGTGGCATCAGCTTTTAAACAAGCTTGAGAATGTTGCTCACATCAGCCACGAGCACTTACTATTGTGCATATACCGGTTTTAATGTCACAGTATTTCAGCGACAAACTGGTCTTGGTGAAAAACAACAATTGGAAATAGAATTCAAAAGCAAAGTTTAAATTAAGGTGGTGCAGGGGACAGATTTGTGGATTCCAGACCCTTATACCTGCTTCCCCATGTCAGGTTTGGTGCTGAGGCAGTGTACAGAACTCTAATATACTATAAATCACTATACAACTACTATACTATATAATAAAACTACAATATAATATACTAAACTACTATAATAACACTATCTAATAGGACTTATTAGGTAGTGTTATTGTCTCTGAGTGCAATTTTATTTCACTTCCTTTTAAAATAATTCTGACAAAGTGTTTCAAGATGTTAACGCCAGTACTCTGCATGTTTTCAAATTTGTTAGTTCTGACCATACAGGGCCCTGGAGTTAACAAGAAGTTACAATGACCCTTAATAATGGGTATTGTCCCAAGACTTCTTTCCTTATGAAGTGTCCCACTTGCATCCTTTGTCAGTGATCTCAATGGATGTGGGAAACTTCCACTTATATTGGACTAGCTAGCTCTGACATTTTGAAATTGTGATGACTTACTGTTATAGTATGGAGCTGTGAAAATATAGTTGTCATTATCTAAACTCCTTTTATAGAAGCTCACTTCGTAAGTCTCAGCATTTTCCAACCAATCTTCTCCTGCCCTAAATTTAATTAAAAAAATAAAAAATAGTGATCAAAAAAGATAGAATCTCATTAAAGTTGTGCAGCAGGTTGTTTTCTTTTAAAGTTTCACAGTTGGAAAAAATGTCATATTCATTCTTACAGTCCTCAGATTTTGTCAGTTTGCACTGGTTAACTGGCAGGTGTCTATTTAAAAAAAAACCCCAAAACTTTTGAGAAAAAAATAATAGTATTCTTGGAACAACATGAATCTTGTGTCATCACTTTTAGATATATGGAGACAAATAAAACTGCAACACTGCTTATAACAAAAATCTAAACAAACCTTTACAGAACATGCTATCTCTTGAGCATAATCCTAAAAGATTTAATGTCATTAATAACCTCAAAATAGGAACAAAATTGATCTGAGGAGTAAAATTCATTGCCATTTTCACATTTGAGGGAAACACAGAACAAACTAAGGAAACAGATAAATTTGCCATTGATCAGTATGTCTGTACTGATGCCCTCACAATTCCCAGTCACTCATGGGAGTGTCTAGTTTATTATATGCCCAATTTCACATCCCATTTTGTCCTCTGGTAATGATACATTTTTTCTCTCTTGAAGTCCCTGGACCATTTGGCCTGATCTTAGTTAAAAAAAAAAAATAAAAAAAAATCACCTACTACTTTCCAGTATTTGCAGCCTGCCAAACAACTGAGCGCTTGGGAGTAATTAGGGATTAGCATGGCCCCACTGCTACTACAAGGGCGTTGCTTTTACTGCTACTCTACACTGATTAGAAACTTGGATTACAAGGGCTTGTTATAAAAATAATGTTACATATCAGTTTCAAGCAGTGACACAGGTAAAATCAAAGAAAAAGAAGACATTCCATAAATTTCATAGCTATCAGTACAGATTAGGCTGTAGGAGGCTGTAGTTTTTCATTCAATAAATCCCCTATTTAACATTTCATGCTTTCAGGATTCAAGATGATCATATTATACTATTTTATAATAATTTTTACCTTTTAGGAAATACTCTAGTAATTCCACCATCCGTAACAACAAATTGTGCAACAACTCCATCACTGTAAAAAAAAAAAAGATTTAAAATGAAAACTGACTGAAATTTTCACAAGTTCCTACATCAAGGGTTGCCAATAAAGTGCTTAATTGTGAATTAAATACCTATTCTGTGTAAATTGCATATAATTGCATATCTGTATATAAATACAGATGCATATTATTTCATTATCAAACTTTGAAACAAATAAAAAAAATTGCAGGCAATAAAAAAGAATACTTACAGAGAAAGTTTACTCCAATAATTTTGGGCAAGTTCATTTGTAAATCCTGCATCCATCAAAACTCTAATGACCATATCAGTATTACCTATCAAAAGAGTTAAGACACTCATCTGAAACCTTATGTCCTTGATATTCACTTTTATAAATAGTGAATATTAAACTAGAATTTTCATTTATTAACGCTTTAATCAGTGGAGGTGAGTGCTTTCATTTCCAAGACTGAGTCAAGGGATTCAAACAAAATTTCAGTCCATTGGCAATGTGTCAATGAATAAGATCACTCTACTACAAAGAACACCAAACACCTACACATGCACACCAAAATAGCCTTTTGTGAGATCTCATATCTAAGTACACATTCCCTCAGTTACATGGTCTAGGAGAGAGATTATTTTCTGAACTGATCAGTAATTTCTGAAAGCAATATCTTAAAAAGACTTGGGGAATGCAAAAAAACCCCCGAACTGCTTATAAATTACTTATAATGCTAAAGAGATGTATGTCTACAAAACCAAATACAAACATGGAACTTTTGATGAGAACAAGACTTCAATACCTTACTGATCGTTCATTCAAAAGTGTAACAACTCATTTATGCTAAACAGAGATTAAGGCCCGATTTCAAAACATGAATTAATACCTTCCCAAAGCTCAGGCTCACCACTGCAGCACTTACATGCATCTGTGCTCCTAAGCTATTCAAGCCCAAGTGAGATCTATTTAACCAATTCTTATCTTTTATTCTGGTTATTGGTTATTTCGGTTCTGGACTCCCCTACTTAGTTTGGAACAGAATGACAAGAAAGCAGATTGAAGATTTCATTACGAGATTTTGAGTCTATTTGGGACTTACTTTGGCTGATACACTCAAATGAAAAAATATAAATTCAAAATATTTGGAGTGTATTAAAATGAATCAGTAGTTATATGACGCTTGAACAGAATGCTGAGAGGAATTGTGGAAAATAGTGGATGTATAATGCTCTACAAACTTTCTTAAATAAAACCAGAAACTCGCAAACTAATTTTACAGTCTCTGACTTGGATAGAAAATCCTGACACCAGATATATTTCTACTAATAAATCAAGCCCACAGAATTTGAGTATGCTCTCTCATTTATGAGGAAGTATTTTCCTAAGTAAAAATTTGAGTGAATTGAGAAGCATACTTACATGATGAACTGCTTGGAGTATTTCTATCAATAAATTCATTGAAATTTAATAGGAATTCTGTGTTGTTTTCTGATTTTTTTACATCAGTACAGTATTCTCTGAAAAACAACAAAACAGCAGCCTTCTCAGATTTGTTTCCTTTGCTACTAAAGCAGACAATTCACCAGTCCAAGCAGAATTGTACAACTATTAGGAAGTAGCTGGCACAGCTGTGTCAATTGACTGCCACGATCAATAGTGAATGATGACCATATCAATTATTTCAGGCATCTACAGGAAAAAAGGCATCCAAGTGCCTGTCTAAATCTGATTTATAAGAAAACTGCAAGTATGAAGGGCATAGATTCCCAGAAAAAAAGTCAGGACCAGTGAAGGTCATGACATTAGGAGATCATAGTCTGAAAACTAAAGAAAAAAAATGCCCAGTGAATTTAAACTGCTTCTAGGTTAAACTGCACTGGAATGTAGACGGACTACTGCTGAAACGTGGTCATTTCATGCTCAACTAAGGACAGATTTATGGGTTAAGGTCCTATCCTCTGAGAAGTATTAAAGGCAATTTTAATAGGGTACAGACCTCATAAACATATAAACACTCTTTGTTTTGACATATGCAAAACAGATAAACAGCAAATTACTGTTCTTTATACCATGTAATAAAACAATATATCATTGGTTAATTCACTGAGTTTAAGCAAGCACAATAAAAGTCATTGGACATTTTGGAGGCAAATATTAGACAGTGAGTGGCATTAAACAACTAACTAAAATGAAGAGAGTATTTAGCAATAAAGCAGGGGGCTCTCTTTTTAAATTAGCTTTTTATATTAAATTAATTTTACAAACAAAAGAAGACTGTTCAAGTATTTCATATGATTAAGATATTGCCTTTTATTTACATTACCACGATCCTGAAATATTATAGGCAGGATTTACCTTACTATACCATTATTCACATTTAAACAGAGCCACATACCAAACAGACTTTATTAATGTAGGATAGCTTAACTACTAGGCACTTGGAAACTGCTACTTAGCACAATTACATTCCAGTAAGAAGAAAAGATTGATAATTTTATTATTGATGAAATTTTATTTGTCAAGTCTGTATTTTGTATGTGCCATTAATCTGATCAAATGCCTATTTACTACTGAAATACTACTTATTACTGGGAAATTAACCAACCTTGGTGCTAAAAATGTATAGCCAGCTTCATCAAAATTATCAAGCTTCAGTGTTTCTGAAACTACAAAGATGAAGAGTAAACATCAAGTAAGTAAACTGGGATTTTTGCCATTATTTCACTTCTCAAACTATTTGGCTAATTTTGCATGCATCCATGAATTTAGAAATAAATGTTTATTTTGAGACACTTGCCTACTAACATACTGTATACTTCTCTGTATTCCACAGTATAAAAAGAAATTACTTACATACGACATATACCTGGCAACAATAAGATATATCTAACAATTTATTTAAAGAGGACATTTAATTAGCATGACAACATAAAAACATATGAGATGCTTTCATTAGAATTACAATCTTATATAAAGGTATACTTGGGACACTAAATTGTTAGAACATGAAGAAAAATTCTCCTACTATTTTCTGCAATAAAGGTTTAAAAGCTCAGTCATATTAACATCACTGTCAATCCTACTGAAAATAATGGCTTTAATAGCTGATATCACTGAACACTGATAGGACCAGACAAAGAAGGATTAGAGATAGCAACATATTGAAATGTGCGTGAGAATAGAAAACCACTTCACTGTTTTTTTTCCCCTTTATATTGCTATGGTACCCAATGATTATGGAGAAAATCCTGAGATGAGGAATACAGAGGATAATATCCAGTAGGAATAGAAATATAAGTGAAAAATATCAACTGCAGTAAACAGAAGGAATTTGAGCAACAAGAATATACTTGCCCTTTTTCAATCCCACTATCCATCAGAAAGAGAAAGCAGGGAAACAGAAAAAAACAGGGTAAAGCACAAGGGGTCACAAACCAATATTTTATTCAAACAGCCCCTTGAATAAAAATATTGTGCATAGATAGATCAAAGGTTCAATTTACATACAGCTGTAGTCTGGAAAAAAAAGACAAACATCTCTGAAGAATTAAGAATACATCCTTCTCAATTATTTCTATATACTGTGGCTATTTCAAGGGTCTGTTTTGCAGGATTTATTGATATAAGTGCAAAACCAGATGATCTAATCCATCAAGAGAACCATAATCCTTCCTTAAAAATTAATTTTAAATACTATTAGAAAAAGTTACAAAATAAATAATTGATTATTAAAAAGTTGCCATATCCTACTTCATATGCAGGAGGCAATGGCAGAGGAAAGTGATGTAGTGCTAAAAAAGTTTTCTCTGAACTAACAGTATCTATGTCTGTCAGAGTTTCATTGTGCTTTTCTAACTTTCTGTTTAACTACATACTTGTTCTAAGTTTATCATAACTCCTGGATAAAGTCAAAAGGCTGTGATAGGTTCTATTTTGTGTACTATCTAGATGACACCTAATAAACAAATAGCATTTGGATATTGTAATTTCCAACTATCTCTCCAGAATCTGGAAAGGGCTTGAAATCAGTCTAATCTAAAAATAGAATACAAACATGCACTAAAACTGTTTGTAAAATGCAAAATAAAAACCTAACCGCAAGCCAAACCAAACAGGGCTTTCACATTGCTCTATTCCTACAGGCAGCAGAGGTAATTTGTTAAATATTATATCGTAACTGAAATACAAAAAATACTTCCCTGTTATAGTCTATATCACTACATTTTGCTAATAGAAAAAAAAATAGTATCCAGACCCTTAAAATGACAGTAACAGAGGATACACAAAGCAATGATTCTGTAGGCACAGAGCAAGGGGAAGGGATTGTCAGTGGAACTGGGGTACCTGCACATATTCTATTTTTATAGAATATTTCTTGTACCTTGGATGTTATAATGGGTTAGAATCATTGCTGCAGATTTTAGGTACATCATGATAACATCAGTGAATTCCACAAAAGTTGTGAATTTCAAACATTGCTTTTTAAGTGAATCTGAGACTTGGCAATGCTAGACAAAAACAGGGAACCTTCACAGTACTTACATCTGGCTTGAGTTATCGGTTCTTCTATTTTGGCTTTAATATAATAAAAGCTGTATGATGGTAACACCAATGCCAAACTGCGATAGAAATGAGACAAGTAAAGCAATTATGCTATTTGCAGCAGTTTACCAGTTTCAGCATCAGTGTGTTTTGAAAGCAATTAGCAAGTTTTGAGACTCGATCATCATGAGATGAGATAGTCACATGGTGACATATCAACCTCACACTTTGTAAGAGACACAAGAAGGTTTGTGCCAGTCCTGAGATTCCCTGTGCTTATTTTCATTCTTATTCATACTTTTAAACATAAACACATTTTTAATGGATAAGCAAGGAATTTCTAAATACCTGCAAATAAATAATACATGATTTCTTGTATTTTCCTGACACATTTAACATCCCAACAGTGATCACCAACTGCAAAGGCACCATTTAATACTGCACAGATATGCACACATCACATAAGGGCAGACTCTCATTTCATTAATAAAACAACTATCGATATTCATTAGAAAATACATCTGGCAATACTTGAGTTCACATTACGTTCAAGATCCAAAACATTTTCTCTAATCATGCAGTCACCACTAAGTTTTGAGCATAATTGTGTAATAACATTTTAATATTTGCAAAGTATTTGCAACATGTTTTCTTTTAGATTGTATTTTTTTTTGTTTAAAACATGTAGGACTTCTTTTTGCAGCTAAATTCAATATATATGTAGAAGAGTTCAGTTCTAAAAGGGTATGTAAAGGACAGGAGGAATGAGTAATCATTAAACAGGTATCATCATCTGCCAGGTCGCATCCTTAATTTTTGCACTAAAATTTCACCCATGGAGAACTGCCGTGGTTTCTAATGGATAGCTGCAGAAATTAACATTAAAAAAGTTGCACATTTAGGCCATAAATGAGCTGACCTTTAATGACACATTTGCCATTTAAACAGAATGTAAGGGAGATTGCTGAATATTTAGTGATAGCCTTCTACCAATTCTCCTCTAGGGAAATCAGGGGCAGTTTACCTGTCATTAACAGTTATTGCTAGCAGAAATTGCTAATTAAAATCTATAATTTTATGTATAATAGGTTTTCTGCAATGAGACTCCATGGATTTATTGCTGTACCTCATGCCAGGGAGCTCAGGAAGAACTAAGAAGTCATATAAATCAAATGTATTTCTCCAGTGATTACTAGATGGCAGTCTGATGAAAACTTTATTTTCTTGCAGAATGCAGAAAAGGCAGTGCAACAGAAAAATGGGATTGTGAATGAAAGATCTGAGGTTTCAATTCTCTTGTTAAAACTGATTTGTTTGGGTTTATACACAAATAAATGTCTGCATTCTTGGTGGTTGTACACTTGTGCAGACAACGACAGAAAACTGGATTCAACTTGACTGAGGACTCCTGTAATTCACCACAACAAAAATAGAGTTTTGGTCAAAATTTGACTCAATATTTGTACCAAGCAGTTTTGAACTACAGTAGTTTAACTTTTCTGAGACTTGGTAAACCTTAACTTGTTTTGGATAATGCTAAGTTTCTACATTCTTTCTAATGTTACAGAGCTGTATGCTTAAATGAGTTTGAAATAATACACATGCCAGTGTTGCATTTGAGGGGAGATGCCTTTACCTATTACTTTGTTTATTCCTGCTGTCATTCACCAGATAATGTTTAAATATAAAGCAAAATCCAGGATAATTAGTTAAACTTGTCACAAATAGATTCAGATTTCAGAGACAGTCAGTAGTTCCTGCCCCTAAGCTCCCAAATGAAGGTTAAACAAGTCATGTTATAAGCAATGACTGTGACTGAAAAATATTTACATAAATGACATCACATTTTCTATTTAAACCACAATATCACATCTTCCTTTTTAATAAGCATGTTAAAGCAGGAATGTGGAGACAACGTTAAGAAAAGTTGAAATAGAGGGGGAATCTAAGAGCAAGTATACAACAATCAAAGCATGCAAGAATCAAAGCATCCTGTGACACAGGAAGTAGGAGGAAAAGTCAGATTCTTAACATCAGTTATAAATAATGGGTTTTTCCTGCATAAATCTCAACAATTGGATAAAAGATAGGGTTCTAGTCCTTAGACAGAGCAAGAATTCTGAACTGTAAATCTGTAAAGGAACCCAGAAAATCTTACAGGCCTGGACACAAAGATGATCTGGTCCTGATTTAGCTAGCATAGAAAGTGTAATGCTAAAAATACTAACCAAAATAACCCAAAATACCATTTAACTAAGCAAAAGAAGTCAGCGAAGTGAGTTACCTGTAATCAGTGCCATTCACAGCAGTCCATGTATATGTTCTGTTTCCTTTATCAATATACCTCTACAAAGAGATATTTGTAAAAATTAAATTATTAAAATCTGGAGCCTCAACAAGTGTGACCTTTCTTTCAGAAATACAGTGTAAAAGCAAGGGTAAATCTGTAGAGTTTCTATTTATTATTTTGCTAAAAGCATGAGTTGAGCTGCAACTCCTTTTCTTATTTTCCAAACTTATGTTTTGCAAAAGAGTAAACTACACCTCTTTATAGAATATTAGCAGAATGCAAATTTAAATAAAACCAGGCAAACATGACCTGCAAATTTTCCTTAAAATTTCTTTAGCCAGAGCTATGCAAATATTTTTCTATGTAATTTTAATTTGACAAAGAATGCTTTGTCTTCTATGGATCATTTTGCAGTTAAACTATGAAAAGAAAACAGAAACAAAACTAAAACCTTAGTTACAAAAAGACTTACCTGCAAAGTTTTTAAGAATAAAAAACACCCAGTGCCAGCACCACTGGCTAAATGCATTTAAATCTCAATCATAATTACAGGCACAGCTAGGTAATCCTGATTCCACAGACAGTCCATGCTAAATTTACATGTGTTTCTATCTCATTAGGAGGGTCTTGAATTTGGGAAAAAAATCAACACTGAAGTAAATGTTTATTTTAAAATAATACATGAGGATAAGCTTTACCATTTGTTTTCTTGTGGTATGAAAAATAGTGTGATAGGCATAGTCCCACAAGTTTCCCATAGATTTAACCATGAATCCACCTGGCTGACATAATTTTACTCAGTTTTCCACTTTGAAAACTGTAAGTTTATGCCAGCTGCAACATATTACATTATTATTTTACAATCAGAGTTGAATCAGAGAATTATTTTACAATCAGAGTACAGTGAAGACTGTACATCTGTTGCACTGCAATGTTACAAACATTGGTGAAAGGTACCCCAGATATACCTCTATCCTCTTTCTGTCCCTGTGGTGAAAGGGTAACCATGGCTGTGGAAAAGAGGTGTCTTATTCCACATTTTTAAATTCAAACCTTCTCATTACCTGGTGGTTGCTTTTCAGTACAGAATGACAGTGGCAATAATTTAACAGCCACTTTGGAAAGAAAATGAGAAACAGATAAAGGAAAAATAGGAAAAAAATATGTACATATCAGTGTCTAATGCCCTGATATATTTCATATATAAGATAAAAGGTGGCTGAAGAGATTCCTTTTCAATCCTACTTATATTTACTGATGTGCCTACACTATTACTTCAGCTTAAGAGTAAGAAGACACTTGAAGCTAGTGCTGGCACTGGCTATAAATCAGGCACAGTGTCATGGGTGATGTCCCACATATCTCCACAAGAGAAAAGCTGTACCCAGGGTGGGAGGGATGGAAGAGAACTGGGCTGTTCTCTGTCCTGTTGCCACCAGCACTGTGAGCATGCTTGAAAGCAAATCGGCTGAAGCCTCCCTCCAAAGATAACCCAGAAGATCACACATCTTCATACATCAGCTCGCATTTACCTTTGCCTACTTCATTACTGGGCAGTCTGAGACCATCTCATCCCCAGCTGGTCACTGCCAAAGAACCCACACATGTTATTGCAGCTTTTGTGACCCTTTGGTTTTCACTACTGCCCACCCCAGCTGCCAAATGTGGCAATGCTTTTGTTCCTATGGTATCTTCTCTGTTAGCTGGAAAGCCCCTGAGGCCTTGGGAGACTCCGGCACACCCCACCCACGCTCACTAGAGTCCAGTCTCTATGCTGTAGTATGAAGTCATCTCCCAAGACACTGCTGGGGCCAGCTGCAATACAAAAGGAAAGCAATGCAAACTTAAACCAAAAAGCAAGAAAAAAGAACATAAATTGCAAGCCTGAAGACTACAACTGTCAGTTCAGAGCAACTGACCACATCAGCTCTTTTTATAAGAAAATATATGAAGCTATCAAGTGCTAAGTGATGCATGGCTCATGCACAGCCCGTGGTTTGAAGCAGCTTCATTCTGGTTCTAGCAGGCTGGAGCTGGGAGGGTGCAATGGCCTGAAGCAGTCATCATCGCCAGCTGGCTCTGGCTGCTCCCTTCCTTTCTCAGAGGTCTGGGCAGAGGAAGAAATTTTGGGTCATGATGCAAGGGAAGGTGAGGGTAATTAATTTCATTGGCACTTGAAGCATCTGGGATCAAAAGGCTTGGGAGATTCTATTCAAGCACAGATTGTGGTCTGGGCCATGTATAACTGGCACATTCTCACGCACCCAGCTATGTTACATCCCTCCCTCCTGCCCTGGTGCTGTAGCTGATTTCAGCATTTGCAGTGCTTCCCTCCCTCCCTCTTTGGGCAAAGCATTGCAGGACCAACTCTTTCAGGTCTTTTGTATCATAAAGCCTGAGAAATGTAAAAAAACCCTGAAATCTCTTCAATATGTTTGCCATTAATGCAATTTCTTGTACAACTCTAATCGTGTTATTGTGTTTTTGTGACCTTCTAGCCCTCCCTCTTCTAACCACCTACACAGAGCCCTTTTCACCCATAGGCTTGAAAACAAACTCCTTAAACAGAACAACATAAATCTGGAAATGTCCCAGCATGGATTCTCACCCTTTATCAGCACAGAAGCCAGCAGGACTTTGGACTCTCTGATAGTGGCTCAGGAGTGACCAACTCTCCCTTCAGGGAACAGGCTGGTGGCATCCTAAAGAGCATGGGCTCCTGACACAGGTGAGGGAGCAGAACTGACATCCAACAGGGCTTATACTCCCTGCCCCAGAAAGGACCTATTTTTTCACCATCCTCCACCAGCGAAGCCATTCAGGAAAAGACATTTTTTTTCACACAGCAGGATTTACTCAAAGACTGTAAAATAGCATTGTAAAGCTTGGTTTTGGCATTTTACTGTGAGAAAACACAACACAGTCCTAGCAGAAGGCAAGGGGAATGCTGATACAGGTCTCTACATTAGAAAAGCACGGGAAGGGCTGAAAGGCAGTATGAAGTTGGATACAGAGAAACAGTGAGGGCACCTTTTATGAGATTGTGGGTCTGCAGAGGGTCAGGGACCATAACATAGAGGCAGGTTTTGTATCTGGATACTATAAGCATATAAGGCTTGAGTTAACTTTCCTCATAGAGACTAACATAGTTCTGCTACCTACATGATCACACCTATATGTTCATCATTTTAATCATCTTTCTGCAAAGATCACCTTGCACAGTTTTGAAGAACTTGAGCATGGTTTTCTGTCATTATTTGCACTCCTATTACATTCCACTATCAGAAGCAGCGTGCTTGGTCAAATCCAGTGCAGATACTAAGAAGTTGAGGAATGGTTATGAGATTTCAGCTCTGAGTCATCAATAAAGACATAAACCTCTTGGTCTATGGATCCACATGAAGGCCACAAATGTGGGAGGGCTGGAGCACCTCCCTTTCAAAGCCAGGCTGAGAGAGTTGGGGTTGTTCAGCCTAGAGAAGAGAAGACTATGGGGAGACCTTATTGCAGCCTTTCAATACTTCTGTCTCCAAAGGCCTGTTGCAGAAGCAAGTGACTGTGACCATAACATTCTGCAATCACTGCATGGATGAATGCATGGAAGACATGCTTGAGAAAATTCAGCTCTATTTTCAGTCTCATTTAGCAAAGACAACATGGGTGCTGCCAGTGATTTTCAAAGACAAATAAGTTTCTACCACACTAAAAGCAAAAATAGGACTATGAAATACTTTTTCCTGTATCAAAGTGAAGATAAACATATATGTATCTTCCCTCCATGCGGCATTGGTTCAGAGGAATGGTAACAGGGACTGCTCAGTATTGGGAGTCACTTGGTGTAATTTGGCCAAAACTTAAAGCAGCTTAAAAGTTAATACCAGTGAAGACATTGAATGGAATATAAGTAAAGAATGTGCTGCTCTTAACAGAATACAAACCCCTTAATCTCTGAGGCCTGTTTCCTGTCAATTTAAATTGATTAGATTCTTTCTGCAGCATATGTCTTGTGAGAAGGAGGAAATTTCCTCTGGAACATTCTGAGAATTAAGTACGAACAGCAGAGCTGTTGCAGATATCAAAGTTACAGGAGATCAACAGGAAAGGACAGCTAATACCATACATGGAAAATTAATGCACAGTTCCAAGAAATTCTGGCAAGTATTGTTATAATGTGCTTATTTATGAGGTTGTGCAGTGTCTGCTAAGTCATTAAATTAGCTATCTTCAAGATGATTTATACTGAGTAAAAAAGTTTCAAAAAGCTGTTGTAGAACTGTAACTGGGGGGCATATTCTGGCCAGAACTGCTCCTTCAGCACACCAGTAATGATTTCCTCACATTACGGTCTCCAAGAAGTAGAGCACACATGTAAGGATCAATTTTGAGTATGTCCTATTGCTAGGAAATGTTTCTGTTTATTAGAGAAAACAATAGCAATGATCCTCAGGAATAAGCATTTTGGACAAGAAAAGAAAGAACTCAACAAGCTGTTCAGAAAGCACAAGTACATGATATAACTGTAAGATGAATTTGCTTATCCCAAAGAGTCTTCATTTATGGCATAAAAATTTGTCTTTTTTTTCTCGCTATTTTCTTCCCATTCAACCACAATATAAACTACCAAACTCATCCTCACACATCTCCAAAAGCAAATTAAGCACTTTGTTTCATACACAGAAGTAGGCTGGGTCCATTTCCTGGTGAACAGAGTGTAAGACCTCATCAACAACTGCCTGATTAATGATGCACCAAAAAACCCAAGAAACAAAACAATTTTTTTTTTTAACTGTAAGCCAGACAAACCAGCAAATCTAGAGGGAAAAATGGTGCAAACTGTCATTACAGAATGAACATCACAGCATTTCACCATTTCACAGTATTTTTCTGGTTTAGTTTGTTCCTGTAAATGTAACTCCTTGTGTTCCTATCTTACCTCATCTTGGGACTTAACTAGTGTTTCAAATGTTTTTTCTCCACTTTCCCCATCTATCATTTTTTTCCGAATCTGTATCAAGGAAGAAAAGGGAAAAGAAAAAAAAAAAGGTGTCACTGTTGCATGTAGCATGAATAATCTTTTCAGTATTCAAATGGTTTCATAGAAACACAGAAAATGGTATTGCATATGAAAGTCACAACTTTTGTCTAGCATTTCTTGTGCTTCCCAGCACGTTTGTGATGGAGTAGCACTGATTAACAAAAGCATTTTTATACCAGTTTGAGAGTAACTTCTCTCTGGAGCAGACATTTCAAAGAAACTTAAGGCAGAATTTAACAGATAGTAAGGAATGCTGGGTAATGTCATTATGAAAAAAAAATTTTTCAAACTAAGTGAAAAAATTCTGATTTTTTAATGTATTATAAAGTCAGTAAATGAAAAATATACGGAGGAATTAGTTTGTTGTCAAAACTTAAATTTGTCGTCAACACTTAACTTTGTCTCTTGGTTCTCTTTCTCACCACACTAACAATCTTGCATTAATAAGAGATAGAGAAACACTTTTAAAATATTTTAAAAAAATTTTTCTAGACCCCCCATACCCAGCAATTGTTACTTCATGAAGAAGAATAATTTAAATACCAATCATGGTGTCTTTCAAAATGAGAGGAATATAATGTATTGTCCTTGCCTACGAATAATACTGGAACTTAATTTTTCTAATTATAATTTCATATCTATAAACTCATCTTCTTGTCAAATTTAACATTCAAATTTATAGTGAAATAGATTCCCATTAAAACTCTAGAACAATTATTGCTTCTCAGTTATTATACAATGAAATACAGACAGCAACAGGTACTAAGGAAATAGGTAATTTACCTCAACTTTAATATCATTTTCCAGTTCAGCATCTAGAAAATCCAGGGTAACAGGCTCCTGGGATTTAGGATTCTGAAGCAGAAGATATTGAATGATCAAATAATAAAGACAGACTATTGTAATGTTACATATCATTCGAATTCTTTCATTTCAAAGTAACCTACTTAACTGGGTTTACTTACCCATCTATTTTAATCTCCTGCAGCATCACTAGTGGACCTTATAATTTACTTTATTTTATTGGATAGAGAGGTTAATTGGCTAAGTGCAAATCAAATTAACAGTAATTGCCAGTGTCTCTCTGCAGCCTGTCATGTATGGGTCTCATGTTGGGATGCTTTGTGGTATGTCACTGATTGTATGGGTGGGAGCAGATACATCCATGAATGTCTCACTGGACGTCCTGCCTCCAAGAAGGGAGAGGCAAATTTGGGAATGTTTTCCAGCCAAGCAGTAAGATCGGGCAACTGTACTCTTCTTCAGTTTTGCCAAGAGCAGACAACAGACTTCTTGTTATGATTAAGAATGGACTATGGTTCAAGATTCAAAATGTCAGCAATTAAAATACATTATTTGTGCTTTATAAGAAAAAAAACCCAACACTTTAATGATCAGCATTGCAGACCTTCCCTGAATATTTTGCAGCTTTGAAAGCATTTCTCTTTACTTCATTACTGTTACCTCAATTTAGGAGATGGAAACCTGTAGTACAGAAATACTGAAACCCAAGTTTCCAGACCTAAGAACGTAGATGATGTCAACCATCAACTACAGAGCACAGAGACTTTTGGTGGTCTGCACCTGTAGCAACCCTGGCCCAAAGGAGTGTGGGAAGGCCATGCAGCTCTGCTGAACTAGGTCAGACCACCCTCTGGCCTCTGCTTCTTTCTTAGTCACAGTCTGCACTTGGCCAAAGTCACCTTCCATATGAGTTGTTAGGAATCCGGCCTTTTTTTTTAGCAATTTTGCTTAAGCCTCATTGATTTTAGATTGCGTGTAGTGTAAAAATTGCCAGTCGTCATCACTCAGTGTTTATTTAATGCACCCACCTAGAAGTGAGTGCATTTCTTTAGAAAAAGGAGTATTATTTAACCATTTAAATAGGACAGTTCAGAGTAGGAAATGAAAAAAAAATCCAGTTTCTTAATTTTTCATTGATAATCATTTGCTTTGTATAATATCACAATTCATAGCTGAAAGGATCTCAAGGCCTAGTTTTCTCAGTAATTGAGCACTGTTTCTCACAGATTAGCAACACAAAATTTGTCATTAGCTGACACTATTATTTCAAGACTAGTGTAATTTCTGACAATAACATTTTTGAAAGATTTCAGCGATTCACCTACACTGACATTTACAAGGGAGACTAAAATCCCTTACTTCAAAAATTATGATTATATTCCTGCTATTCTAACATTCTCTGGCAAAGTTATATGACACATGTACATGTGACTATTCTATCAAAGAATGCAAGCATAATTGCATCACAATTTACATATGTATTTCCAGTTCATACTCGAAGAAAATAATGCCCTCAACAGTTGGTAAAAGATGCCTTCATATAACAGTCTGGAGCACTAAGAGGTTAACAGTAGCCCTTATTTTCATGACTTTAACACAGAATAGTACTAGAAGACATAAGATAACTCCTTAATTTCTTGAGGAAAAAATGTACATATTTCTGGGTGTATGGAATCATCCCTGTTCTTAGCAAGTAAGACTTACTGTCTGCTAAGAGAAAAGCCAACAAATTTACTCTCAGAAAGAGAATATGCACTGGAAAGATAGCAGAAAAAGATTCTGGGTATTTCTTTTAAATATTTACTGAAAACTTTGAAAAAATTTTATATTTCTATTTATACAGGATGGATAAAACTAGCAACTTTAACATAATAGCATTAACATATGCTCTCTACTATTTCAAAGCAGTTCAATTATCGTTATGCAGTTGCTTTGTCCCCTTCCCCCCCAATAAATCTGTACTTTCAAAATAAATAGCAAAAGGCTAAATGTAAAAATAAATAAAAATTTGCATATCTTACATGCAATGGATAATGAATAGCATGGTCAAACCCAAACAGCATGCATGAAGGCATTGGCATGGCAGAGGAGGCATTTATGAAGTTCACATTCCATTCCAACACACAAAGAAACAGAGAAGAAAAGAAATGGTAAAAAAAGGCAAAAAAAAGCCATCACATCAAATCAAGATCAATATTCATTTCAAATGATAACCTGGGCTAGCCACAGTGAGGGAGTCCCAAAGACAAAATAGTCAACTTTAACAGTCTGTCAGAATTCGAGTATGCATTAACTGGTTGTTCTTGTTCTTTTTAAGACTTACGTTGCATCACCACACCTCTCTTGTATGATACTTATTAATGACTTTTAATAGGCAAAGAAACTAAACCTCTATAAATACTTTCTGTGATGTGCCTGAGTCACAAAGAAAACTACAGGGAAATAGAATATTTTTAAACATGTACTTTAAATGGAAGACTATTTCCTCCTTATGTCGTTTTCCCCCAAGAATGTGTTTTTACCAGTATTTGGGCTCCATAATTTTTATTTCCAAGGTTGCCATTTAGTGGGATTTATTCCAAGCCATGAAGAAACAAACTTACAATTCAGTTTGCTCTTCTCCTTATCCAGTCATGCATGTAACATGACTGGAATAAGTGAGCACCACCACATTCACTAGCACAACTTAACGAAACATAAGTAAACCACTAGCAATGAAGCATGCAAACAAGAGGAGTGCAATCCATTTTCAGCATGACAAATAAAGGCAAGGATCTGTAATTTCAATGACAACTCAAGAAGGAAACAAAGAAAGAAAGAACTGGTGCAGCAACATAAAAAATAATAATTAAAATTTCACTTTCATCTGTTTTGGGAGGTCAGTATTCTAATAAATTCTAAAGAAGGGGAAGGCCTTCTTTTCTGCATTGCAGGAGCCTAGTTCCTACTCTTATCTCTGGTACTAATGAAGACACAGGCTATTAGGGTCTTAAAATAAATGATGGTAAGGAGTCGGCAAAATCCAGGAGCATCTGGAGTCGATGGGAGCCCTGAGCTTTTCCAGCACTGCACATCACTGGACAGCAAGCAGAGCCAGGTAAACCCAGCCCCAGCCAAACCACAGTACAGCACGCTGAGGAGCCAGGCATGCTTACAAAACTGAGATTTTTTTTTTTTAATTTCCAGTGCTGTTTTCTCCAGTGCACAAACAAAAATGTCCAGCACAGAGGTGTCCTTCCACGCCCAGCAACCACCTGACATTTGGTGAAATCACTGACTCAACTTAGATCAGGATTTTACACCATGTTTCACTGGTTATGCAGGCCACAAGTTTTACATTATAGATTCCCATTAATACACTGTACTTAAGTTTACTATTTTGCTGATTACATAGTTAATCTATTTCTGTAAAGGTTTTTAAGTTTTCATTAAGTGTTTTCTGCTCAGGGACTGCATTATATAAACATGACTTGTTTCACTGTTCAGGTTAATGGCAATTATTTCTCTGGAGCTGAGTCTGCTAAACTGAGAAACTCAAGGTAAATAGCAGATAGAACATATACCCTACTCCGACTTCCCCAGGAAAAAAAAACTGGACAGCTCATCAAAATTCTGTAATTTTATACAGCATACACTGTACAATAAAACTTGTCAATAAAGTCATAAGAATGATCTTCTGATCTTCTCCTGACTTTGGGTTTATGCAAGCAAAGCCAGCACAAGTAGTCTCTTTTTATTTCCAGTCTTCAAATTAATTTCAAAATCCAGAGAAGAATTTTTACAGCAGGACACTAATTAGCACCTATTAGTAAAGCACCATAATTTAATGGAATGCCCTTCACTACAGCCAGTAGCATGTTTCCTATTATTTAAACAAGGAAGGATGCAAGCTTCATGCTTTGGAAGCTATTTATCACAATAAACAATTTTCTAGTTAGGTTTTTCCTAGTAAGCAGGGCAGAAGCTTTCTAATTGTATTTCCGGTTCTATGCATTCTAATGCATTAATCACCTCCATCCAAAGTTACCTGTACATTTGGTCTCCTTTTTCTCAATTTAACTTTTGGTATGCCCACACCAATTTGCTGAAGTAACAGAAAAGCAGTAATTTATATTTTTGCACTATTAGGAAACAGCCTACTCATAGAATGGAAGTCTTTCCTCAACATATGTACTCTCCAGTTTATGCCTACTGCAAGCAGAGACCAGCCCTCATTCTGATCAAGAGTTCTGAGCTTTCTCTTAGAATTACATACAGATTTGGTCTAGGGAGACAAAAAGCAGACATATGTTAATGTGAATTAAATTAACAGAGAGCTCTCCCTCCCACATACTCTGACAGAATAAAATATAGAATGCAAAGGGTTCACTTTTTGTGTTGTTATACTTGCTCTTCAAACCAACTCCTCTTTAATTTCTTAAATAACCACAAACTGTAAGACAAAACACTGGACCTCACTGCAGGCATATGGAGTTTTAGAACTATCATTAAATGGATTTTGATCAGAACCATAGGAAAAATGGCGAAAAATATGATAATCTTTAGAACATACTGGGAAATTGAATTATTTACTATTTTCTAAATCTAATTAAGATTAAGCTTGTTGACTATGTTTATTTGGTGGCATATTCATTTGTTCTCTCCTAAGACAATGGGAAAATACATGCACATACACAGAGATACGCAAACAAAATTTGCAGTGAAACATAAAATTAAGCACTTGTAATATAACTAGCTACACAAACATAACATATTTTAGGCTGGTTTAAACTATATTAAACTCAAAAATAATTAAAAACCGATTTTTCATGTCATGCTTTGACATAGTTTTCATGTGCAAATAACATGATGGCAAAGCTTTTAATGATTTTATTATGCTTTTGAACTTGCTTTTTATTAACATCTATCATTTGTGCAAATAACTTCACAAATTCTAAATTTCTAGGGGCTTCTTTTTGTGAGATGATACTGCAAGACAATTTCTCAAAATATTGTGTTGGACCAGTTGTGATTTGAGGTAACAGATTTTCAGAAGGAAAGCAGAAGACATTCAGGAGAAGGAAGCATTGGAAGTCTAAGAAACCCTCACCTCTTCAAAGGCAAACAGATAGTTATGTTTTAGTTTACATCTATTGAAAAATTGCTGGCAAAGAGGGTTAAGATGTTGTTGGTTAATATGTTAACAGCTACCAGGAGGTTCAACTAAAATTAATATGACATACTAAAGAAGGTCCATGAATTCTAAATACATCTGTCTTTGTAGTGTACCTTAGTTTTAAAACGTAGTTCTTGTATCAGTCTCAATAGCATGCACCATCCCAAACAAACTGGGAGTGAAAAAGTCTAGCCTATGGAACTGTTAATAACAACAACAAAACCAATAATGTATATGCTTAACATGACATTTAGAAATTATTCTGCAACATAAAATTATCATTTATAAAATAACCCATTTTAAGCATACTCTAAATCAAATATTTAAGCAGTATGGGAAAGCATTTCTGAACTTAAATATCCTTGAAGAAGAAGACTATACAGAGAAGTCATGACAATTAGTATGCTAATAATCCATCTCAGTCTGCCTAGATTTAGTTTGGACGAGCTGAGTTTTTAACTAAGGTTTTTATTCTCCAGTGTTATGATGCTATACTGCAGGACATATGAGATGAATTCATATCCATCATTTTCTCACAAGATTATGCCTGAAATAAGAATAGTGCATTGCTTCTTCTTATATTACTCCTGTTAATGAAAAGGTAATTTAATTTGCATATAATAAAAAGGTAAATAGGCCACTTGCTTTCATGTGAATTACTAATAATCTCTAATTAAGAAAAGATTGGGCCAGTAGTGATACATATATTTGTTTATGAATAATTCACCAATCAAAACTTTCATCTCTTAAGACATAAAAACCCAGTGCAGATATCCAGAAACTGAAGTCCTTCTCAGTTATGAAGTCTATACAAAAGCCTTCTTTTCCATTTTTTTCTTTTATTTTTCAAGAGACTATAAAAATAAATCAAAAGGGATATTTCATTAGTAGTTACAATCAAGTTATTCTTTCTCTTCTTCAGAAGCATTTTTTTCTTTCTTCTTGTATTACATACTTGGTAAAAGATTTCAAACATATTAATTACTTCACCAGGAAATTAATTCAAATATTCACAAAGCTGACTTCCCCCAGCTTAAGAATTAAATGAATAGCTGAAATACGAAGATGAATTCTTAATTTCTTCTTCTGTCTTTGACAGTTAAAGATGGTGAAGTGGTGAAAAACCCCTTGTAGCTATGACAGGACTATGAAAGGAGACTTGCTCAGGACTATGCCTGGGAGGACCAAAGTGATGGATATGCATCCAATTTATTAAAAAAAAAAAAAGTATTACTTCCTTGCCCAGAGGCAGCAAATACAGGCTTCCATCACTTAAGAAGTGTCTCTCAAGCGTACTATGTGGCAAAAAATAGCACAGGAGTCGGGTGCCACTAAAGCTTAAAAGTCTTACTAGCATTCTTTTTGTCTGTGTATTGACAGCTTGCACTCATCATGGTCATATAAGGTGAAGGGTCTTGAGGGGAAGCTGTGTAAGGAGCAGCTGAGGTCATTTAGTTTGTTCAGGCTGGAGAAGAGAAGACTGAGGTGAGATCTCACTGCAGTTACAACTTCTTGTGAAGGGAAGAGGAGGGGCAGGCACTGATCTCTTCTCTGTGGTGACCAGCAACAGGACCTGAGGGAATGGCCTGAAGTTGTGTCAGAGGAGATTTAGGTTGGATATTAGAATGAGGTTCCTCACCCGGAGGGTGGTTGGGCACTGAACAGGCTCCTCAGAGAAGCGATCACAGCACCAAACCTGACAGAGTTCAAGAAGTGTTTGGACAATGCTCTCAGGCACATGGTGTGATTCTTGGGGATGGTCTTGTGCAAGGCTAAGGGTTGGACTTGATGATCCTCATGGGTCCCTTCTAACTCAGTATATTCTGTGATTCTGTGATAAAGTGCTCAAACCATCTTAATGAGAGATTTTCATTTTGACAACTGACATACATGGATATATTCTTTAGTCCCCAGTACTTACAGGGGTTAATTATTTAACTTTTAATCTCTATCAATCTATGAATTTCTCTCCATTCAGAGTGACTTTTCTATTTATTTTTTGTTAAATAAATTTTATCTTTGTCTTTTGTGTAATGCTGCATTTGTGCTCTTTGAAGAGACAAAATTTACCAAAACTATGTTTCTATTTGAATTAAAATATGAACATTTTCAAAGTCCCCTAAACAGAAGATTGTTTCATATGGAGAAACCTTTCACAAAAACAAGGATTAAAGTTATGATTTCAGAAAAAAAACAACAACCGTCCATTCATATTGAAATTTCTCATCAAAATTAGGGAGGCAAGTTATTTCAGAAATTACATGTAATGTAGGAGTCTCCACAAGGTCAGGACTGCAGTTAACGGATAAAGAGCCAGACTGAAATATTTGGTTTCAATTTTCCTGAAATTTGAGGAAAGCTGTGTCCTAATCATAATTAGATAAAAATTTCATCTTTCTTGAGAAAGACCTTTCTCAAGTTAAACTGCTAAAAATCTAACATTCTGGGAAGGGGTGCTCAGCTATATCCATCAAAACTCTGCAGCTGAGGTTTCCACTCTGGTAAACAGAAAATAAGCAAATAAATAAAGACAAAAATACAAGTAAAATACATTGTGCTTGCCTCTAATTTCTGTGCTTTTACAAGTATGACAATTTCAATTTCTTAAATGAGAAAGTATCACAAGAAAACCATTTGCACTAGTAAACTCTTCAGTCTGCTTTGAGAGAATCTTATAACACACAAGTTTTCACAATGATATTACAGCTACCACTGGTTGCTTTTATATTAATATGCGTATTAAAACACCTCACATGTATAAATGTGCATGCAAATATATATACATATATTTAAATTTTATTGATAACCAAATTCAATACAAGCCAAAGCTGGCCTTTGTGGTGGCCAAAGTGGATTTGAATAAAGCCATACATGCATCACAGATTTTCCTGACACCCATAAAACTGAGAATCTTTTATTATTGCTCTCTCGGACTTTCAGCAGATTCTAGTTTCTGATTTTTTTCTGACAATGTCCCCTTATTATAGAGAAATAAATTTGAAGATTTCATACCTTTGGTTGGAGATTTGGATGCAGGAGCACATACCCATTAGGATCAATTGCAAAATAGTATCCATTTGGACAAAGCTAAAAGAAAAAAAAAAGAAGTTCGGCATTATAAGATTTTAACTCATAAAGAAAGAGAAATTAATGATTTTCAAGAAATTTTCACACTGTGGAAATTATATTGCCTTAGGCATCATGAAGGATCAGATATTAATACAGAAGAGATACTTTCTTAATACTTTTACTCTTCTAGGATCATAAACTTGGAGAATAGTCTAGGCTGATGGTACCTCTGGAGATCAGCTGGTACAACCCTTCACTGAAAGCAAAGATAATTTCAAAATAAAGTCCAACTCTGAAGTTAGACTAGGGGTCTTTGAATACCTCCAGTGCCAATTCCACAACCTCTCTGGGCAACTTGCTCCCTTTTTTTCCTTAATTCCAATAGGAATTTTTACTGCTGCATCTATGTTGATTGTCTCTTGTCAAGGCAGTGGCATGGTCCATTCTCTCCATAATTCCCTTTAGGTTTCTACTTCAACCTGAACTCATTTCTCTCAGCTTCTTCCTGTGTGCCATGTTACTCCAGACCTTTGGTCAGCTTAGTCACTCTGTGCTGGGGCTCAATGTATTTCTTATCCTGAGGAGACCAAACCTGGAGACAGTACTCCTGATGCAGGTGTTCACCACACAGGGTGGTTACAGGGCACACTGCTAACTTATGTTCTATGTGTCCTCCACCACAACTCCCAGGTCCTTTCCTGCCCTTTGAGGCAATCTGTCCCAGCCTCTACTGTGGTGTGCAATTATTTCATCCTAGATGTAGGACTTGGCATCTGCCTTCAGTCAAATTCGTGATGTTCCTTTGCCTCCCCTGCTGTTGTTTTCCACTGTACTAGTTATTTTCTTAGGAATTCCACAGCTAGATGTGCACTTATATAAATCAACCATACTGAGTAGGGTACAGAGAGACATGTATATTAAAGAACTTTTTTATAAAGAACTGTCCTATGCAAATACCAAATATTATTATTAACTGAAATGACTAGAGATCAATGCTTTAAGCTACTGGAAAACAATTACTTTTGGGGGAATATATCCCCCAATGTAAAAGTTGAGTTTTACAGATCCTGATGGACAAATCACACAGAAGCACATATATGGCTGGAGAGAAAAACACCAGAAAATGTACAACAATGGAAAAGAATATATGAAAAGAAGCCTGCTGGTATTTTGATTCAAATCCAGTCAGTGCGGTATGACTTAGGAAAGAGCACGCACAGAAATCATAAATAATTCATACATAAAGAGAAACCACCAATGCAAGCAGCTTACCGTAAATCGGGGTGTCAGTTTTTTTATGTCCTCCAAAGACACATCAACCCCCATTACTCCAAGAATCAGCTGATTCTGGTAAGATTCCAAAATGTTAGTATAGGTTTGACATATTTAAAATGCAGAATAACTGCAACAGTCAGTAAATTTTTATTTTTGCCTTCATCTCTTGATTGACAGATACAATTTGATAAGTTGCCTATTTATTATTCTAAATATTTTAAATAATGTCAAAGTAATTAAAAAGAAAATGTAATAAATTCAGAATTTAATATAGAATAGGAAAATTTTTATGAAGATGAACATGGATACTGTCCTGGATGAATAAACAATATATGTAAGAACAAAACAGGTGAAAGCAAAAGTGATGTAATAATATTGCCAGTTATGTAGCTAGTAAACTACTAGCACGAACATAGAGCTACTATTGCATATTTAGGCTGGGCAATTGGTAAGTGAGAATTAAAATAATTAATTCTTTTGACTATGGAATAATGATGAATGAAAAAAAAATCAGAACAAAACTAAAAAAACCCAAGCACTATAAGAATCATCAGCATTTGAAATCAGGGACTCAGGCACTATATTTACTTCACTTGCAGTTTATTTTCCTACTACAAAAGAGGAGGGTAGTCATTTACATAATATGGCCTGAATCCCTTCTCCATATTAAATTAATTTGTAAAATTTATTGGAGGAGGTATCTTGCAGTCTGTAAATAAATTCAGGAAGAGATATAAGTCAAGCAAATTCAAGTTTCTTCTTGTTCCTCTGTACTAGACCACAGCTGTTTTACTTCTCAGAGAGACATCCTTTGACAATCAGTATTGTCTCACTTTGAACCAGAATCGGTCAATTCCAGGCACTGTCTTGAAGATAAGATTATGAAACATTTGTTTGTTTGGTTTGTTGCTTTGTTTTTAAAAGGAAATTGAAAGAACTATTCTGAAAGTAAATCAAAGAAATGTCAGTGATCAATTTCTCATTTATTCATTCTAAGTAATATCTGAGAAACTGAACCAAAGAATATCTTGTCTAAATTTCTATATATTTTGACCTGAATGAAAATAAGTATCAGACCAAATGTATAACATTTTACCACACACAGTAAAGCACATTCTAGGTCTGTTTTTAAAAAAGCAGCATTTTGATTTTGTGAAGAGGACATGAATTGATTCCATCTCAGATAGTAATAGGAATGGCCAATTGTATTTACTTAACACCTAGGAATTAATCTAAGTATACACTGCTCTTTTCTATTATCATTATGAACAACTAATTTAAATTCTCTACATCATTGCCTTTTATCTTGAAATGTCATAGCTTCAGAGATTTGTTATAAATTTATCTGGACATTCCTTTCTTGGAAGGGTCTAAATAATATCAACTACTTCCCATCTATTGAGCACTTAATGCATTCCCACTGCCACCCAGTCACAGAGAGGAATCCCAGAGTGTCATATCCTGAAACTCAGAATGATAAAAAGGGCGCACAGCATTTTCTTGTTCCCAGGAGGCTACCAGGTAACTACCTACTCTGATGTACAAGACAATTAAACTGAAAAATGCCCTATGGGAATGCACATTTTTCCAAGGATTTTAATATTAAATTTAATTAATGTAAATAACTGCTGCCTTCCCCTCCCC